>BPLQ01004171.1:0-375000 GCA_021605075.1 Caerostris darwini | reverse complement strand
TATAATTTTCAAAAGCCAATCTATTTATGACAGGTTTTCGTAAACTGATTCTGATATAAATCAAAGATATTTTTCTTGACTTATTTTACCTATTTTGACTTTTTTTACAAGTACATTTTCTAACTCAGAAAACGTAAAACTGTCCACAAAAATATATAAATTATATTTTACCATACATATAAAATGGGTAGAAATAACATATTCACGTAATATTCAGATGAAATAGTAGACAAAATATTCGTCTGGTTTCATTTGGATTGCTAATATTTTCTGTCATATGTAACGGAAAGGAATATGTCATATGGAATTAATATAAATCCTGACGTAAAAATGTCGAAACATTTTTATTTTTTCATTTAAAATTTTCCAAAACATTTAAGTCCCCTTCAAAGTTAAACTTAAGTAAATATGGTTTATCCTTTTGCTGATTATTATCATTTCTTTAAACATTAAGATACATAAAATACTTAATGTAGCATTCAACAAAAATTTAAAATTCACGTAAGGTGTCATGACGTATTATATAAATAAAAATATTAATTTCTTACAATAAATGTTTTTCAACTTATATTAAAATGGTAATAAAGTTCAACTTGAAAAACTGTAAAGCTAATTTTTCTGTTCATGGTACAATACGTTGCCACCAAATTAGATTTGCTATTAAACAAAGCAATATTTTTTAAAAGTACTGCGACTTTATTTGTTTTGTTTCTTTATATTCGATTAAGCATTTGAAAACTTTTTTTTCCGCATATTTTGGAAGTTTAATGAACAGCACAAGTAATTTCTGAATGTTTATATGTAATAATTTCCTCTGAAAATAAATAAAAGTTTAAAAAAATTTGATTTAAATACCAACGACCTTTCTCTTCGTGCCTAAACTCTTGTACATAATACATTTTTATAAGAAATGATCTACGTTGCATTTTGATGAGCCTTTTTAAGTCGACACATGAAACATAAAAAGTTTTACACTTTTCTTTTACAGCGGTCTTGGCAATTTTGAAATGCTGCTGACAAAAATGGAAAAACATGCAAATAACACTTTGCCAGCTCCAAACAGATGTAGCCACTTAGCTGTCTCCCATTTAACTTGCCTGGTTACGCTTAATCTGCTGTATGATATATGATACCGGAACTGTTTATTGCGTGTAATTAAAATAAGATTTTGTAGCTAAATTGATAGGGTTCTTGAAAAAGATAACCTTGAGGCTTTAACAATTTTTGCTTTTGCTTGATAAGCAATTTTCATTTCAATGGGATGACACCCCTGCACATATCAAATAGCAATGCATTCTGCATCTATTTTTTTTTCTAACGCCACAGTCAGGTATAAATTATAGAAGCGCCTGTTCATCCTACTATACAAATGAGAAGACGAAAATTCATGTGCACAACTCAATCGTAAGTTTCTTGCATTCATCAACGTTGATTTTCCAATTTAAAACGAAAATAATCGTTAAACGCATAATAAAATAATTTTTTTTCTTTGAATAAGAAGTTTTACAACTGTAAACACAATGAATACAATAAAATGGTGAATATTTTTTAAATTTAAAAACGATGCATTATTAATTGAATGGACAACAATTTAGACTTCGAGGATCTTTAGTTTGGTCACTGTGATGGGTAGCATGATAAAGGGTCGATGCGCGCTAATGTTGAGTAAAATATTTATCCTCTGAAAGTTTTTTCGAGGTTTCGTGGGGCATAAATCGCAACCAGCCAAGTTGACATGCTTTAGGAGGTATGACGTCATTGTGAACTGATCATTAGGCGTCTGATTCACTTCCTCTGCTTAGCTCCTTCCATTCTTGGTAAGAAAAGGGTGATGACATCTATGCACGCTGAACGGATTCTACTTAACATTTTGGGTCTTGGTTCTAAGTTCAGACATTATAGAAAATCTTCAGTTTGAAGGGATAGATGCCTACTGTATTAATCCGTACAACATGACAAAAATACACATTTGGGCTATGTTATAGTTTTACTTGAACAAAAGAGTTTTATAAAACACACCTTTAGACTTCGTTACTGTTTTACTGAAACAAAGGAGATTTATAAAATACATATAAAGTTATAGTTTTATTAGAACAACATATTTTGACAACATTTTCCGAAGTGTATGTGTAATGTCGTTAGTTTGATTTTTGATTTAATTAAAATTGTTTATCTGGCAAACCAACATGCTATCTACTGCGTCTGTTTCAACTTTACTGCATTTACTTTTACTGTTTCTTAAATCGTGCTGATATATTTTACTCTAACTATGGTTGGAGAATGCATTTTGTAACGTACAAGATACCTAAAAGAAAGTAAAAGATACCCTCCGGGTTTCAAAGTGTAAAGGTTGATTGAAATAGGACAGTTTTATGAAGGACAAAAACTGAAAGGGCTCCGGTTATTCTAAATGTTGCAGAGTGACTCTTGAAAATTAAAGTAAATTCGTTCCATCGAAACATCACGATAATGCGATGCATAAACGGAACCATGAGGTTCCTATATATCAAAATAAATATAAAATACTATAATTCATTTTTATTTATTTTATGATTCGTACTATTTTTTGTTTGGAACTTGTGAATTTGTCTTACCTAATCTTGTGTTTTCATGGAAATCATATTGCCAGCTCTGATGCTGAAGCGTTAAAAAGTGAAGAAAATCTTAGGTTTTCATAAGAATTCAGATTTATATCCAGAATTTCTTGATTTTTGGCTTCCCTCAACTAACATTTTTTAGTACATTGGTAACCTATACTTCATCCTCGCAACATCGTGGTTACTGTACAGTGAAGAATCATTCTGGAGGGGGCGGGGTGAGTAATTCCTGCTAGAAAACTGAGTGTAGATGCGAGATACTTGTGTACGTTGTCTTCTTGACTTTCCAAAACCAAATGTCTTCCATTGCAACACTAACGGATTCAAACCCGTTTCCTTCAGCACACTCACTGAGCTCTTTGTTCGGCTATTACCTCGCACTCAAAATATACCACAGTTAATTAAAAAAGTTAGCAAGAAAGAATGTGCAATTTTATCAAACTTCTTTTTTTTCTGCGTTTTCTTTCTTTCGGCGTAGTGCATGGTTTCTAAGGTAGACACACAAAACCTCTGAGAAATTTTGTGGATATAAGTAATATTTCTGTACAATTTCCCCTCGTTGTTTCCCTGTAAGCGGCAAGTTGTTCAGAGTGCAAAAAAGTAAAATACACCATAAGCGTTTCATTCACCTAGTGTGACAGCGTCCTACATGACGGTGCCTTGCGCTCAACCAGGAAATCTATAAAATTGTTCTCTTCTTGTTTCGAGAGACTTTCAGTAGCTGAGATCAGAGCCTTGCTCTCGTGAACAAGGCTCTGATGTTTTTCTCAGGTGTTTTCTTTTTTCTTCTTGGTCTCTCTAGCACCGGCGACATTCGGGCTACACTAGTTAGTTTTTTGTAACCGAGATCACATTCCAATGGAAAAAAAGTAGCTATTCCCATTGGAAATTACTGTCTCTGAAACCACCACTGTTAAAATTTAATTGTTGTTTTTCATATAAATCTTGAGCGCATACCTCAAAATACCTTAAAACAAAACTTTGCTAATTTAGTCTGAACGGTATGATAGCTACCGGCTCATATATCGGAATAATTTTTTTTAATTAATCCTGAATTAATTAAGAATTTCTTCCCTGTTTACAGTTTTCCCAAACTTTCCTCAGATTTCTTTTAAAAAACTGTAAATTAATCCATCAAATTCTACACTACTATTCGACTTCCATACGCTGTTAATTACGGGGTACAAGATATCCCTGCATTGGGCTATAAATACCCCAACTCTGGAAATCCATATATATCATTATTAGTCATCATCTGTCACCCAACTGCATGCTACTTATAAATAGTAACGTGGTTTTGTCTCATTCTATTTTCGTTATAAGACATGCTACAAAGCCGAATTGTTAATCTTCAATCCTATACCTGAAGCGCACTGAACAATGCATACACGCTGAACGATATATTTTTTTTTATGATAAATAAATACTGAAATAATAATTATTTAGGAAAAAAGAAACATCAAAAGTAGTTGGACATTGAAATAAAATTAAAAATTCAATATTTCTGTACAGGGTAATAAAGCTGGATCGAGGGTTGAAATATCTTAGACTGGTTGCTGCATTCCATTTCAGTGCGCTCTTGAAAGAGACAGGACAAGTATATTTTTATCTTTGTTCTGTGCTCTTGCTTTCCCCGTATGGTAAAAATGGCCTTTGAATGAAGGATTTCCAGTGCAGAAATTGGCAATTTGTAACCTATTCGAGTATTCAATTAAAATAATAACATTTATATACAATTATTAAATTATATTCTGCGAACACATGAGGCACGTGCATCTTGGAACATCTAATATAACAGGTTGTATGTTTCACTCTAAGTGACCATCTCTAGATACGCACAGTTGATTGTTGATAGCAGAGAAAACCAGACTCTTAGTTGAAGTTGTTAGCGCTTTGTGTTCAACTTACACCTGCGAATCGTTCTTAAAATCACAGAACACGTTCAAACATAACGGGAGCTAACCTGCAACACCCATTACGATGTACAAATACCCAAATTGAGGAACTTTAAAACTAAACGTGTTTATAATATCAATTCTTACAATTTTTTTTTTATAGTGTGCCCTTTTAAAAACTTCTTTAAGAATAAGGCAGTCAAGGTCAATACAATTTTTTTGCTCTCACGAATGCTTTAAGGTTTAAACATTTAGTTTTTCTTTATAAATAAATTTAAAATGCGAAAAAAGAAGAGCATACTTACATTTAAAGCTGAGAAGATAAAATCTGTGATAAATAGGACCGTGTGGAAGGGATCACTCGTCTGAAAATAAAACATCAAATATCATTATCCAAAATTTTTTACATTTTTCAGCACTTTAGATAAATTAGTTGAAGGATGAAATGAGCAATACTAAAAAAAATACCAACAATAAGAGCATTTGTATATTTCGGCACTGATGTCTGCCTATCTTGCTTACAAAACAAGTAATATATATATATTTTTTAAATCAATTCCTTCTTTTTTTTCACTCTATTGCAGAAAGTCCTTTATAAATAAAGTTTAAATTGTCCTCTTACATCTGGCGCCATCTATTGCAACTTAAATCTAATAAAAACTAAAATTAATTAAATTTAATTACTGAATGAATATTTGAAAAAACTGTATTAACATCCAGTATCATCCACTACAAGCTAAAAAAATATATTTTGAACTTGAGTGGAAGAATACAAAATATTTTATGAACGATTAAAAATTTGAACAATATATATATAGGGGAGAGTGTGAACTAATAGTAGGAATTTAAATTTTATCGGTAAGCCAGTGTTTTTCAAACTGCGCCGCAAACAGTATCATCTCCACCAGATGACTTTTAAAACGACCAGAACATGAACACACAATAAATATGGAAGAATAGGTCGATGAACGCAAGTTTTAATTACCATGAATTTTAGATTGCTATTAAATGATAAATGCGAAACAGAGTTTAAATATTTTAAGAATCCCATTTCCTTTAGATTTAATTAATTCCTTACAGAGGAAATATTATTTAAATTTGCTGCTATTCAATAGAAGATAAATAAAATATCTATATTTTTTAAATTAATCTTGTTTTATTTTTGAAACGGTAATTGAAATTTTCTGGATATCAAGTAAATTAATTTTCTGAATATTTCTAAGTTGATATTAAAAACACCGTTGTAACTATCAGATAGATGAATCGGAATGGAATAAAGGAAATGGAAACCATTATTGGATTGGAAACTATTTAAATTATTAATTTAAATTATTATTAAAATGAAAACCATTATTGACATTTATTGATGAACAAGGACTAAAAGGGGGAAGTTCAAGATTACGGTGTTTTAGAGAAGCTTCTTTAAGCAATTTACTTTGAATGTTTTAATAAAATTCGTAATAAAATTACATGTATATTAAATTGTAAAAATTTAACACATAACTCATGGAATAAATTGAGAGTTGTTAAGTGTGCACGTGTTGATTTGTTTATTAAAATAAAATTTTACTGGACTGTAGGAAACGATGCTACAATTTATTTCTTTCATTTTCAGTTTAGAAAGTAAAAAAACGTATTCATATCTCCAAATAAAAATACTACTATAAAGCAGTGGGTCGCACATTTTTTAAAGTCAGAGCGAAATGCATCCGCCATTACCCCTTAAAAGAAATAAGCATCCACTATTAATACCTCCCGTATTTATATCTAGACTTCCCAGACAACAGATGGCGGAGTCTTAGAGACTGCAATGGAAATGTTTATACAGATGGAGGAGTCTTAGAGACTGCAATGAAAATGCTTTTCACATTGAAAATCCCATAGATTGTAGCATTTCTAGTAGTCAATCAATGAAGTGACCACTCCTAATTTCTTGGAAACTTTCTTATTACTGGTTGGTAAATTTCATGTGAAGAAAGAACAAAAAATATTAACTAGAAAGGTTAGTTGTTTGTAATGAAAGCTGTCTTCGAATGGCGAAACTGTCAAAATAAATAGTAACTATATTTATTTTTATATCTTGGCACATATTTATCTGGAATACCACAGGGCACAACCTTCTTCTTGACAACCGGAAATCTTCTTGACAACCGCTACAGAGTAAGAGAAATTCCATTTAAGTAATGAAATTGCAACTCGTGACGATCACTAATGCTTTGCCTTAAAGATTCTGCTGTACTCGTCTGATGTCAATAAAATGAATTTTCTGTCTGTAATTCCCAATTATGTCTGGAATGAAATTCTAAACACAATTGTTAAGAATGCAATTGCGTACACATTTATGTCATCCTCAAACCATTATTTCTGACCTTTTAAAAAGTATCATGGAAACATTTGATAACTTAAGAGAAAATCTCGCTGCGGAACAATGATGCTCTCCATCAACAAACTTGCGCGGATTCATCATTAATAATGGAAAAGTTTCGAAGGATTAAATATTCAAAATTTGAAATTTCTAGAAACATTTGAAATAATGGACTATAATGAGCATTCAGATTCTGATGTTGAATGTATTTCAGTTTCTAACATTTTAAAGCAAAGTCGTTGCATTTTCTGGAATTGCTACTTATTTTTTCCAAACAACTTGAGATTTTTTTACCATAGCAGCAATTAATAATTTATTTCTACTTATTAAGAGATTAATTTCTGTCATCTAATATGTGTTAAAAAACAATTAGAAATAAATTATCAATTAAATAAAATAAGTAAACCATTTTCCTTGAACCAATGAAAGTAGACATAAAATTAGCAAAATATTTCCAAAAAAAGTAGGGAAAATAGATACAGAGTTAAATATTAATAACTATTGTGTTGGGCCTTTTTGAAAGAAACGTCATTTATAATTATATGCACAAGCATTATGACATATTTTCTGCTTGTTTTTATTATAAAAACTGTTATTTAATCATATATAATATCTCTACACTTCAGAAATACTTAGTGTTTTTTTCTTTTAAATAATAAAGCATATACACAATTGACAATTAAGTATCTTTTTCATCTCGTTCTTTAAAGAATATTGCTCTCAAAAAAACAATCCGCACCTACTTACTAGTTATTTATTTCAGGTATTCAAAAGTAGGTAGATGGATAAACTTCACTTATTTTCAAAATATAATAATTGTTTTAAAAGTGAAAAAAATAAATAAAAACAAATACAAAAATTACTAATCTTAAAGGTATTAGAAGGATGGTATTCTTTAAAATTGTGAAAAAATTTGATATTATAATAAAATTGAAAATAAGTATTCATAATGAAAATAAGTATTCAAACACCCTATATTTGCACAGATATAAGTATTTATACGCTATATATATTGTGCAGCCATATGTCATATTTTGCGAAGATTGGAATTCTTAATGTTGAAGATACTGCTGAAGAGGAAAGAAACAAACTTCAGCTTTAATAAACAATATATCTTAACAGAGTATCGCACGCTACCCTCATGGTAATACCGGAAAAAGAAAAGACCCAGAAACTCTAGCTAGGTGGATCTGCCATGACAAAGAAGGACCCGATGAAGATCTGCTCTAGAAGCATGATATCGTCATCGAGGATTTCTAAAGCTAGCCGGAAATTCAAAATTAAAAAAAAACATTGGAACGAGAAAGCATCTCTTCAACCAGCAATGTGAAAGAGATTCTTTGACTTCCACATGAATGGCAATGGGCTATACATCTCAGGATCATTAAGCTTTGTGTAGTTTTGTATCTACAATTTCATTGTATTGAATAGATACCGCAATGAGGCGCCATTTTGTCTTGTTACAGCACACCCAAACATCTTCGTCGCATCAATTTCAGCACTTGCCCTTTCTGTAAGTTCTTTCATTTTCCCGAATACATGGATTTGGAGTTCTTGCCTTGGTCCAACTTGAAATTGACTTCTGTTTGAGAGATGATCTGCAAAGGCCAGTATCCATACGCTTTACGTGGTTTCTTATTTAAGCTTTTCCGTGTTATAAATGTAAATACTGTAGCTGTCCTGTCTTTAGACGACAAGCTTATCCATTAGAAATGTAACAGAAAAGTAAAGTTTGTAGTAAGCATTTCGTTAAACTATAAAAGATGGCTACTAAACGATGCTTTCTATAGCAAAAAGCATGTTCGTTAATACATAGTTACAACAATTAAGGATTTATTTGCGTCATTTTTTAAGAAAATATAACTCTAAAGCATACTTCTGCACAATTTTCTATTCCATTGACAACTACATAAAAATATTGTAGTTCGGCACCATTAAACTTCTTATTTTTGTATACCCATTTTAATGGCTGCTTAAATTCATTGAAAACAAGATCAAGTTTCCTTTAAAGCTTTATAAATAAAACACTTTGAGATGAAAGGACGATTAAAAACTCTTTTATGTAAAATTTATTCATTTTGCTCCCAAAATGTAAATGAAAAACACCGCTCTAAACCGCCTCATTTTGAATAGCAGTTCGCTAATGGGAAAAACTCAAGCATAACGACTTTTACGAAAATCGCATATATTACTCGAATAGCTTTTTCCCTTTTTGTAATGATAAAGATTTTGAAAAATATTACTCGCGAATTATGCTTCCTTGTGAACCTTTGTAGATATTAATTCAGTCTATTTTTTTTCTATAAATGGACTGATAATTATTTTTCTTGTTTTCTTTATGATTAACTCAATATGAGAGCTGTGTCATTTAACTTTTTTCAAGTAGTACAAAAATCCATTAAGTTCCGGGTACATTTATGTAAGGAGGTAGGTTATCAAACAACGAAGAAATTGGCATGAACAAAAATTGGTTTTCAGTTTTTATACCCTGCAGCACAATAAACATAATATAAAAGAATGGCTAAATAATATAAAGGCTTTTCGAAACATTTTTTGAAATTATTTGTAGATTAAAATTTTTTATAAAGAAATTATTTGATGAATATTGCTGTAACAACCTTATTCAGCAGTGCCTTCGGGCGGGATATAACAGAATCTTATTTTGGATAATGCATGAGGCATACTTACATCTTTGGCGGTAAAGTAGAAGCACAGGAATATGTCTAAAAATGTGGCTACTGAGACGCATACGAGCCAAGGTATCAAGAAATTTCTGTTGTCCTGAAAGAAACACACATAGAATTAACTCGGATAATTATTTTCGAATTTTGTATTCAGTTATTCAAAACACCATTAGTCAGTTCCTGACGAGAAAAATAATATTCGAAAAAATTGCCTTTCATTTTCTTTTGTTGTCATTTTTTTTTTGATTAAAACCGAGAGTTCAACGAACACTATATAATTTTTTTTCTCGATAATTTGAGTCAGAAAAATACCAGCGAAGAGTACAGGTTGAAATTTAAAGAAATATATTTCATCATTATGGCGACGAAAGAATAAAAATAGTCCTAATAAAACAACGTTAAATTCAAAATGGCATTATTAAGACCGTAAAAAGCCCTCGCATAATTTTTTCTTACTGACACGTTGTCTAGTTGACATTGTAATATGAGTGGTGGAAGCTTTAATGCAAAAAATAAAATAAGAAAGGTTTTGCCATAATAAATTACTTCATGTCACATATATAGGAAACCATTAATCTAACCATTTTATTTTCATATGTAAATACGCTTTTTTTAAAATCTATAATGCCAAAATCGATATCATGTTTCTACATTCTAAACATTCAGTGCAATTTACAATAAAATCAAACATGTCCAATCATGTCCATCAATCAAACATTCTAAAGAAGGGAAATAGAGTCAACAAAATAGAATTAAAGATGAATTTGAATATCATCTATAACAAAAGAGTTGGAATATTATATATATTACTCAAAATAATTAGGGAATAATGTGAGTTCGGTATTAAATAACCATATAATCGACAACTTAAAAAATTAAATAAAATAGTTTGAAAAGGAAAATTGTAATCTTTACAAAATTGGAAATATGCATGCCTTGTCTGTGACATCGAAAACTATGTGCTTTATATAAGGTGTGAAAAGCGACCAGCATCATTCCTTTTGTAAGAGGAGATTAAAAATAATTGATATGCTTTCGGTAGTTAAGAGGTAGATGAAACGCAATCCCTTATGGCGGAAGCGTTAGAAGTTTCTCAAAGTGTCATTTCCAGACTATGTAATCGAATTTGGAACATTGGAAATGCTCGGCGAAGATCGAGAGATGGTCGTAAACATGCAAAAACACGAAATGAGGATTGGTATTTAACACAAGCGACCAGAATGGCATTTATGATTACAATATGAAAGCTACTTTCTTGCAACAGCACTTTTAGAGGGCTACTGGTACCCTAGTTTCACCTCCATTTGTTCGAAACCGACTCGATCAAGTGGGATTACATGCTCCCAAACTATGGTTTGTGTCTCGTTCACACAGGATCACTGCGATGCCCGCAGGAGTATCTCAGACGGGAAAGAGATGAGTGGAGCAACATGCTCTTCACGGATGTGTCCCGCTTTAATATACAACATAATAACAGGCGGATTCTCATCTGGAGAGAACCTGGAACACGAAATACTCATGTATTTGCCGTTTCTGCTGATATTGAAGTGGAATGAAGATTAGAAGCTAGTTGTAAAGTATATGAATTTGAATGGATAGCTTTATAAGTTATTAAAAAATTGTTGTAATATAAGTTGTAGAGATGATCATTTTGCAGGGCTTCAGCTCCCCAAAAAATGAAATATAATAAGCCTCTAACAACTAATGAAATTTCAAATCTGTTAGTTGAGCTTCTGGACGACAACCCAAGTCACGTGAGTTATGACAGAGGTGAAGAGTTCATTCCTCCCCAAGGTGTCCACGATATTTCGAATTGCATATCATTCTAACCATCTTATAATACTCCATTTGTAATAAATATTTGTTACTAATAATACATCACATAAAAATAAGGCATTTATCACTTATTTTAATTAGTTCCCCGTTTACACGTCACGCACCAACACGTAATGGGACACTAAGAGATAATTTTAGCTCTAGTGCCTATCACGTGATGGCGGGTATTGAAAGGAAAGCCCTAAATGCTACTTAGTAATCAATAGGATACACACTATCAGGTTTTATCACCTCTTTTCAATGCTGTTCGTTATAGAAAGTAAAACACATTTCTACTGCGGTGCAATAAACATCAACACATGACACTCAATAAAAAATGTGGTATAAAAATGAAACGAATCGAATGATGGCCGATAATACGGATGAAGTACGAATCGAATATTGAAATTTTTTTTTTCTGTGTGAGTTTTCCGGTTTTCGTTTTCCTCGAGTACGAAAAAACCTTCGACGGGCGCGAATGGGAAAACGAAATTAAAATGTTCGTGCAGTACCTATTTTGGATTTTAATTAAATCTTGAAAGAGTTCGGAAAATATAAATGAGTGACTGTTCTTCCTCGAATCGTCACGAGTCTTCTCGTCTGTTTAAGGACATGGGATCACATAAAGAGAAATTAATTAATATTTTTTCCATGATTTTCTATTATTCACCCAATTAAATATACATAAACCAAAAGATTAAAATCTCTTTTTCTTTTGGTTAAAGAAATCTCTTTTCAACGTTTTTATTAAATAGTATAATAATAAGGAATCGATATATTTTTTAATACGTCTGATGTGTTGCCTTTCAAGAAGACAAACTTTCATTCGTAAAAATGTTTTCTGTAAAGATAAAATAGCCATCTGCTTCTTTTTTTTCCAATTCCTTCTATTAGTTCACACTTTCCCTATATATATCTTCTTCAAATTTTCAATCGTTCATAAAATACTTTTTATTCATTCACTCGCGTTCAAATACATTTTTTTTAACTTGCAGTGGATGACACTGGATGTGAATACAGTTTTTTCAAATATTAATTCAGTAATTAAATTTAATTCATTAATTTTAGTTTTTTTTAGATTTAAGTTGTATGTATCTACCAATAGATGGCGCCAGATAAACTTAAAAAATGAATGAAAATTATTTATAAAGGACTTTCTGCAATAGAGTGAAAAAAAAGTAGGAATTGAACTTCAAAAATTGTTTTTTATATTACTTGTTTTCAAAATAATTTCAAGAAAAAGAAGAAGTAGAAATAAAAATAGTAGAAAAAGAATTAGAATATATATATTGTTGAGAAGAAGAAAAAAAAAATGTGAAACCAGAAAAATAAATGCTTTTCATAACAGCTGAGGCGAAAAAATTTGAAATATTCTTTTGTTCATTAAACCTTTTTTAAAAATACAATGAGCGATGCAGTGACGAAAGAACTTTTTGCCTGCCATCTTTTCTTGTTTGAGTTTTCATGAACAATCAGATTATCTATGCAGATGTTACGTAATATTAATAAGAATAATTGTATTTAAATTGTTCTAGACCACACTTTGAATCCTGCAATATTTAAAAAAAATATATTTGATATTTAATGCCAACCGAACGGGGATAAAAGAGAGATGCCCTTACAAATGCTAAAAATCGTTTATTTGTGGAACTCCATCAACAAATGCTACCATTTGAATTACAATTTTTTGTTCACATTAAGCACTCATGATATATTTAAGCGATGAATTAATGAAGCAGAGTGAGTTAAAGCAGCTTTGAACTGAAGAAATTTTTTCGGGAAGAGAATGATATATATCTTTTTTGTTTGATGACATTTCTAATTTTTTTCTTCTTTTACTTATGTATATCATCAGTTATTAATGGGATGGGGTCTTTATTTCTTGGCACCTCGACACTTTACGTAATTCTTAACTTAGATATCCTAATTTACAAAGACGTTTCTTCTATATGACACTGTTGGAAGTAATATTAAATTTTACATATGTTTTTCTTCCTGAATCTCCATGCTATTTGGTTCGTACTTGAGTCGATATTATTTTGAAATTTCTTTCGGCTTCTCCCAATTTTTTCATCATTTTCCCTCTAAGCCATTTTATGATTCGGAGTTTTACGTTGGTGAAACAAAACACCTTTTTTGATTTCTGCAAGAAAATCAACTTTTAATCGAATTTTCTTGGAAATTGTCTTTTGGAGGTTTAGAGGATGAGAGTATGGGAAGAGACATTAGCATTTAATTGCCTAAAAACTCTTAGAACAACAGTTTGTTCTTATTTCTTTCTCTATCAGGTCTTTCGATACAGTTCGAAGGTGGTATTATGGTAGTATGAGGTTTATTTTTTTCCATTGTATATTTTTACGAAACTATTTAATGAGCAATAACAACAGCCTGATTATTTTAAGATGTATGAAAAAATATAATATTTGTGAGTATAAATATTTGTATTAGGATAATATGTGTGATACTAAAGATACTGATACTATCTTTCTGATGTCATATTTTATAAAAATTTTGTTAAAAAATATCTTTTTTTGCAAGCTAAAATTTTTCTGAAATATTTATCTTTACTAGATAAAATAAAAGATACTATTATATATAATTATTATAATTTGTATGCAGAAAAACAAATAAGTTTGTATTAATAATAATTTGTTGTTTATATTATACATTAATTATGAAAAAATAATTTTTGCTAATAGCAATAATTAATTTAAATAAAAGCGTAATATAAATCTGGGTAATAAAATTTAAAAGCAATTTAAAATTAAAAGTAAAATGCACTGTCCACAATCAGTAAGCAAGCTATAATTCTTCATTATCTGTTTTGGAATTTGATTCACTTCCCACATACAAAGATTCTGAAACCTCAGATATTTTTTGAAAATTCCCAAACTTCTTTTGACGAAGGTAAAGGCTATTTTGTTTCGGAGTGCTTGAGGAAAAGTGTATTTTTTTTAAAATTCTCCAACCTTATCTTTTTGATACTGTTCAGATAATCAGGTAGTTGCTCAGTAGGTAGCAATAGAAATAAAATTATTTTCATTCCATGTGTTGTCAATTTGTACACTGTAATCAAATATTCTGCATAATTATTAATAGTTTCTTTGGCAGTAGTTAGCGTATAACTGCAAATTTCATAGCCGCTTGGTATAAATGTTAAAAGGTTACGCATTCCTTCAATAACCTGCAGAAACGCTTAAACTATCAGAACTATCTTGAAAAGAAGTATGTGGACGATCTTTCACAATGGAGAAAAATTGTCTATAACAGAAAAATCAAATCATGTAACCAATTCATATTTTTTAACAAAACTCTTTTCTTTTTTTGCAGTATTCCCATTTAGTATTTTTGAAGTAAAATTGTACAGCAGTTTTTTGGTTTTTTAAGAAATAGCATAGAAAATTTACTGTATTTCATGAAATAAACAGCAACAAAAATAAATAAATGTAATAAATCCTGCTTCCAAATTTTGTTTTTCAAACAATCTTCGCCACTGTGCCCTAGAATGAGAGAGGGAATAACTTATAACGATGCTACTTTTTATCTGCAGTGCGTGTGTGGGAAAAATTTGTCTTTGTTTACAGAAATGGCGAAATAAAGGGGATGATAGTTTTTGATAACTTCTGCTGAACAATTCTGGATAATAGTTCTTCCTATTTGGAGCACACATGCTCTCTGCTATCATCAGTATTTTGTTTTATAATGCCAAATAACATTTTATTATATTAAATAATTCTTTTCGAGTGCAAAGTACGTAAATTACCTGACTCGAAATATAATTTAACAATACTTTTATTTTGTAGTTTATATTCTTGAAGAGTGGTAATAAAGCAGCTTTGTTGAAATGCGCCCCCTTATTGATTTGCACCACACGTAACGTTTGAATTGAAATGGGAATCTAGATGTAAGTATTTCAAGATATGCGCTGGAATGGGAAGTGAAGAATTACAATGAAGCTCTCACGGTTACAGTTACAGTAGCAAAATATTAAACACAACAAACGTTTTAAGCCAAAATGATGGGTGCAGTAAAAATTTCGAAAGACGCCTGTAGCACGAAAATTCGCTGGGCTAAGGTACAGACGAAGAACGACAGTGAGAGAAACCAATAAGAACAGGCAGGTCATGTATTTTAAGAGCGCATTTTGGATTTGAATAAACTTTGGAGTTGGACATCCGCAAGTGTGTGTCTACGTTACAAAGTGGAGTTTCAATACCTTTCGGATAAATATGCGATGTTTCAGTATCTTGTTATTAGAGTGACATAGTTCTTTGAGTTCACGTTGTCAGATAACTCAAAAATGTGACTCATCAGTTCACAGTATAATCGTAACTGGATGTTGCGTGAATGGTCATTTTAGTCTCAGAGTGTTTTAAGTACTATGTGCTGTTTCCCTTATGAGAGTGGTGCAAGTATGGTATGTCAGAAGGCTGAGAGTATCTTGTACTGCTCTTTGTGCAAGCGTCTTGCGCTAATGTGTTTCATGCCACATTTAACATTACAACGCTCTTCGCGGTCCATTTGAAGTTTTTTAATATTTTACCCCTGTAGCCGTAATCAGGACAAATCAATCCTTATTCTTCGCCACAGTGTCTGTACCATGCCTTAGGGGAAATAAAATACCAACAACAAAAAAGAATTGTGCTAGGTAAACAAAAATTGGAAAGCGTGTTTGCATGTCTAATACATGATATTCATTCACATTTTGCTCTAGATGAACAAGAATGTCGCTAGTAGTACCTTTTCCTCAACTACAAACTTAAGAATCCCATTTGCTTTAAATAAGCGATATAAACTTCGTGAGCGTCGTTTATCTTTCTGACTGCGCACGTGAGCACAATTCGAGTCAATAATACCTTTGAGGACCCTAGGTTGCAGCAGAAGCGTACTGAATTTGAACAAGGCCATGCTATAGCGCTATGAGAAGAGGGATTTTCTTTAGATATCTTGCGATAGCTCTTAGTGATATTACACAAAGACATGGTGGAGATATCTCCTCTAAGCATGATGGTGGATAACAATGATCTAAGGAAGATAATATCTTAAGAAGACGGAGTCCGGCCACACATGAGTCACTGCTGGAAGGACGACCCCACCTTATTCGCTACATAACTGTAGCTTGGATCTGTAGAAGAAATCCGAGATTCTACTGGTTTCAGAGTAACACAGCGAATAGTAACAAATCGATTACTTCAGAGAAAACTTTGAGCCAGAATCCCCTGTAGCGTTAATGCCAGTACCTCCAAATCTTTGCTATTTGCGATTTCAGTGGTGTAAAATTATAGTTTGTTGAAAGGCGGAGTGGAGATCTGTTGTCTTCTCAGATGAGAGCTCTTTGTGTCATGGTAACAGTGTTGGCTGTATGTTGGTTTGAAGGATGACAGGTATCCGCTTGATATCACTATCTTGTAGACTGTCTGTATTGTAGACACTATACAAGGAGTTATGGTATGTGGAGTAATTTCCTGTGATATTCGGGAATATTCTCATATTATCCTATTCACTTTAACAGCAATTTTGTACGTCAGACATGATTGAGCAGATTGAGCTGAAATATCTGATTATTTCGGAAGGTGTTTTTGAATAGTCCCGATATATTTGATGTCACCAAAGGATCTATGGATGTCGACTTACGAGGTCACTTCCATCGAGTATGTATGGAACAGTAATGTCAACGCATCCAGTGTTATTCACAATCAGCATGTGTCCGTGCTGATTTGACTGATTAAGTGCAACAAACATATAAAATCCCACAAAATGACATACTGCCCATATACAACACATGATCGTTTGTCTAAATAGCGGAGAATGTAGTGATTAATAGAGAGTTTTTGCTTAACGTTTTTTTATCGTGCGATATTTTTCTTCCTAGCGCGCATGCTCATAGGAATAGCTCAGTAGTGCAGTATTACAGATACGCATGCGCAATCGGTACAATGTTTCCTATGTGCATGCGCGCTAGGAAGAAAAAAATTTTGGACGATAAAAAAAAACGTTATGCAAAAACTCTCTATTAATTTACCACCATTTCTCATTTGAAACGGTTATTCTCTCGCATACTTTAACGTATAATCTTAAAATTATAATCAAATAAGTATGTTATGGTCTATAGTAAAAAACTTTGACTAAATTTAATTCATTTAAAATAATTTCTTCTTGGAGTTGGCATTTCATTTTCTGTCAGCACACACATCTCGACTTTCATTTCGATTCGTTTCATGGCGGTATAATATCTATCGGGAAATCTATTTTATGCCCAGGGTGTATTTTAATTTTTAATAAAAAGTGAATTATTTATTTAGCAGAATTAATTCGTTTTGAATTTCCATGTATTTAATATTATATATATAAATTAATAAACTGAGATTTAAAATTATGATTAAATATTTTTTCCTTTTACTCCCATGAGAAATATTTCATAAAAGATTACTTATTTTATATATTTATAATATATTATTAATGGCACATTTCGATAGATCGTAGGTGATATATGTTGATGTTAAAATTTTAGAGTTATCCAATTCTACTCATGAGTAGCAATCCATCACTTCTGCACGCTGAAGCTGCAGTAAATCGTGCAGCTGTCTTTCGTGCCTTAATCTTCCAAAGAAATATCTCCCATCCTTTCACCCAAATCGGATCAATGGTGGGACATCTGAGTGAAGAGTGACGTCGAAAGGTAGAAGTGATCACAGAAATGGAATTCTCTGTCCTGCGTGTCGGTGGTTACTTTTTCTTTTGCGCGTGCTTTTTTCCCCCAATTGAACATGCGCAGCGAATTTTCTCTCACAGCATTGATTTGAGTGGGGTTTTTTCGTGTAGCGGATCTGATCAGGAGATGCGTTTTGGATCTCGTGGATAAAATCGACGCCCAAAAATAGATAGATACTATTGCTTTTTTCATTTCCTTCTATTAGCTCACACTCTCCCTATATATATCTTGTTCAAATTTTAAATCGTTCATAAAATACTTTTGATTCATCCACTCAAATTCAAATACATTTTTTTTTTGAACTTGTAGTGGATGACACTGGATGTTAATACAGTATTTTCAAATATTAATTCATTTATTAAATCTAATTAATTAACTTAGGTTTTTTTAGTTTTAAGTTGCATATATCTACCAATAGAGGGCGCCAAATATACTTAAACAAAATAAATGAAAATTATTTATAAAGAGGGAAATAGAGTGAAAAAAAAGTAGGATTTGGCTTTAAAATTTTTTCTTTTATATATTACTTGTTTCTGGAAGAAATGAAACAATAATCGGAATCATTTGAGATGAATTTTTGTGATACAATTCTCGAGAACAATACTATGGGCTTCCGATTTGTTAGATCGGAAGCACATAGTGTTTTTACTCCTTTATTTTAAAGATTCAAACTTTAAGCTTTCTTTTTTCGAATTTGGTGTTTATTTCTTAATTATTTTTTTAATTTCTTTTATTCATTTGAACTAAAACATTTTAAATCGATTCATTCACAGATGAGTTATTGACATTTTTATTAAAAACGATTTTTATTTTAGATATTATTCAATTCCTTTTATTAGCTCACACTTTCCCTATATATATATCTTGTTCAAATTTGTCAATCGTTCATAAAACACTTTTTATTCATCCACTCCAGTTCAAATATATTTTTTTAACTTGTAGTGGAGGACACTGGATGTTAATACAGTTTTTTCAAATATTAATTCATTTATTAAATTTAATTAGGTTTTTTAGATTTAAGTTGCATGTATCTACCCATAGATGGTGCGAGATAAACTTAAACAAAATGAATGAAAATTATTTATAAAGAACTTTCTGCAATAGAGTGAAAAAAAAAAAAGTAGGAATTGACTTAAATTTTTTTTATTTTTTTTATGTTACTTGTTTCGGGAAAGAATGAAACAATAATCAGCATAATTTTAAATGGATTTTTGCAGTGCAGTTCTCTAAAACAATACTGTGTGCTTCCTATTTGTGAGATCGGAAGCACATAGTATTTTTATTCTTTTATTTTAAAGATCAAACTTTAAGCTTTTGAAAACAATGTGTTTATTTCTTAATTATTTTTTTAATTTCCTGTATTCATTGAACTAAAATATTTTAAATCGATTAATTCAGAGATGAGTTATTGAAATTTTTTTTAAAAACGATTTTTATTTTAGATGTTATTCAATTCCTTCTATTAGCTCACACTCTCCCTATATATATCTTGTTCAAATTTGCAATCGTTCATCAAATACTTTTTATTCATCCACTCAAGTTCAAATGCATTTTTTGGAACTTGTAGTGGAGGACACTGGATGTTGATACAGTTTTTTGAAATATTAATTAATTCATTAAATTTAATTAATTAATTTTAGTTTTTTTTAGATTGAAGTTGCATGTATCTAGCAGTAGATGACGCCAGATAAACATAAAAAAAGTGAATAAAAATTATTTATAAATGACTTTTTGCAATATAGTGTGAACAAAGTAGTAGTAGAATTGCTTTAAAATCTTTTTTTCATATTACTTTTTTTGGTAAGAATGAATCCATAATCCGAATCCTTTTAAATGAATTTTTGTAATGCAATTTTTGAAAACAATACTATGTGCTTCGGATTTGTAGCAAATCAATTTGCTTTGAATGAAATTTATAACTTAATTCTGTAATTTAATTGTGTCTACTTTGTTCAACAAGATACGAGTAATTATTGAATACGCAATCTTAACAAAATGATTACGCATTCTATAATTGCTCGTATTTTGAAGAACAAAGTAGACGCCAACTACTCGGAATGTACTCTAGACAGTGACTACTCAACGGTGGGATTTCTGTTAGGATTACATTGTAATCCGAACAGTAATCCCCCCGTTGAGTAGTTACGAGAATATTCTGTTCTACCAATCTCGATTTATTTAATTTCTGTTATAATTTTTCTAAAAATAGACTCCTTTAAAATAAAAATAATTAACATTGTATAAATTTACATAAAATTAACAATTTTAGATATGTAAATCCTAACAAAATATTTCAAATGAGTGTAAAGAATTAAATGTTTCCTTCTATCAATATAAGTGCACCATTATCTAGAAACATACATCCGAGTAGCTTTATTTAACAATGAACTGCAAACACCCGCTTTTATAGCAGTTTATGTAAATAGACTTCGTCTGCCAATGAAGGTTTCGTATCTGTATGTCAGCACCTAATTGTTGCTGCCGTTCTGAATCAGATTCTATACCTTTGACGATAAAAATGCTACCTTTCCATACGTATTTAATTCATTTTAATCAGATAAGTTACTTAAGAGTTATAAAGGAATAAACAGTCAGAAGGAAAGACAGAAACTATATTTTTTTTATAGAAGTATATGTATATATTTATATATAGACAGATAGATAGATAGATAGATTTAGATATTTGATGTAAAAAGTAACCTGACTGTATCTGGAATATGTGTACACATTTCACAATCGAATAAGTCCTTCATGATTTATAAGAGAACAGATAGGGCGACAAACAGAAAATATAGATTTATTTAGAAGTATATTGAGATGTAGATAATGGATGTAAACAGGAGCCTACATCATAGCTTATAGTTTATAAAAAAAAGCCTGTAACTGACTATATCTTTAACATGTATAAAAAGTTCACAATATTTAATAAAATATGATGAAAATAGACTAATCCCTGATGAATTATAAGAGAACAAACAGACAGAATAGAGAATATAAACTATATTTATATAGAAGTAAATAAATAGATATTTGATGTAAAAGGTGTCCTGTAATGGAAATGACTCTATCTGGAATATGTATTAAAATTTCACAATCGAATAAGTCTTTGAATTATAAGAGAACAAACAGCCAAAGGAACATACAGATAATATAGATTTATATAGTATAGAAGTAAACAAACGTATGAAGCTGATCCAAACCGTTCTATTAAAATTATTCGTTAAGGAAGTGAAAAAAACCAGAAAATGTGCAGCGATAATTGCTAAAAGAATTATTAAAAAATGGTCCATGTGACTTACTCTCACTTAGACTGACAATACCTCGTCGTTATCAAGACATTCTCCCAGGCTAGTGAAAGAACGACTCAAGGATTGGTAAGAAACAGTTATTACAAAATAAAATTTAATCAATCTATATATAATTAGACACATTGACATAAACGTGACAATTATTGTAAGATGACACGGACAAGATAACGTAAGCCTAAACTTAAATTGTTTATATCCCAAAAAAAGCGTATACAACAGAAATTCTTTGATATTTCTCTATTATTTGCATAAATTAAGAAGAAAATTTTCAAACTTCATCAAAAATTAAATTATAAACTTCATTTAAACTTTCAATTTCCAGAATTGGCCCAATCATGAAGAAATTGTGTCAAACCGTCCTAGCATTTATTGTATTTACATTTCACTGATGTTGCACAGGCTATTTAAAATGATGCCATTTTTTATTATTTAAAATGGTGCTTTTTTAATGTTTTCTATCACCATTTCTAAAAGAAAAAGTTATGATTACAATCGTCTAGCAACACAAGCGAATGTCCGAAATTATTTTTTCTACCGAAACAAATATGGGAACAGAAAAAGTAACAGAAATTATATTAACAAACGCACATTGAGATAAAGAGTCTTAGGATTAGTCGCTGTACTTTATCTTGCTTGTTTATTTCATTTCTTTAACGGGCAGTTAATAGAACTGTTTGGGTCAGCCTCATACGTTTGTTTACATCTATACTTTGACATAAATCTATAATGTTTATCAGTTTCTCTGAATGTTTGTTCTCTTATAATTCATTAACAACTTATTCGATTGTGAAATTTTTTCGATCAATTTTTATTTTATTGGTAAATGAAAAAGCTGCCATAATCGCACGGTGACATAGAGCAAATATAACATACATACATATTGTAATAAATTATATCATTTATTACTACAACTAACATTAATATTTTTATAGTACTTTAGAATACACCTATATTGATATAAAAAGATTATCTTAAAATTTAACCCTAAGCAAAGTGATTTAAAATTTCATGTCAATAGATTGGAGTCGATTTTTTTGATGCTCGTAACAGCTACTAAAAGGATTTTTTTTAACAATTACGCCTTTATTTTGCAGGTATTAGACAGCAAAATAACACATATTATAGGATTGAACTATGAAAAAAAAAATGCTTTTCGTAATAGTCAGAAACACCCCACGACCCCCCAAGATGAGGTTCAAATCGCAAATTTCGTGAACAATTCTTTTTTTTTTTTTTTTTACAGTTTTATTTAAAAGCTTTCGAAAATAGTTTGGTTTTTGTTTCTTAACTATTTTTAATTTCTTGTATTCATTGAACTAAAATATTTTAAATCGATTCATTTAGAGATGAGTTATTGGAATTTTTATTAAAAACGATTTTATTTTTAGATGTTTTTTTTTTTTTTCTTGTGCATTTGTTCTCAATGATTCGGTTGGCTGCAACTCAACTCAACTCAACTCAACTCTACTCTACTCTAGAACCGTATCGATCTTTTAGTTAGAAACGCAAAATCAAAAAATATTTTCTTTTTGAAATGTTTGCTAAATAATTTTTTTATAACCTAATTTAACAACATCATCCAAAAAAAAATTTCAATAAAACATTATGTAAAAATTTAGGCTCTGGACATTAATTAATTTCCTAAAGATGGGCGCTCCTATTACAGGGTTATTTTTGTAAATTCCATGTATGCAAAAAAATCGATATCTATGCAAGAATGTGATATGTTTTACGTATACATTTAATTAGCAGTGTTGACGCAAAGTAAAAAAAATACACTTTCTTATCCATTTGAGCCACGTTTTAGCAAAAATATTCACGTATCTATTTTAATTTTCATGTTTGTCAATTTTTTAGAACCTAATTGAGCAATATCATGCAAAAAATTTCTTTAGAATATTATTTAAAAGAACGTATTCGAATACCTTATTTAATAACTCTTAGTAAATACGGTAAAAATATTTGCTATTTGTGTTATTGGTTCTGAAAGACTAAGTCCTAATTGCATTCAGAATAATTGTCAAATACCATAAAACTTTCGAATAATGCAGATTCTATTTATCGAGTAAACTTCATGAAATGCAGACTTCGTTCGCAATCAGGAATGCAGATTTTCTCTGTTCGATATATGAAGGAGTGGGTGGATTCGTGTCACGTGCAGGTACTCTCTCTTAATCACTGCTCCGAGCCGTTCGAAGGGCAGTCATTGTTCTAACGATTCATTGATCTACAAAAGCATGCGGAGATCATTAGGAAGCGTTTTGACATCTAGCTTTCCGATCTTTTAATAAATGCTTCAATCTTTTCTGGTAAAAGGAATCTTTCTGGGGTATCACTTTGGGGTCCAAGAGACTTTGGGGCAATGGTCCCTACCTTCTTCAGACCAACACACTCCGGGGACATAATCTGATTAATAAAAAAATGGCGATCTCTGTGGAATCATATCCTCTCTATCCTAGCTAAGAGCTAGGGTAGACAGGATAGTTCTCAATATGAAAGGTTAATCTATATTGAGTGTTACATGAAATGTCTTAAATATGAAGGATATAACTTAACTATTTTTCGATTATATGTGTACACAACTCAGTCGTCACATAAGTACACAGTACAATCAACACATATGTACAAAACATATATGTGTACATAGCTTCGACACATTTGTATCCAGCACATAGTATGTTATGTGTCCACGTCACATTCGACACTTATGTACCAAGCATATATGTATACACAGCGTCGATATATAAATATTCAGCATATATTTGTACATAAGCAATCGACATATATGTACATAGCACAATCAGCACATATATACAAAGCCCAAAAGTGTAAACTGCTTCGAAAAATATGCACACTGCACATATATGTACATAGCATAATTGACACAAAGGTACACAACACAGTTGACACATATGTGTATGCAGCGTCGATATGTACACCAGAACATATGTGAGCATAACACGATCAACACATGTTAAACAGCGCAAGGGTCACAGAACAATCTTATTATTATATCTCATACTTTTGACAGACTTGAGTGCATGATCATAAAATCCAAGGTGTAAAAAATCTTCATTGATTGTAGCCAATAAAATAAGATAATTAATCAAAATTAGATTATGTATAGGGGCATACATACGTTATTTACTGAATATGTTGCACCAAGTACGCTTAGGGAAATGAAAAGATTTAATTGCTGATTAATTAAGATTTTATTGCCACAAGATTTAATTTTAAGCCAAAAATAATCAACAGTTTCCAAGGCGTTTTTATATGCTATCCATGAAAAACATGTTTCTTAATTACTGAAAATAGTTTTTTATTACGTAAAAATACTTTTCAATTTTATGTTTTTCCTATATAAACATTAAAATTCGTTTGCGATTACCAAAATATTTAATCGCTCTCTAATTAACATTTTATAAACTTACACTTTTTTTTGAAATCAACAAAACAGTCGCAAACAGATTATAATTGGAATTCACAGATTAAACTGAAGTCAGAAGAATTTGAGATAGATTTTGAAATGTGCAAACAACACCTGTCTGTTATAAATTTCGAAAACATTTATCTAAAAGTATGATATTAAAATGCATGAAATATTGTTTTCGTCATAAAGTGCATTTGTAAACTATATGCACTTCATTTTAAATTTGATTTTTTTTTACAATTTCAAAATATTAACCGTTTTTATTTGAAACTTTACGTATTATTTACAGTTTCGGCTTTAAACTTAAATATGGATACTGTCGAAGATGTTGTTTTATATTGAATTGAATTATTAAATAATGAAATATTATATTAAAACGTGTAATGAAAGTATAACCTCTAAGTATTTTAATAAATTGTCAAATTTTTCATTTATATCTAATATTTTTTTTATTTAAAAAGGGTATTTTATAATATATTTATTGTTACATATATTTATAGTTAATAAATATATGCATACAAAAAATACCCTGCACACAAAATAAAATAAAATTCCTTTTCTAAAATTTGAATTTAAATAAAAATTTAATTTTTAATAATTCTAAAAATCAAATTAAAATTAAAAAGTCTTGTACACATTTATAGTATTGCATTACACTGACAGATTTAAATTATTCCCAATTTATTCTATAACTGTTCAGTCTAGTAAATAACATAAGTAATAATTTAATAGAATAATTTATATAGTTTTAATATATTAACATATAAGGGCTATTTTAATAAAAATGATACTTTAATGAATACTTATCGTTCAGATAAAATTATACTATATCATTTTAATCTAATAAACCTAATGAAAACTTAAAAAATGAATGCTCCCGTAGGTTTTCTTTTACACAAGTACATTAGATTTAAAAAAAAAAAAAAAATTGCAGATGTAATACAAAATGTAATTTGAATTTTAATGCTGAAATTCGGCGACGGAGCAACCTTATTAAGTTCCCGTGTCCTTTTGCATAAATCTAAGGACAAAAGTAGACTTATTGGGGAAATATCGATTCGGAACTGTCTCTTTGCGATATCGATCAAGAAGTTTGTAAGAGAGACGACATAAATATCCTCACCATCCGGGGGGAGGGGGATAGTAAGTGGATCGCGGGTTTCACAGCTAAGTAGGATGGTACGCTAATGCGTTTTTTGCCGTATTTCTTGGTATATCGAAGCTCACTACGTAAAATAATTTAGAAAAATAATGCATGTTAATGTTTCATACGATTTTCGTTATAAATTAAAGTTTACAACTATTTCTATATGTACACACTCTTGACAATTAACTAAATCAGAAAGATAACAATTTTTAAAAACTAAAAATGAGCACTATAATACTAGTAAAAATCCAAAGAATTAAAAAGTATCCTTTGGATCAGATTTTCAAGCCTCTGATATTGTAAAGCAATTTGAAAACATCACCTCCATTCTTGAATGAAAATCACAAAATCATGGTGAAATATAATCCAACATTTTAAATTATCATTTCAGTCCGCCGACCAACGAAATCCCACACATGTTCAATCGGCGACATATCCGGGGAATACGCAGGCCAACGAAAAAGCTGTACCTGCCGCGTTGCGAAGAAGGATTGAACAGTCCTAGCGATATGAGGGCGGGCATTGTCCTGTTGAAATACAGCGCCTGGCAAGCTTTGAAGGAAGGGAACAGCTTGGGGCTGTAGAACTTCACTGATGTACCGGTTGCTGTTCAGATTGCCCACAATTCTTAGCAATTGAGATCGTCCATGATATGCTATAGCACCCCAGACCATAACTCCGGGTGTTCGTCCACTGTGGCGTTCGATAATGCACTCCGGAAGGTGGCGTTCACCGGCATAGCGTCTGACACGAATGCGGCCATCATGGTACCACAAATTAAAGCGGGATTCGTCAGAAAACACGTCATGCTGCCAATCAGCACGCCAGTCTCTATGCTGAGCGGCCCATTGTAGCCGCAGGCGGCGATGGTTTAGCGTGAGAGGGATCCTGTATAAAGAAGTCCTTGCGCGCAGTCCACGCTGCAGCCAGACGTCTACGAATTGATGAAGCACACAATGAAACCCCTGTAGCTATTGACCACTGCGCTTCCAATTGTGTAGAGGAAGCTGCACGGTCTGTCAGCGCCATGCGGACCAGGTGTCTATCATCGCGAGCTGACGTCATATTTCGGGGTCCACTCCTGGATTTCCAAGTTGTCCGACACTCGTCCGTCCACTGCTTCCAAAGACGCATCACTGTGCTGCTGTTACGCTGCACACGAGCGGCTACTGCACGATAAGACAATCCAGCTTCAGGAAGGCCGATGATTCTCCCCCATTCAAACTCTGTAAGTTGTTTAAATCTCGCTCTCTTTCGTCGAAGGGGCATAAGTAACGATTGAGCTAACGTTTACCACTAGCAGATAACCACCGATAACCATACACGCCTCGCTACAGCCGTCTATTTATTCGGATCCATCCGCCGTTCAGAGGGCGCTGCTCAGCATACGCATGCGCTACGGATTTGAAATTCTAATCATTGTCATATCATGCGCTAATTTGCATTTCCTGAAAATTTCAGCTCACTCGCGCAAGTCCTTCATGGTGTTGCAATTTTCACAAACATGAGTTTATAAAGGCTGATAAATAGTTTTAATAACAGTTTTTCCTCTCTTTCATTTTGAAAAGAAGTACAATTCTAAACTCTACACAAATCTACTGTGAATGCATATGAAAATCGATTTTCTCAGTTTTTTTTTTATACTATGTCTCGCTTCCTCATTTTCTGGCTGTGCAGAATATTTGGATATTTTCGTTTGTTTAGCAATCAGTTTGCACAGCACATAATTTTTTCACTAAATAAAAAAATCTGACTGAGGAGTGAAAGAGAAACGACACGGAAAACTATCATTGTTACTGTGAAACACATCGATATTGTTTAGGAAATGCAAGAAATATAACAATTCAACTGCATGAATGTCTGGAGTTTTGAGTTTCTTGCATAAAATTCTTCGTTTTATCAGTCAAAGAAGAAATTAAAATAAGTGAATTTTGACTACATTTGGTACTTAGGTGCTGTAAAGGTGCGTTCGGCTGCGTTCAAGGTGCTGTACATCATTAAAAAAGAAATTTTTTACGCATTCATTAATGCCTTTAGATTTACTTTTAAATTTTATATACATATATTCAAATGTGTTACATTTTTGTGAATTTACAATTCTTTAATTAAAGTGTTTATGTTGTACAATATTTATATTTTATAATATAGTTTTATAGACATTACGTAATTTATAGTTTAGATCGATATATTTTTTGTGACATTACGTAATTTTCTATTTGATACTATTATTTATTACAATCATTTTCACAACTTGAAACCATTTTGATTCTGATCTTAAAAATTTTAACAATTTTGAAATCGACATTAAAGAACTAACTTATTTCTTTAATTGATAATTTTTATGAAATCTTCTAATTTTTAAGTAAATTGTTTTCGTTTTAAGATTTTATGCTTGTATATAATATTTTTAATAATTTTGAATCACATATATAAAATTATTGTGAAACTTTTGCTTGTGTACGAAAAATGTTATTAACTGTTTATTTTTTTTTTAAATTTACAATTGGAAAATCTTAAAACCAAAGTCAAGCCCTTTGTTGTTGATATACTGCCAGAGAATTACTTCACAGGAGAAATTGCAAACAAATGTTGCCATTTTATATACAATAATAGCTGACATTGAAAAATCGAATGTTATGGATAGAATCTTTAACATGACAGAATTTACATTGTATTGAAAGGAATATTAATAATCCCTCTGAAAATGAAAGCAAATGATTTTCAGAGTAGGGGTAAACAATAAATCTGATTTCCTTTCTTTATATCAATAAAAATTTTTGAGAATGCTTTATTTGAGAAATGTCAGATTTGACAAAGATATGAAGTACAGAGAGAAAATTTGCAAAAGTTTTCATGACATTAACAAAAAGGCTAAAGCAATTGCTGCAGCAAGTAAATGATTGTTAAGTATATTGTTAAATGAATTCATGTTTTATAAAATAAGAGAGATTTTGCCTTTGTAATGTGAAAATGTAAACATTTATCAACTGCATGACATAACATTTACATTTGCGCTCAAATCGGAATTTTACACAGATTTAATTTTAAGAAATTCGTATAAACATCAAATAACTCTTTATGGTCACAAAGACTTGTGTAACTTATATTTTTGAAATATTAATGTTATGTGTATAGTTTTTTTTAATTATTTCGTTTTACATCTATAGTTAAAGATTCATGAAATCCAACCGTTTAAATGGCTATAAATAAAATTTATAACCTGTAGAAATTAACCAATTTCTACTTTTAAAAATTAAAATAGATAATTTTATTTAATTCACTAAAGGGTATAATACCCTGAATTCAATAAAATTTCCATGCCAACAATACATTGTTTAGTTTTCTATTATCTGAGATACTTTAGAAAATGTGAAATGCATTCTTACATTTGAATAAATTTTTTTTTCACGAAATGAACAGAACAAAAATTTTTAAGCTTCTGCATAGAGGACTTGGCCTTTCAGAAAATTGTTTTTAAGCAATAATTCCTCTAAATATATTTTATCCCATTTACTATACATATTAGTCTCATTTTTGTTCTTTAACCAATCCTTTTAAAAAGGCAAATGGATATTATTTCTAAAACAAAATGCTTTTTGAATTATCCGTTGGTCGACGTTAGTATATTACTGTTTGATATTTTTATGTTTGAGGTCTCAACGATAAGTTAAATTATGTTGGATATTTGAATATTTTTGACATCTACAAGTTTAACAAATTATTTTTCATCCATAGCAGTGTATTCTTCAATATTCTCAGTGTCTGCTGTGTCTTTCAGAATTATCTGAAAGGCTAGATATAATTTTGATTTTTCGCTTTTAAACAAATAATTTGTTTAATTTCTTGCATAGAAAAGCTTTGAATTAGCTTAATAAACAAGTAATATATATATATAAAAAATTTAAGTCAATTCCTACTTTTTTTTCACTCTATTGCAGAAAGTCCTTTATAAATAATTTTCATTCGTTTTATTAAGTTTATCTGGCGCCCTCTATTGGTAGATATATGCAACTTAATTCTAAAAAAATATAATTAATTCATTAAATTTAATGAATTTAATGAATTAATATTTGAAAAAACTTTATTGACATCCAGTGTCATCCACTACAAGCTAAAAAAAAATGTATTTGAACTTGAGTGGATGAATAAAAAGTCTTTTATGAACGATTGGAAATTTGAACAAGATATATATTGGGAGAGTGTGAGCTAATAGAAGGAATTGAATAAATAAGTGTTTAACATTAATTCCATACTTGACATTACTACATTATTTCAATTCTTATAAAGGTTATAAAGATAGATAGATGAGATAATTTTTGCATGAGCAAGAATATAGGTTGTCTGTACCAATCTCATTATTCATAATTAATACAAATGTATTTATTATGGTATAAACAAAAATAATTACATTTGTATTAATAGGTAATTTTTATAATTATGTATTGTTTAATTGACTATGATGAATTTTATGTTAGTTTTTCATTTATTAAAACTAATAAAACCGTTAAAACAACAAAAATTTTAATGAAGTATTTGACAATATTACGAAACGGAATCCAACACAAGAAAACTGTTAAAAGACAATCGAGTCTTCCTGAAACCGGCAGACACTTTTTAAGAGAATTTTATCGAAGGTCCTTCATCATCCATCCCAGAATAATAAGTGAGAGTAATAAAAGTTGAGTTTCTGCCTTCATGCATTCAACCAGACGTTAATATAATATTTTTGAGATTCTGTTCACAATTTATTTTGCATTCTTTTCCCATTTTTCGTTTAAAAGCTTCAGCAGAACTTTGTCGCTAACCTGACTGTGCTTCTCTGGAGAAAATGAGTTCCGTTCCTTTTTTCGGTTAATTAAAAATGGCAGATTGACGTGAACTTTCATAATCAACCATCGAATGTCTGAGTGAGTGTTTTAGCAAAATATAATGAATGCATTAATTAGTTTTTCTAACAGAACTCTTTCTAAACAAGAACCTTAGTAAATCTCACGGCAATAGCATTCAAGTTAGCATTAAGAAGCAAGTTAGCATTTTGCACATCGAAATAGACCCTCTTTATAAAAGTATCTGTGAAGTTTTTTATTGAAGTTAGTTACTTTTTAATACATCCATGATGATTCCGAAATGTAAAATGCATTACTATAATTGAATGTCGCATAAAGTTAACATTAACTTATGATAATTAGCAATGATTTATTTCAACATACAAAAATAAATCCTATTTTTTCGAATGATATTTGAAACATTTTTATTTTACTATGCTATGGGTTTTAGAAAATAAATACAATAATTAAAAAAATTTTCAAAGACAAACAATTTCATTTTATGCCTCAATATCAATTCCATTCATGAATCAAAAGTGAAACTTTAAATTTTCATGAGAGCTTTACATATCCTTATTCCACTGCAACTACCTATTCCATCTACCTCTTAAACCACCACAATACTTCGAAACTCATTAAAATTCCTTCATTCATCCTCAAGATCTGCCCTTCATCTTGAAAATGACTTCTACGCATGCACAGTTGCGCATTCAAGTCTCCTTCATATTTTCCGACTAAAGTGTATTTTGAATCTGCATTAAAGACTCCTCCTACTAGGCGAAGTCATCTGACTGTCCAGTAGCATTTAAATCTATTTCCCTACAATTCCTTTGGTATCCATTTTTAACTGTATGTCCCGGACTACTTAGCCCACGTGTGCAGAGAGCAACAAAACAAAATCCATATAATTCCTTGAACTTTTATCGCCACTATTTTTTCAGCTTAAAAGTTTTATTTTATTTCTTGCTTTTTTTTATTTATTTTTCTTTTTATTGTTTAACTCCTGCAACTCTTATGTTGCTTTTTAAAAACTTTGATCCTGAGCAAGAACGAAGTACGAAGGAACTCAACTTCCCTATTCAGTCTTGATTGATGAAAGCGCTTAAGTTGTTCCTGAAAAACGTGCCATTCAATAAACACGATTTGGCAACTCGAAAAACTGGAACCTTAAGTTTTTCGTTTTTAGACGATTCTCTTGGTTTTTAGCAATTTCTATGTACTAGGCTCCTGTCGTTTCTAAGCGGCCTGGTGGCCAAGTGACTAACGTTCTGGCCTTTTTGTACACCAGGCCTCAGGTTCGAATCCTGGAGGTGGCATGGATGTTTGTTTGTGTGTGGTCCGGAATCCACGTTAAACTGTAGGTCCCGATCTGTTTAGATGTTTGTGCACAAGATAACCGTAGAGCGACAAACCAAACCAAACCTGTCGTTTCTAGGATCTTTGTCAAATCTATAATACCTTTATGGTTTCATTTCGTGTGAAGCAGATTTGATCTGTCCGTACAAAACAAGGGAATTCTTTTGACAATAACTACAGCCAATTGAAAGTTTATTTCATGCTTATGATTGTAGGAAGTGAACTTGAGAAGTACTCACCGCGCACAGTCCCACGAGCAGCAGGGCCGAAGACATGACGCACATTCCAGAAACGATGAGGGCGAGCAACCCCAGGCCGAAAAGCACTGGAAGAAAATGTTTTTTTTTAAAAATTATTTCAATAAATACAAATAAAAAACCCTTTTATGATTCATTAGAGCTATGGCATAATTCTCGATAACTAATTCTTCATGATAATCAATTCTAAGTAATCAAGATACATTATGACAACAGAAATATTTAGCATTCAATATCAAAACATCCAGCATAAATGACATAGTAGTACGTTGAACTACTAATCGCAATACAACTAAATAATGATTTACAATACATTTTTTATCTTAATAGATTTGTAATAACTCCAGAAACATCTGCATTTGAGAAACTAAACAGATCAGATTTCATTTTATCTTCAAAAAATTCCAATAAAAAAGCAAGTATTTTCATTTGAAATTTTTGGAATTATTTCATTGTAACCGTAACTGTTAGAGTTTAACTATTGTTTTTCATAAGATTCTTGAGCTCATACTTCAAAATAGCTAGCATACCGAGAAAATATATATTGAAAATTGCAAAATTGAAATAACATATATAACAAAAGGGATATATATATATATATATATATAATGACTTTCATTATGTGTTTAATTACATATTATTCAAATTTCTTATTTGATAAATAGAAAGTTGAATTCTAGCATTTTCTAGAAATGTAATTTTTTATCATCGTTATCATAATCGGTTGGATTCATAGAGTTTGTACATGGACTTAACATGTGTCTTACAAAATTTAAAAGTTGGTTTGTGGAATGGGTGAAAAATCATTAACATTTCAAAAATGAACCAAGCGGTTATAAATTTTATATATGAATTATATACAGAATAATCTTATCCCTTGTAACAATGAAATGAAATATTTGAAGTGTTATATTATGATCTGGGGCATTGTTACTCCGCGTCCGTGGCTTATCTTCAAGTTACACGCACGCCCTGGGTAATGCTCAGTGAGTAACGTCTGTGCAGCACTTGCCTTAAGGCATCCAAGACAGCTGTCTAAGTGTTTGCCTCTTTATAAAAGTATGTTGAAAGTCTAAGCTGTCTAAGTGTTTGCCAGCTGCATTGGAAAAAAAATACTTTGATCTTCACTTAACATGGAAATCGCATTTTCAATGCATCGAGCAAAAATTCAGGAAACCTACACGCACATTCTCAGACATTCGAAGATGAGCATAAATAATAAGATCCTTTTTTTTAAATCTACTTTACACCCCATTATCTCCTATGCAGCCTCTTTTGGGCCTGCGTATCCTGCATACTTTAGAGCAGAATAAAATTTAACACTCAGACAAATATTGAATGCAAAGGTGCTTTCTATCGATTACAGAGATGCCGTTAAATTCCTGCTCTACTACATATTCTTAAGCAATTCATGAGAACTTAATAAATTCTTCAGCACTGGAATTCAAGAAATTGATGTATGTTCATGGAAGTTAATATACCAAAAAGGAGATTTTTTTAAAAATTTTATTCTAGTCAAATACGCTCTAATCAATGAACTCTGTTTTTCATTTCCCCTCTACCTTTCTTTTCCTTTCCACTTTAATACCTTAATTAACTCGCGGGGCAAATTTCACGTTTTCCGATTCATCAAATTCTCCTTACCTTCCTCTTGGGGCCGCCGAAAGGTTAAACCAAATGATTACACGCTTTCATTTGTACAGATGCAATAAATTATATTTATTGAATTGAATGAAATTAATAATAATAAATTTGTTTTTTAGGAATTTTCTTTCATCTTTTAATATGATTTTTGTTAATTTTAAAAGTTGTTGTTGTTCTAATGCAGCTGGTATTACAGACAATTAATCTTTATGCCATAAGCAAGGGCTGCACCGCTGTTACTCATTGAGCACTACCCAGGGGGCACGCGTAGCTTGACGATAATCTACGGAAGCGAGTAACACTACCCCCACAACGTTCTACGATCCTGTGACTTACGGTTTAATGTGGATTCCAAATCACTAGAAACAACCATGGCATCGCCGGAACTTGAACCTAAAACCTGTGGTACTGAGTGCCACATCGATAGCCATTCGGCCATCAGGGCCCATCTTAAAAGTTGTAACAGTGTTTATTTTTTCAGAATTGTTTTTATTTAAGTATTCACTTGTTTTTATTTAGCCATAACGGAAAAACAAATATATTTATATGCTATTACTAACGTAAATATTTTGATGCTGGCTTACATTAAAAATAAATACCCTATATTTTTAAATTAAAAATGTTCAAACATCATTTGCGATAAAACGGTGCACAGATATATGGTGTAGTTTAGCAACATTGATTATTCTCATTAATGACCAATATGAAGCAATTCACTTGGATAATTTGGTTTGTCGCTCTACGGTCATTTTGTGCACACTTTAGGCTAATTAGACCGGGACCTACAGTTTGATGTGGATTCCGAACCATTCACAAACATCCATGACACCGCCGGGATTCGGAAATTGAAGCTTGGGGAACTAAAAGCCAGAGCGCTAACCAATTGGCCATCAGACAGCATTCACTTGATTCGATTGTCACAATTCGATTATTGTTTTTGTTATGCAGAATGTGTGGAACACGATGTGTTGCAACTGATTTAAAAAAATGAATTTTAGGGATTATGTTCAGCTAAATCCATCTTTGAGCAAAAAAAGTCAAATATAAAAATTTAATGATAGAAAAGAACTAAAATGTTTTCTTACGTTAATGTTACGAAATGTTTCTTTTGTGATTGTTTAGAAGGGCGAATTCAGGCGTTTGGGAGACGATATAGAAATTTGGAAGTGACCCCTAAATCGGTAAAAGTACAGAAAGGAAATTTGTAGTCTATAGACTTTAATAAAAATGTGCTTATAATACGATTTTCGAATGTAACGATAAAAAAAATTTGTTTTTAAAACATCCAGCGAAATAGGTTTGTAACTATAAATTCTTTTCTGCAATAATGTATAAATAATTGTTCCACTAAACTCACTGGGCAGAGAAAACCTATATAATACATATTGGCAGGCTTTAATCAGGCTTTTAATTGGTAGGCTTTGAATCAGTCTTTTAATATTTTTGTTCTAATGCAGCTGGCAAACGCTTAAACAATTGTCTTGGATCCCTTAAGTGAAGCGTTGCACCGTTGCACTGCTTTAGCACTAACCAGGGGGTGTGCGTTGCTTGAAGATAAGGTACGGACGCGGAGTAACACTACCCTAGCAACGCTCTACGTTCCTGTTAGACCGGTACCTACGGTTGAAAGTGAATTCCGAACCACTACAAACATTCTTTTTCACCGCCGGGACTCAAACCCGAAACTTGGGGTATCGAGCGCCAGTGCGCTAGCCGCTTGGCCATTCAGGCCCAGGCGTTTAATATTTATATAGAAAATTTGAAATTACTATCTAATTATGAGACGAAGCAACGACATTTTGTAATCTATGAAAATTAAAATGAATCTGCATGCATTATTTTGAGATTAAACTATATGTATGATTTCAAGGTCAAAGGAGAGTAATTCCAATTGGAACAGCCGTTCCCACCCGAAGGTATTCGGTGTTACTTGAAACCTGTCGTCACTAGAGACCCGCCCACTCAGAGTGGAGAGCCGCCTGAGACATTTAACGACGTTCGTCTTCGATGGACAGTCGTCTCTCGGGTGACATCCATCTTCGACAACCAACAGCGCATCAGAAGCCTAAAGTAGCACAACAACCACCCTGTGCGACTTGCAGACTTTAAATGCTTTTGATAGAAGTTCGTCAATTTTAGTTTTTTCAAATGTTAAATAGTTCAATATATCCATTGAGTTCAGAAAAAAAAATATATATATTTGGAAATATTAATTTTATACAAACAAAATGTCCATTCGGGTGTAACTTTACAAGTAATAGTTAACCAAACATGTCCATCTTCTTCATCCATCTAGACTTGGGGCTAATAAGATAATAACTGAAACGGAAGTAACCTGTTTCGGAGTACCTATGGGATAAATATACTCCAAAAATCTCCACATAATCATAAATATAGTTAAATTTACATTATTGAAATTACATCGTGAATTTAGATGAAAAAAATTTATGCTATTAATTGAAATAATAAAAAGAAAGAAGTAAGTTAAGTTACTCAGGTACAATTAGGAGACCGTAACACGTTTCCCCGAGGACGGTCAGTGTATTAATGAAAAATAAAAATGAATTAAATTTAGCATTTAAAATAAATACATTAGAAATGAGAACATTAACTTCTTAAGAATTTTAGATATCATTTGGGAAATTTTTTTTTTTTTACTTTAGCCAGTATTTGTGCTAGTTAGTAAGATAATACTTGTTAATAAAAATATTATACAATTTAGTACAAACATAAGAAAATATACTTTTACAAAAAGATATATATTTATAAAATTAAATATCTCTTATAGGTATTCACATTAATATTCGCATGACTTTAATTGTGATTTATTTTTATATTTTTTATTAAATACAAAACCTTTAGGATATTTTATTTAAGTTTGAAATCCAATATTGAATTCTAAGATCGTAGAATATAGAACAATGACATAATATGTGATTTGGGATCCCATTCCTCTACCCCACAAAAGCAAATATTGAATCTACCAAAGAATCTATATCTACATGTTGGGAAGCTTCCGTGATTTGTCAAAATATGGTTTAAGAAAAAATTTCCAATACATCTTTTAGTATTCACTGTTGGTATAAATTCAATATCTTTTTCTTTTTGAATGGGAAATAACTCTGGAGAAATCAGATAAAAAACAAAAAATTTCTTTCTCAAAATTGCTATTATTCATAAGATATATTCAAAGTTATGATAGAAAAAATATTCAAAGAAATACACTAGTACATGGGAAAAGTATTCCTCCAAGTATAGTTTGCTTCAGGAACTAAAATGATTTGTTGAGTATTACGTCGAGTCACAATTTTCCCTCCAATTGTTTTTCCTTATATTGTTTATTTTTTTATATTACCTTTTATTCCTTACTTAAAAATTATAATAATAATAAAAAAAAATTATTTATAAATAAATTTTAAAAAAACTTTACAAGTTAACTTTTTAAATAAATTAATATACATCGTATTTTCTATCTAATCAATGGGCTTAAAGCTTAAGAAACTTCTGTCATTCGCAAAGCAGGAGATAGAGGTTGCTATGCAACCAAGGCTCTCTGTCAATCTGGCAAATCGTCGTCGTGAGAATTACGTCCGATCATAACATCACGATTTACAAAATGCATGCAATAACAATCAGCTAGATATACATATTAATATATTTACTTATATATATCTAATTAAATTTGTTATTTTATCAGTAATTGATATCGTCGTGAGATTATACTGTTCTAGAAGGACAATTTCAGCCAATTAAGATGAGATAATCTAATTTATGAAGTCGCCGAAATGGAATTGTGTTACATTAGAAGATTGTTAAAAAAGGCTTGCATTACGATTTTGAGATCCGTGCAATAAAATTAAGAACCGTAAAATGATTTTTTTCTAAAGAAGATGACTCAAAATATACTGAAGTTTCTTTCCGAAAAATTTGAAATTAAATTAAATTTTTAAATTCAAATCATATTTTCGACCTCGGCCTTTCAATTTTCTTATCAGTCAAAGATAAAAAAAACTCTTTGACATACGCACCGCTAGGGCAATGAAAATATAATCTTAACATCGCCATTTTTTAAAAAATATTTATCAATATTTCGAAAAACTTGAAGAGTTTAGAAAAAACCGAATTGAATGGAAAATTAAATACTCCTCCTCTGATCGACGTTAGTCTTTTGGTTTGTTTTGCATCTTGTCTGAGAGAGAATAAACGCATATTGGTAAGCTGACAGAATTTCTCAGTTTTGACTAGTTGTGCGCCATCCCGATAGGGAATGAACTAATAACGAATTACAAAATAATTATACATTTAAGTTAACTAACCAAGTTTAGAACAAACATTTTCAAATAGGGTCTAATGGAATTTTTCTTTATTCAATTGGGTTATGAAACGGAACACAAAAAAACGGAACAAAAACGGAACACAAACACGGCAATTAAAATATATACATGAATAATGTTTGGCAAAATTATAATTTCAATTGTCAATTTTTTCAATTTGGCGAAAATTGAAAAAAAAACCATATTTTATGACCTAAAGAAAATACATTTCATTCAAAGAATATGTAAAATGCATCCCATTTACTTGCATACATTAGTAGACATATTTCCACCATACATGCATTGAACTAAAATAATGACACCGAGAGGAAAAACAGAAGAGGAAATAAAGGAATGTTTTTAAGAAAACTGCCAATAATTCATCTTTTATTGGATCTTTTAAAATCCTTTTACTTCAATGCATACATAACACCATTCAGTTCCTTCGATTCTGAAAATGATCATAACAGTCCTGACTGTTATCGTAGGATGGTGGAGCAAAAAAATACAGTTTTATCAGAAATTTAATTGAAAATTTTGAATGCATTAATTCATTATCCTAATAAGTTATGAATCAACACTTGTAACTCAATTCTTTAAACAAACTAAAAACAGTTTTCGAAAGCTAATGCTCTGATCTTAAATTTCCCCCATGTTCAAAAAAGTATACAGTTCCTTCAAAGGTACACAGTAAAAATAATTTCGGACATAAAGAATTAAAATGATTTTTTAATATTTATATCCACACACCAAAAAATTAAAAAAAAAAAAAAAAAAAACTGAAATCCGTTAGACAAATTCAAATTTCATTATGCTTTAATGCATTTATTTTAATAGTAAACTGCATAAAACTGGGAGTGATCTCATTATATCTTTGGAAACCTATGTAGGATTATCATTTCCTTCCCAATCTATACCAACAGTTCTATAGTGCAAATCTGGCCTCTCGTCCACGGATGTCGTCTGGCCATCAGCTGTTCAAGCTCTTCATTTTTCCTCAGAGAATGAAACGTATTATGGAAAGTGATGTCTGAAAGCTCTTCTTAAGTCTTGTGCTGAAAATACTGGTTTAATGGTGGTTTGAGTTCTCGTCGTATGTAATGGGCAGTATAATTTCTCTAAGTCATATTAAGAATTTCCGTCGTTATATTGCAAAACTCTTGTCCACACTCTGTAGCCATATGAATAGTGAATACCGGCCAATATTATCTTGTAGTCACAATTTTTAATGTCCAAGGTTTCGCCTTTGGCGTCATCAAATGGAGGATAGTTCTAAATTTGACAAATCTAAATGGAGGATAGTTCTTCCTTCAACAGTTGCGCATCTTTTAGTGTCCTAACTCGCTCTGGTTTCGGAGGTGAAAGAAGCACAAAGATAAACATATTTTGAGTATAGATTAGTATAGGTTGCATAAAAATTGATAACATTGAAGCTCAGGGGACAAAAGAACATTTTTTGCTGGTTTTTTTTTTCTTTTGCCTTTTATGTATCTTTTTTCCAAATTCCATGTATTTTAAGGTATTTTATACATTTTGTTGGCTACTGAAATGCCACAGCGCCAAAACTGCCAATGTTTAAAATCTATTAGACTTTCTATTATCTCGAAGGATGAAATTTTTTTTTAATGTTATTATGCTAAAATAGATTCTCAGAAATCTATGCTTAGCTTCTAATTTTCTAATTTTCATTGCATTTTTTTTGCCGATATTTTTTTAATTAAATTTTAAACAGTAAACATATTTTTGATCGAAAAGGGGCAACATCTGGCAGTGTCATCTTTTAATTATTGAGTAATCCTTTTCTTTTTTCCACTAATTTTGAGAAGTATCTGATGTATGTTGAAAAAATTTATTGCGAGATACATTGCATAAAATTGGGTACATTAATTTCTGTATACATGGAAGTTTTATCCAAATGGAGCATTTTTTCCTTTTAAAAACCAGATTTTAATTTACATAACAAAACAATTCATATGAAATGCATAAAAAACTAAGGTGACAAAAGCAGAAAACTTTTTTTTTAAATGTTAAAACAAAAATTAAGATTAAATGTGTGGCATTAAATGTGATTATTTTAAAATATATTTCATTTTTTATTTTCAATTTAAATTCAAAATGTTCTTCTTTTTGTGTGTGCCTCATTTACCTTGATTTATTTTATTCTGTCTATGAGTGTAACAATACACTTTGGACATGGCAAAACAATTTTGGTAAAACTTTTAATTTTGTGCATTTTTTATTTTCCAACTGAACGAATATTTTGTTATGTAGAAGAATATGTCTTACAAAAATGTTTACACGAATGAATTAACATTTCCTTTTCCCTTTTTGTTTTTGGAATTTTCAAATTCATCCTATTTTTTTTCTATAACTAGCAACTAAACATTTTTAAATTTACTTTCATGAAATTTTTTACAACGAAATTAATTAATGATGTCTTCCTATAGCTTTGCAATTTTCAAAGATTTGCAAAACCTTTTTGAAAAAGATTCAATACATCTTCATTCAAATGAACGCCTCTCAACCATGACATCATTTCTTACTTCCATTTCTCTAAGTATTCTTCCTACAGAAACTAAAAGTCTTGAACACTGTCTCATTTAGGAGAAGCATTAGGCTAATTGTTCTTTCTTAGGTTTGTGCTTCGTTTCCCATTACTAAGATGACTTCAGGATAATTTTGACCTGTGGTAGTCAAAGATTTCAGTACCAACTATTAAATTTGATGTCTTCCGATACCAGGGTAACGCAGTGCTACCAATACTATTTCTATCAAGATTAGGTTAGTCATAGTCCCAAGATTAAAAATGTTAAGTATTTTAAAGTTATTCAATTAAATGTTTATTTACATTTAATGTGTTTTCTTAAAACATTTGTGTTTTCAAACACATTTCTTGAAACATTTCTCATGAACAATACTGAATTTTGGTTTTATAATTTTGATACATTTTTTTTTCTTTTCCATCAATCTATTTTGATATACGTTACAATTGAAACATCTAACATGTTCCAATTTTTGGTGATTCCATTTTTAATTTAATACTAATTGAAAATATTAGAAAAGGAAGATACATATAATATAAAAAATGAAGATACATATAATATAAAATAGATTAAAAATTCTAACAAATGGAAAAATCAAGTTACAAACAAGGATCAATAACTTTCTGAGGTGTGTCAGAAGTCTTAAGGAAATAAATTCTTTCGACATGCTTTTTCATACTTTTCATTAGATTAACCTTCCAATTAACTTTTTGTCTCATGGGAAAATAGCTGTCATATTGAGCTGTATCAATTCTCGCCAAAAACATCACATTATAATCATTGTCAGATCGTTTGAAGAAAAATTTTGATTTGAACATTACAAATGGACATCTTATCCAAACTACTACAACTTGAGTAGAATTTTACAATTTTAATGATAATTCTCGTCTGTTATTTAAATTCCGATAATTTTTGAAAAAAATTTGTAGTTTGTATCTTTTTATGAAATATTCTTCAAGAGAAGAAATAACATTGAAACGAATCTTCATCATCGGTTATTACAACATAAAATAAACAAGTAACTGTATTTTATATTTTAACATAATATCAGTATTCAAATAAGCAGAATTCATGTGTTAGCACAAGTTCCTCCATGTAAACAAGATTTTAAAATGAGATGCATTTTACGAGCGCTATTTTTCAGAAATACGAAACAACTATTTCATAGCTTGTATATGTAGCCCGTTTCATAGCCTGTAAACTAAACACAGATTTACAAATATGTGTTTAGTTTGAATCTCCGAAAAACGCTGCCTTCATGTCTTCTCTTTAAATATTGGATGGAATACTAAGTGAATTCGACTCTCGCAAATAACTATTGTAATGGCCTTATTGGCAAAAGAAATGACTTAACAGGCATGGAAATTACGGCCGAAATACAAACAACTTTTGTTCCCTTATCAAAATCATTTAAAGTCCCAACACATTAATTAACAAGAAGTTCAAAGAAAAGTTTCGCACTCCTTGATTTATTGGTTCATTTGCAATTCTCAAGAATTTTACAAACATTGTTAGTTAATGAAAATTTCTAATAGTAAATTTTCCCATTTCTGGGGAATTTTCCATTTCAAGTTCAATTATTAAATGTCATTGAAGTGCATTTTCAGAAATAAACAAAACGATATTTTTAATTATTAATGCATATTGGAAAATCTGAAAACAAAGTTAGCTGACATTTGCTCTTATCTCATTTAATTTGGTTTTCTGAAAAGTTTCAGACAAAATTGTAACGTTAAATATTTTGTTTGGTGTTCTATTTTTACCAGAATGTTCATTGAACAAGGGCTAAGGGAAAGATGTCTTTAGGTGCAATTTTGAGTAGTTTTTTTAAAAGTAATTTCTGTAATTTATGAAAACATAAGGCTTACAATAAGTTTTTGCTTATTTCTTATTTTAAAAGAAAAACATTTTTAAGGACAACATGCATGGAACATAATTTTTCATTTTACTGTTACGATATTTGCAATTGTATTTACGATTGTTAAAGACTCTATAAAGTATATACTTCATAATTTTTTTTTTCTAACTGAAAATGTTGATGGGAAAAAATAAAAGGTCTCATAAAATTGCTGGGAAAAAAACTGAGGGAATTGCAAAAAGGTTGCTGTCCACAGTTGTTCATTTTGCTATTCCATTATTAAGATAGTTTGCTTTGTTTACTTAAAAAACAACCAGTTCACAATAATTTAAAAATGCCGTACCATATTTTGCAATTTTTGATTACACAAATAATGAAACCTTAACATGTATAAAATAATTTGCATCTCATTTCTAAGCATATCTGTAGTCTAATATTCGAAGTTATCGATTAAAGGAACAATTCTAATATATGTAATTCCAGTAAATGAGAACATATATTTATGGATATAACTGTTACAAACTAATTACCAGAAAAATAATGGTCAAATTATTTAATCAAAAATTTAAATATATATTTATATATTTATAATGCTATATATATCTATATATTTATAATGTTTTAATTGCAACTTTTTGCTTGATTATTAAATGATTATACCTCGAGGTACACACAGTTTGGCAGAGAATTAATAAATGACTCCTTAATAATAAGTCTTTAATATCATTTTAAGTAAAATATGACTCAGATGTCATTTCAACTAATATTTAACTAAAAAATTAAAACTTAAATTTATCTGAAAGGACAATACTATTTGTTTTAATTGCAATAAATAAATAACTAGTATTGATAATGTCCCTCAAATTTTTACATTATTTTTTTCAATTTGATTTCTACAAGACATCCTGTGTAAAACCATTTTTTTCACAAATTTCGTTCCTACGTAAACTCCTTTAAATGCTAGTCTACGTTTGGAAATGACAATGAGATTTTAAACGACAGTGTTGCTATTGAATATAGTATATAATAGAACAAATCTATGTTAGAATGCTGTTTAATCCACATGAGTAGAATCGAGTTTCTTTTGAAAAAGAGGAATCTCCAATTCCTGAATACTCCGAAATCGGGAAAAACTCGACTTAGACATAAAAGCAAACCGTGTGAAATTTTGCTATAGAATGAATAGATATAAGGGCTGGTAACCTTTCATCGATTTTTACGTATTCACAATTTACAGAATAGTTTCTAGGTGTTTTTCAATTACTTTGATAGTGTTTTGCAACAACTTATTCTTGCGATTTTCAATGTAATCTAGCCATAATGAAAAAGTACTTGTCCACCTATTCTAAAGGAACAGAAAAGTTGGAACAAACAGCTCCCTGTCCTTTTGTACTAGAGTTGGCGCTGTATCGAAGTTTGGCTTCTTTCCCCTGCAGGCATGTATATAGAAAACGTAAACATGTTACGAAGTTATTCTGAACATTCCGAGAAATTTATTTGCTCAAGTCACACATTTATTAAATTACGTGCTTCCTAAATATAAACAAATACAAGAAATGTGATTTTGTATAAAATATAATAAAATGTTATTGTATAAAATATAATAAAACGTTACAAAATTTAAGTTAAGGAATATTTGATTTATTAATTATTTTGGAGAAAATGATTCAAGAAAATTTATTAATAGAATACATTTACAACTACCCAACATCACAACACTGTGCCTAGCGATGAGTGGCCCCTTTACAGTTTAGGAATAATGTGGGTGAAAAGTCTGAATGATTTCTGATACGTTCTACGGTCATATGAGATCGGGACCTACGGTTTAAAGTAGATTTTGAACCACTACAAAGATCCAATGCACGCCGGGATTCCAATCCAAAACCTGTGGTACATGTGTGTGATAATAGGTCTTTTTCATCCGCCGCGCCTACAGCATACAGTAGTAATGGCCAATTCTGAAGATTGCCGGCAAAAATCGTCAAGCTATCATCGCATATGTTAAACTACAAAGTAAAAGTCCCGAGAGGTATATATGACGATTTGAAGATTGTGTCTGCCCCAAACTGGCAACCCCAACGCTCGCTCTGCTACATTACTACTCCATAATAATGCAGTAAGCTTTTTTTATATAGTTTCTCTACAAAGATTAATTCCGCTTAATTACTTCTAAATGTTTTAAGCTTCGTTTGAATTTATTACGAGGTAAGCTATTGAAATAATAAGCATTGAAGGAATTCAGGACAAGCTATGAGATGTGTATCCCTTCGTAGATGCATTTGTAAGCTTCTTTTGACAAGGGAGCTTTTGCATTCTTCTAAAAATTCAACTAAGATTAAAAAATGCATCTAAGTTACTTATTATTCATATGAAAATAATTACATTTTTCGGTAATCTTTAATTATGAATGATTGTGCTCTAAGTTCAATTATAAAAGTACGACATTTTGAAACAATTTATAGCCCAAATAGAAAAGCCTAGAGCCAGCTTTCCTTCAAATACTGATGTTGCCTTTTATCTGAATCTAAATTAATTCTTTAATTGAATTCTCCTAAATCTTTAATTAAATGTGGTGTAATTCTTTAAATATATTGCTTCTAAACCAACTTCTAACTAAACTTTTAATGTGCAGCTTCTGATTTTCCTAAAATGTTTGTTTCTATAAGCCATAACTTAATTGAAAGTGGATTCCAATTAAACAGAAAATCTTTCTAAATTGGATATTGATTCAGTTCTCTGAACAGTCGTAATGGGGGTAGGAATCGCAGAAATAGTTATTAATAGAAATTAATTTCCAATTAAGGCTGAAGATATTTTATCTGGCTTCTGGGCTGAGAAACCAGGAAAAAAATACCTTCTAATAGACTCGCAAACAATACGAATGCGTTTCTCGAAAATGTCACAAAACCAATTACTTTCCACGCTAATGAACCTTCGACCAACTGGAAGAAAAACAAAATTCGTAAAAAGTGGAATTGTGAGAAAATTTCCATGTATCTGGAAATGAAATAGTTGACAAACAAGATGATGCATTTTGAAGAATTAGATCTTAAATGAAAAATAATAATACTGCAAATAGAAGTACGTATATAATCCAACGTAGTGAACTTTTAATTCACTACGCATATAAATCCGTCTGCTTCTAAATATGCGTTTTTAAGCGTTTGACAAAATGGAGAATTTTATAAAACATTGTGAGAAAAAAAATGAGGCTTTATAATACTATTCTTTTGGTACGTGACACAGTTTGATATTTTTCAAAATATTTCAATAAACAAATGAAGTGAAATGTTGAAACTTTCTTCATATTTATACGTGGAAAAAGAAAATGTCAAATGGTTTTACGTAACACAGCAGCAAATATTTCTTTCTTTGTAAAACGAGAAAAGAGTCATTTAAAAAGAACTCTAAACCGCTTCATAAACATTTTTATCAATATATATATATATATATATATATATATATATATATATATATATTAAACAATAAAACGAACGTCATGGCTTAAAATAAAATTTAATATATTTTTCACAAATGCAAAATTTCAATTCGTATGGAAAAGAAAGCAGATTGCAACACATTTATTTAGTTTCTAAGCCGACATTCGAGGGAAGTATTATTTTAAATGACATTCGGGGATTAAGTGAAAATATAAAAAGTTCTTGTCGAAAGATCTTTCAGCAGTTCGTGAATAAAACAGCTGAAATGTCGCAAAGGTTGTTCGATCTTCGAGAAAACACATTTTTCTAAAATATGTGAAGTAGTTTTGTTTTTGGTACTCTATAACAATGCATGTAGAAAATTCGATTGCATTTCCAGTACATTTTTAATAACTCATTTATTCTTAATTTCCCTCAAACGGTTTTTTTTGTGTGTAGATTTCTGTATGTAGACTCAGGCACTTCAATAGTAGTGAAATTACAATGAAACGAAATCTGGTGTCTACAATAACAATACATTCACGTAAGATCTGAATTTTAAATTAAAAAAAAAAATAGAATTTATTTTTGTTTTGATGGAAATTCTAAATGCATTCAATTCCAATGTAAAATTTTAATAGCTACGTAAGAATTGTAGAATCTCAATTGTAAATTTACTTCTTTGATTAACATGATCGGAGGAAAATACCATTGAAAAAAAATTATTTGTTTAGAATCAATGCTTTAGCCACAGAGAATATAATCACTAAACATTTTTTAATTTATTTTTATGAAAAATTTTACAAATTGATTGCAACGAAATGAATGGATGATGTTTTCATGTAGCTTTGGTATTTTCAAAGATGTGCAAAACCCTTTTGAACGATTTTCAATACTTCTTCATTCAAATGAATGCCTCTCAACCAATGACATCATTTCGTACTTCCATTTCTCTAAGTATTCTTCCTACAGAAACTTAAAGTCTTGAACACTGTTTCATTTAGGAGAAGCATTAGGCTAATTGTTCTTTCTTAGGTTTGTGCTTCGTTTTCCATTACTAAGATGACTTCAGGATAATTTTGACCTGTGGTTGTCAAAGGTTTCAGTACCAACTATTAAATTTGATGTCTTCCGATACCAGGGTAACGCATTTCTACCAATACCATTTCTATCAAGATTAGGCTAGTCATAGTCCCAAGATTAAAAATGTTAAGTATTTTAAAGTTATTCAATTAAATGTTTATTTACATTTAATGTGTTTTCTTAAAACATTTGTGTTTTCAAACACATTTCTTGAAACATTTCTCATGAACAATACTGAATTTTGGTTTTATAATTTTGATATATTTTTTTTTTCTTTTCCATCAATCTATTTTGATATACGTTACAATTGAAACATTTAACATGTTCCAATTTTAGGTAATTCCATTTGTAATTTAATACTAATTGAAAATATTAGAAAATGAAGATACATATAATGGATAGATTAAAAATTCTAGCAAATGGAAAAACAAGTTGCAAACAAGAATCAATAACTTTCTTTCTGAGGTGTGTCAGAAGTCTTAAGGAAATAAATTCTTTCGACATGCTTTTTCATACTTTTCATTAGATTAACCTTCCAATTAACTTTTTGTCTCATGAGAAAATACACTGGTGTGCAAAACTTAAGCAACAGGTGGGTTTTTTGCCATAACTCCACGAGAAATCATCTGAGAGACATGACATTCAGAAATGAGGCAGAGTATTATGTACGTAAAGGATGATGAAAGCATCGGCGCTGACAAAGGAATACAATGCATACGGTATTTAATCAAACAAAAACAAGCTTTATTGAAGGCATAGTATCGTGATTTATGATTGTCTATCCAAGAGGAACAACAGCAAGCAGACGTTCCTTAATATGGGATATGCCCTACCCTCACTGCAATGGTTGCTTCGCACCGTCTCCGCATACTCAGAACCAGCTGGTGCAACATTTATTGCGGTAGGAGTACCCATTCCTCAATCAGCATCTGTTTGAGTTGTTGGGTGTTCTCCGGAGGATGTAAGCGGGCTGCAATGCGTCTCCCCAAAGCATCCCACACATATTCGATGGGATTTAAATCTGGGAAGTACCCTGGCCAATCCATTCAAGTGATATCTTCACTTTAAAGTAGCTCCTCAACAGCAAGAGTCCGATGTGGCCGTGCATTGTCATCCATAAAAATGAAGTCTGGGTCAATGGCACTTCAGAAAAGACGCACATGGGGAAGGAGTACCTCCTCACAACGGCAATCCCCGGTTACAGACCCTCTGTCGAAAACGTGGAGCTCAGTTCGCCCGTTCAGCAAAATGCCTCCCCAGACAAGAACTCCAGAACCACCATAACGGTGTCTTTCCTTGAGGTTACTGGGATAAAACCGGGTCCTGACCCCTCTTCAAATTAAAACGCGACGAGAATCATTTCTGGTACAGAACCGACTCTCATCCGTAAAGAGGACACGACTCCATTGATCAGTTGTCCAATTTTTTGTGCTCTCTGCATCGCTGTAAACGGTGGCGTCGGTGGTCAACTTTCAACGGGAGGCAGCGTTCAGGAAGGCGTGCGAATAGGCCCACTTTGTGAAGGCGTCTGGCCACGGTAAACCGCGACATTTGTTTCCCCATTGCTGTACAGAGTTGCTGAGCAATGGCGCTTGCTGCCTGTTGTCGGCCTCTTTTCCCTGCAGGACGATATATCGGTCATCCCCTGCAGTTGTCTTCCTCGGGCAGCACCACTAACCTTTCTAACAGCTGTACCTGTGGTTTGGAACGCTTTCCAAGAGCGCGAAACGACACTTTTGTTGATTCCGAACTTTGCAGCTACACTGGTGACAGCACGCGCCTCCTCCAGCTTTCCAATCATTCTTGCAAGTGTGAAGTCGTCCAGGTGATTTCTTCTAGCCATATTTCACGAACTGAGTCACTGGAACTTGCAGCGAATATGTTGAATTGCGTCTCCGTCCTTCCTTTTATTCTACTGTTTAGCTGTGCACGCAGACATCACGCGTTTTGCGTACGCTCACGTCGCCTCCGACGTTTCGTTCCTGATATTTGCATACGCTCACGTCGCCTCCGACGTTTCGTTCCTGATATTTGCATACGCATGACGTTTCTACTGACTTACGTGTTCATTGTACTGATCTCCAGGCGGCCTCCTTTTCTGCAATTTCATGGCTATCTGCTAAATTTTTACATTGTTGCTTAAGTTTTGCTCACCAGTGTAGCTCTAATCATAGCTGTTATATCAGTTCTCGCCAAAAACATCGCCATTATAATCATTACACCGCTATTGTCAGTTCGTTTGAGGAAAAATTTTGATTTGAACATTACAAATGGATATCTTATCCAAACTACTACATCTTTAGTAGAATTTTACAATTTTAATGATTATTCTTGTCTGTTATTTAAATTCCGATAATTTTTGAAAACATTTGTAGTTTTGTATCCTTTTATGAAATATTCTTCAAGACAAGAAATAACACTGAAACAAATGTTCATCACCGGTTATTAACAACGTAAAATAAACAAGTAACTGTATTTTTAATTTTTAACATAATATCAGTATTCAAATAAACAGAATTCGTCTGTTAGCACAAGTTCATTCGTTTAAACAAGATTTTAAAATGAGATGCATTTTATGAGCGCTATTTTTCAGAAATGCGAGATAACTATTTCATAGCTTGTATATGTAGCCCGTTTCATAGCCTGTAAACTAAACACATATTTACAAATATGTGTTTAGTTTGAATCTCCGAAAAACACTGCCTCCATGTCTTCTCTTTAAATATTGGATGGGATACTAAGTGAATTCGACTGTCGCAAATAACTATTCTCTTGCAAATAACTCTTGCAATGGCCTTAACTTGCAATGCCCTTAATGGAGACCTTGACAGACAGGGAAAATACGGCCGAAATACAAACAACTTTTGTTCACTTATCTAAACCATTTAAAGTCCCAACACATTAATTAACAAGAAGTTTAAAGAAAAGTTATACGCTCCCTGGTTTATTGGTTCGACTGCAATTCTGAGGAATTTTACAAACGTTGTTAGTTAATGAAAATTCTTAATAATAAATTTTCCCCTTTCTAGGGAATTGCCCCCTTCAAGTTCAATTAATAAATGTCATTGAAGTGCACTTTCAGAAGTAAATAAAAAACATTTTTAATTATTAAAGTTAGCTGACATTTGCTCTTATCTAATTTAATTTGGTTTTCTGAAACGTTTCAGACAAAATTCAAAATATTTAATTCAACAATTTTGTCTGGTATTCTATTTTTACCATAATGTTGTTCCTTTTCTTGAAAATATTCATTAAAAAAGGGCAAAGTGAAAGATGTCTTTAGGTATGATTTTGAGAAGTTTTTTAAAAGATTTTCTGTAATTTATGAAAATATAACGTTTAGAATAAGTTTTTGTTTTTTTCTTAATTTGAAAGAAAATTTTTTTTAATGACAACATGTATAGAACATAATTTTTCATTTTGCTGTTATCATATTTGCACATATATTTATTATTGCTTTTTTAAAAAAAAATGCACTATATGAAGTATATACCGCATGATTTCTTTTACTTATTTATTTTTTGGTTAAATGAAAAATTTTGATGGGAAAAAATGGAAGTATTCATGAAATTGCTGGGAGAATTGCAAAAATGTTGCCGTTTACATTGATTCATTTTGATGTTCTATTGTTAATGTAGTTTGCTTTTTTTACTTAAAAAACAGCCAGTTCACAATAGGTTAAAAATGCAGTAACGTATTTTACAATTTTTGATTACGCAAATAATGAAACATTAACATGTATAAAATAATTTGCATGTCGTTTCTAAACGCATCTGTAGTCTATCGATTAAAGGAACAGTTCTAATGTATGTAATTTCAATAAATAGGAAATTATTTATTTATAGGTATAACTGTTAAAAATTAATTAACAGTAAAACACTGGTCAAATTATTTAATCAAAAATTCAAAAAAAAAAAAAAAAAAAAAAAAAATTATAATGCTCCCATATTTTAATTGCAACGTTTTGCTTGATTATTAAATGATTCTACTTCGGGCTGCACACAGTTTGGCAGAGAATGTCTAGAATATCATTTGACATAAAATATGACCCAGATGGTGACTTCAACTAACATTTAACTAAAAAAATTATCTCAAACGACAATACTATTTGTTTTAATTGCAATAAATAATTAACTAGTATTGATAATGCCCATCAAATTTTTACATTATTTTTTTCAATTTGATTTTCACAAGACATCCTATTTAGAACCCTTTTTTTTCTTAAATTTCGTTCCTACATAAACTCCTTTAGATTATATTCTATGTTTGGAAATGATGATGAGATTTTAAGTTGCTTCAATTTGGTTTATCTTTTTTATATATCTTTTTGTTGCTATTGAATATAGTATATAATAGAACAAATCTATGTTAGAATGCTGTTTAACCCACATGAGTAGAATCGAGTTTCTTTTGAAAGAGAGGAATCTCCAATTTCTGAATACTTCGAAATCGGAAAAAAACTCGGCTTAGACATAAATACGAACCGTGTGAAATTTTGCTATAGAATGAATAGACATGAGAGCTGGTAAAATTTCATCGATTCTTACGTATTCACAGCTTACAGAATAGTTTCTATGTGTTTTTCAAGTACTTTAATAGTGTTTTATAACAACTTATTCTTGCGATATTTCCTGTAATGTAGCTATAGAGTATTAATAAAAAAGAGCTGTCTACTATTCTAAAGGAACGGAAAAGTTGGGAAAAGCATCTCCCTGTCCTTTCAGTATTAGAAATGGCGCTGTATTTCTTCTTGGTTTTTTTTCCTGTTGTCATTTATTTAGAAAACGTAAACATGTTACAAAGCGATTCTGAAAATTCAGAAAAATTCTCCTTCTTAAGTCATGCATTTATTAAACTGTGTGCTTACTAAAGATAAACTATATACAAGAAATATTATTTTGTTTATAACTGTAATCATTTTGTATAATATATACTAAAACATTATTTCATAAAATATAATAAAAGATTACAAAAGTTAATTTAAAGGAATATTTTATTTTTCAATTATTTTGAAGAAAATGATTCAAGAAAATTTATTAACAGAATAAATTTTCATTTATTCACAATTGCACCATACCACACCATTCTGCCTAGAGCTGAGTTGCCAATTGGGAATGATGTGGGTGAGAACTCTGTTTGTGCTTTGTGATGCTCTAAAGTTATATGAGACTGGGACCTATGGCTTAAAGTGAATTCCGGGCCACTACAAACATCTGTGGCACCGAAAGCTAACCACTCGGCCATCAGGTCCCATCTATTTACAACTAAAATAATGTACCATATCTTTAAAAATCGTTGCGTGATAGTAGACCTTTTTCACACTTCGAGCCTACAGCATAGAGTAATAGTAATGGCGAACTCTAAAGATTGCCGGCAAAAATTGCCAATCTATCATCGCGAAGTGAAAGTCATGTGAGGTATATGATCATGTGAAGATTTTATCTGCCCCAAACTGGCAACCCCAAAACGCTCTCTGCTACATTACTTCTCTATGTTAACGCAGTAAGCTTTTTTCAGTTCCTACTATTAGTTCAAACTCTCCCTATATATATCTTGTTCAAATTTTCAATCCTTCATAAAATACTTTTTATTCATCCACTCGAGTTCAAATATATTTTTTTGAACTTGTAGGGGATGACACTGGATGTTAATACAGTTTTTTTCAAATATTAATTCATTCATTAAATTTAATAAATTAATTTCAGGTTTTTTTTATATTTAGGTTGCATGTATCTAATAATAGTGGCCCCAGATGTAAGAGGAAAATTTCAACTTTATTCATAAAGGACTTCCTGCAATATAGTGAAAAAAGTATAGGAATTGGCTTAAAATTATTTTTTTCATATTACTTGTTTTTATTTAGTTTCTCTATAAAGATTAATTCCGCTTAATTAGCGGATTCAAGGAAAAGCACTACTTCTAAGTGTTTTAAATTTCGTTTGGATGAATTTGCGTGGTTAGTTCTTGAAATATTAATCAGTGAAGGAACTCATCAGATGAGTATCCATTCGTAGACGCATTTGTAAGCTTCTTTTGGCAAGAAAGTTATTGCATTCTTCTAAAAATTCAACTAAGATAAAAAAAAAAAACGTTACTAAGTTACTTAATATTCATATAATAATAAGTACAGTTTTCAGTAATCATTAATTATGACTGATTGTGCTTAAGTTCAATTATAAAAGTACGACATTTTGAAAGATTTTATAGCCCAAATAGAAAAGCCTAAAGCCAGCTTTGCTTCAATTTTTAATTACTGATGTTGCCCTTTATCTGAATCTAAATTAATTCCTTAATTGAATTCCCCTAAATCTTTAATTAAATGTGGTGTAATTCTTTAAATATATTGCTTCTAAACCAACTTCCAACTAAACTTTTAATGTACAGCTTCTGATTTTCCTAAAATGTTTGTTTCTATAAGCCATAACTTAATTGAAAATTGATTCCAATTAAACAGAAAATCTTTCTTAATTGGATATTGATTCAGTTCTCTGCACAGTTGTAATGGGGGTAGGAATCGCAGAAATAGTTATTAATAGAAATTAATTTCCAATTATGGCTGAAGATAGTTTATCTGGCTTCTGGGCTGAGAAAACAGGAAACTAAAAGCCTTCTAATAGACTCGCAAACAATTTCGAATGCGTTCTAGAAAATGTCACATAACCAATTATTTTCCAAGCGAATAAACCTTCGATCAATTAGAAGAAAAACAAAACTTGTAAAAAATGAAATTTGGAGAAAATTTCCACGTATCTAGAAATGAAATACTTGACAAACAAGTCGTTGCATTTTGAAGAATTAGATCTTAAATGAAAAATAATAATACTGCAAATAGAAATACATCTATAATCCAACGTAATTTTTTTTAACGTTAACTTTTAATTCGCCAGACATATAAATCTGTCTGCTTCTAAACATGCGTTTTTATTGTTTTTGACAAATGAAAATTTTTTAAAAACTTTATGAGAAATAAAAGTAACACGAGGCTTTATAATACTATTCTTTTAGTACGTGACAGAGTTTGATACTTTTCAAAATATTTCAATAAACAAATGAAGTGAAATGCTGAAACTTTTTTCATACTTATACGTTAAAAATGAAAACGACGCACCAAATACTTCTTTCTTTTTAAAACGAGAAAAGAGTCATTTAAAAAGAGTCTAAACCGCTTCTTAAAAATTTTATCAATATGTTCATATATATATTAAACAATAAAACGAAGTATGCTTAAAATAAAATGTAATAACTTTTTCTCAAATGCAAAATTTCAATTCGTATGGGAAAGAAAGCAGATTGCAACACATTCATTTCTCTTCTAAGCCGACATTCGAGGGAAGGTATTATTTTAAGTTACATTCGGGGATTAAGTGAAAATATAAAAAGTTCCTGTCGAAAGATCTTTCAGCAGTTCGTGAATAAAACAGTTGAATTGTTGCAAAAGTTCTTCTAGAAAACACATTTTTCTAAAAAAATATGTGGAGTATTTTTGTTTTTGGTACTCAATAACAAAGTATGTTGAAAATTCGATTTCTTTTGGAGTGCATTTTTAATAACTCATTTAATGTAACTCAAACTGTTTTTTCTTGTATATTTCTATATGTATATTCATACACTTAACTAGTAGTGAAATCGCAATGAAACGAAATCTGGTGTCTACAATAACAATACATTCGTGTAAGATCTGCATTTTAAAGTAAAAAAGAAATAAAATTTATGTTTGTAATAATGGAAATTCGAAATGTACTAAATTGCAATGTAAAATTTTAATAGGCTACGTAAGAATTAGAGAATTTCAATTGTAAATTTTAATCTTTGATTACATTGTCGAAAGAAAACATCAATGAAAAAATTATATGTTTAGAATCAATCCTTTAAATAATGGATTAGATTATTTTATTTGAAAGAAGCTTTATTTAGGGAAAAATTTCTTTAAATATCTGTTGTCGAATAAAAATTTTACATAAAGTTTTTTTTATTAAAATGCAACGATTCTTCGCACACTACAACGTATGACAGGCTTACAGAAGTAAACAGCAAACAAACAAAATTTTAAATCTACAAAAAATAATAAATTTAATGCATATAACCTTAAAGATAGATAAAGATCAAAATGAAAAAGACTTTAAGAAGCATTAAAGAAAGAGTACACAGATTTGCATAAGACTCTAAAAGTTTCAATTCTTTCCTTACAATTTCCAGGATTAAAACAGGACCAGAACAGTTAAAAATAATGCGATTACCATCTACATTAAACTTTTCATTGCAGTGTTAAAAATCAATTGAGCATAGATAAAATCTATTTAAGTTGTTGAAATTGGCGTTCTCCCTCATTCACTAAATAAATTAAGGCGATTGATGAAAAAGGACGAGGGAGAAATATCTGGAAAATGTAGAAAATGTAATTCTATACTCAATTAATTCCAGAATTTGATAAGTTTTATATGAGTGTCTGTTTATAATATGATTTTGGCACATTTCTACTAATTTCTATGACTAATTTCTAATTTATACAATTATTTATGACTACGATTGTCTACGACTATGTTTGTGATCATCTAACTAAATGAGCCCATTTTGCTAACAAAGAAATATTAAAAGATCTTTTGAATGATCACGATAATTTTATTCTGATAAAATAGGATGCAATATTTTACATTGGTTCGAATGAAAGAAGAAAATCTAGTGCAAATTACACATTATTAGTTGGAACAATTTTGTTCTTTTATCCTCTCTATATGATAGTTGAGCAATAAAAACAGTATATTATTTACGAATTCTATATTGTTATTATTCTAATTCATGACAATTTTTACATATGATGTAGGCAAAGCCAATTTTATCATTTATTTTACTGCCTTCTGTACAGCAAACTATTTGAAGTGTCCTGGATTTCTTTTAGATGGATGATGTGCAGAGGAAATTGACATTTAAAATTCGTGATTATTTTCAAAATATTGGTTTAGATTTTGTCATAGCTCTTCATTCAATTTAGTGGTACAATACCTTCAAATAATCTGCAATAGAATAGGTCTCGGTAACCTCCAGGTAGTTTAAGTGCAGTGATCATTTTGTGAAAGGAAAGAAACAATACCTTGTTTATAAATTGCAGAAGTAAGATTGGATTTGGTTCCAAAGGAGTAGCAAGAAATTCGTTTTAATCCCAAACTGGGACTTCTTACATTGCTAATAATATAGGGTGTACTTTTTTCAGCAGAATTTGTTAATTGGGTAGAGATCCCCTGTTACTTTCCTTTGCAAAAGGCCAAAAGAGGAAATCCATTGAACAGCTGCTAAAATGAAGCAGTTGACTCATTTTTCTTAATCAATGATCTCAGTTCCATAACATTTCATTCTAATTTGAACTTTTACTTCAAACGATAGCGAAATTCCCAAATTCTTTAGCTTTAGTAAAGTGAACGGTTAATAGTTTACTTCAAAACACAGAAGTAAATAGTCAACAAAAGGCAACAGATTCTCAAGAATTAAAGATTTTTAATTAGAACTTTCTAGAAAATAGGGACAGAAATAGATGCTTTGAGGTGATGGCATCTTTCCACACAGATTATTTTCCCTTTATCATGAAAAGGCGAGAGAACACCCTTGATACTTTACAGCATACCATCGTTATTAAGTAGTAGATATCCATCGATTAGCCTAAAAGCGTCCGCGTCTCTGAGAAAACGATAAATCCGCACATGTTTCTGTTATGAGAAGAGATGAATCCTCCAGATGCCATCTTTCAATATTGGAAAATGTGGGGATATATTGAGTTACTAAGTACTAAGTATCTACCAGTGTAGTATCCTATGAACTAAGGTCAAAATGTGAGGCATGGAGAAAAACAGATTAGTAATGATTCGGGACGATAAAATGCTTGCTTACATTTGTTTACTAACCAACACTTTCATTCGTTGACCAGATTTTATAGCGTTAATGCGTCATCATTAATAATGGTGTCATTTTAAATGGAGTGACAGATCAAGCTCCGAATTGAAAAAAAAAAATGAAATTTACAGAAGGCAAACGTTAAAAAAATCTTAGTAGAACAAAAATGTCTTGCAGCTGAGCGCTAACTAACTAATGTAATGCATTTCTTTACGAATAATTAACTGTTGGGTGTCTTCGTGTTCAAAAATTAGCTAAATCTCGAAAAACAAATTAATAACTTTTCAAAATAATTAAATAAATCTCATATTTTAATTTATAATTGACAATTTAAAATAATAATTCATATTAGTATACAATTAAATATAGGTATTCATATTTAGATTAAAAAAAAAAAAAAAAAAAAAAAAAAAAAAAAAAAAAAAAAAAAAAAACCACATTTACTCAAATATTTAAGAGTTATTCAATCGTGAAAATAAATGAACGTGGCCAATTTTTAAGTTATTGCAATTTATGAAACTTTATTGTTATTTAGTTACTAATATGCTAAAAAATCATAATTTTTTAGTTAATCAAAATATTATAAAGATATAAACTTTTTTCATATATTTTTTTTTACATTTTGTCAAAATATTATAAATATTTTACCCTTTATTCATGTAAAAATATCAGCCCAGAGAAGAAAAGCGGATTTGTTTATATATAGTTGTTAAGTTATGACTTTTCAATCTGATTTTTTTATTTTTAACCTACAGTTTCATTTTTGGGTCTATTAAAAAAAAAACGAACTCGGAATGAGGAAAGCAAATGATTAAAAGTACAAAATAGAAATTTATTTTCTATTTTAAATGAAATGCAAATGATAAGTAGAGTTATCCACGATCTTTTAGTACACGCAACTGGTGAAGAATAATAAATTAAAAAAATATTTTAGTTATATTGTTCGAGTGTTATAATTTTTAAATTGTATTAAATACACACACAACATACACTTTGTTTAATATATAGATAAATTTCAAAATCTAAATGTATAGAAATCTATTTTTGAAAAATATTGATTACATCTTCAAAAGATTCCCTTTTTTATCACAAACATTTTTGAGTGTTGTTTGTTATTTTTGGCTTATAATCAGCCTTTTATAAATTGAATTATACCTAAATGCATAAAACATTTTTTTCATAAATAACCTAAGTAATATTTTAAGCTATAAATAATTACAAATATACAAATTTATTCACATTAAAGTATTAACATACTTTCAAAATAAATCATAACAAAAATTAGCATTCGTAATAAAAATTATTTCAATTCACTAAGATATCCCATACACAAATCAATCTTACTCACCTTTGTTTTCAATAGCTGGTGTAAGATGAAACGTTCCGAATGTGACGAATATGGTGTAAAAGATCTAAAAAAAAGGAAAACAACATCAGTGGTTTTGCTTTTATCATTAGTAAAAGAGACAGGTTTTTTTTAATATTAGGAACAATATCAATATCGCTGTAGAATGATATGTATGACAAAAATAGTTATACAAGCATTTAAATATTTGAAATTGAAGTAATAAAAGTAATTCGTTTCAATAATGAATGATCTTATAAGCAGTACCTGAAGCAAACAAATTTTAGAGTGGGCGAAAAAACCACATAGTGATTCTTTTTCTACTTCATCAAATTCAGAGTCAAAATTCAAATCCTGTAGTACAAAGTACTTCGTATTATCACTGAAGCCACCTGGTATATCTGTATTGAAACAATTCACAATGACTTAAATATCGAAAGAGTAAAAGATTCCATCAAGAAGATCTAAAAGTTCTTATTTCAAAGACTCATCAATAATAACCTAACTATTAAATATCCATATTCGACTACAAAACGGAATCTACCTTTAAAATTACCATAATACTTCAAAACTCACTAATTTTCCTTCATTCATCCTCATGACCTATCTTTCTTAATAGAAATTGCTTCTGCACATGTGCAGTTGCGCTTTCAAGTCTCGTCAAGTTCATCCTTTCTCACTACAACGTGCTTCTGCATTAAAATCTCCTCCTACTAGACGAGCTTTGGCCTTTGGTAGACCAGGCTTCAGGTTCGAATCCTGGCATTGGCATCGATGTTTCTGATTGGTTCGGAATCCACGTTAAACTATAGGTCCCAGTCTGTTTAGCCATCGTTTCCACAAGATGACCGTAGAGTGACAAACCAAACCTACTAGATGAAGTCATCTGACCGTCCAGTAGCATTTACACCAGCTTCCCTGCAATTCCTTCGGACTTTTATCACGCCTCTTTTTCCAGTTTAAAAGTTTTACATTATTTCTTGCTTTTTTTCCCCTAATTTATTTATTTCTTTTTAATTATTTAACGGGTCCTGAATGGCCGAGTGGCTAGCGCTCAGTACCACAGGTTTCGGGTTCGAGTCAAGGCGGTGCCATTGGTGTTTGTAGTGGTTCGGAATCCACTTTAAACCGTAGGTCTCGATCTAACAGGATCATAGAGAGCTGGGGGTATCGTTACTTTGCGCCCGTAGCTTATCTTTAAGCTACACGCACCTCCTGGGTAGTGTTAAGTGAGTAACCTCGGTGCAGCGCTTGCCTTAAGGCATCAAATATAACTGTATAAGTGCTTGCCAGCTGCATTAGAACAAAATAAATTATTTAACGCAGCGCACTTTTATGTTACTTTTTAAAAAGCTATGATCCTGGTTCTTTGTGGTCATTTTGTGCACACTATAGGCTAATTAGACCGGGCCCTACAGTTTAAGGGGGATTCCGAACCACTAACAAACAACCATGCCATCAAGGATTCGAATCTGAAGCCTGTGGTACCAAAGGCCAGAGCGCTAGCCAATTGGCCATCAGCCCTCCAGCTGTCATACTGAGTAGATGTGTGCAAACACAAGATCTAAACCTTGATATCCAATCTGAAACTTCAATTTTACGAGTCTTTATATTCTTTAACGTGTTTAGACTTTTGTCCTTATTAAAACTTGTACATTCACTACAGATATAGTTTATAAAGATTAATAATATTTGTATTTTTTTTTTTATCTTCTCATAATTATAAACTTTTTATCTACTTTTTCCAAATCCTTTCAATGAAATTTCACTGAAATATATTTGATGAAATTGAATTATATTTTCAAACGATAGATTAGATTACGTTCATTAAAAAAAAATTGAATACGAAATATTTTCAATTTTTTAATTAATAAATCAATCGTATAAATACTTAAAGTAGGAATCTAACACTTCTTAAAAACGGTTAACTTATATAGCATTTCACATCAATATGCATACATAAAATATTTTAAATTCCTTTTATCTATATACTTTATTAATATTTAGGATAGACGACGCTTAAAATTTTACGACAAAAAGCAATGATTTCAAAGAGATTTTTTAATTATTAAATACTTTACTTTGTGTAATAAGAAAGTTTACTGAGAATTCAAGAAATGTTCTGAAATAGAGAGACTTAGGATTGCGGAGGTGTCTGTTTGTAATACTAAAAATGCCATAAATCAACCATTTTAATCATGGCTCATTTGAATTCATGCATTAATGTAAATTATGATTTACACTAGAATTATTAGATTACACTAGAATTATGAATTCTTTTGTGAGATTTGTGTTTAATATAGAGATTTGTGAGAATAGAGAATAGAGATTTGTGTTCAAATATTTGACTTCCCACCTCTAAATCATTCCCTCAGTTTTAATTCAAATGTGTAGAATACATTTTTAATAGAGGATTTGCAAAGGTATGAATAAATATATAACATATTTATTTTATAATAAATCATAAGTATAATCAGTATTTCAAAATCCTCAGTTTTAATTCGGATATAAGATTTTCAAAGATACGTTAAGTATATAATATATTTATTCATTTATAAATTATAAGTATACACTCAAACCGGTTTTTATGTGGTGGACAAGAGACCATATAAAAAAATTTCCTGAAACTTTATAAGTAGCTATAAAATATAGTGTTTACGTGGTATTTAAAAAAATTCTTTTATTCTAAATTCTATTATTCTTTATGATCGCCTCTATTATTCTAAAAATTCTATTATGACCGCATAAAAAAAGTCCCACATAAAAAATATGTTGATCAAAACCTCACGATGAAGACTACCTTGCATTTAATAACATTCGTGGTAAAATGAGATGCTATATAATATCGGGCTGGCCATCTGTTGGGTTCTTATTAACTTCCGTATTATTTTGACAGCGATTTGTTTTTTCCTCTATAAAATATTTTTTTTAATTAATTTTTATTCATATGCGTTTGATGGAATTTTTTTTTATAGACCTACACAAAAAAAAACCGCGCCATAAACATAAAAACGGGTTTGAGTATGTGCCATTATTTTCAATTCTTAATGCAATTTTTTTTATCAGATATACTAATTGTATTTACATCATGTATGTCAGTATAAATTAATTTGTGAAATTCTGCTAAAGAATTGGACATATGCACTTAGAGCAGACCACCATTAAGAATTTTGATTAAAAATTGTTACTATAATAAATTTAAAAAAAAAAAAAAAAAAAACATTGCAAATAGGTAGAAGATTTCAAAAAAACTTTTTTGCGTCACTCCTTTAAGACAAAATCACGATTCTTTACCCATTTAAGACTAATTTAAAAAACCGTAAATTTTTATTTACTGAGTAATAAAAGAGTTTTCTAAAATAAGCAAATTGATTGTTCTATGTTTATACAGTTTCAAAAACTATAATACTTCAAAACTAACAGAAAATGCATTGCAATTAGACAGAAAATAATAAAAATAATTAAATAAAAAAAAATTGTTTCACGTCTATCCTTTAAGACGAAATCACGATTCTTTACCCATTCAAGTCAAATTAAAAGAACCAAAAAATTTTATTCTATCAGTAATAAAAGATTTTTCTAAAATAAGCAAGTTGTTTGTTCTATGTTTATACAGTTTCAAAAACTAATAAAACCTCTTTTATATTTTATAAAAAATATAACTTGAAATGTATTCGTTTAAATGGAGGAAAAGTTCGATTAACTGAAATTTTTTTTATATTTTGCTTGTCTTTAAGCTGTTACTTTTTTCTTTCTTTCAACCCATAGGGCTATTTAGCCTTGCTTAGTGGGAAGTTAAAACGATAATCCATGCTTGACAAAACAACATTCTCTTCCCATTTTCTTGTCTCTAATAGTCGGGAGCGATTTTTGTAAGATATCTCCAGAGGCCATTACTTGCCAGTTCATTTTCAGTTTCTTTGCTAAACAGCGTGGATACCGCGCCATACTTAAAAGTGCCTATAAAAAGCCTCAACTCCATGAACTGCGCCCGCGAGGCAGTTTGAGGCTGGACTGCAAAGAGATCGTTAAGCAAAATTTCTCTAACATTCTCGGCTGTTAAGAGCTTTTCTTAGCAGGTAGCGAGACACATTTAATCAATATCTAATTATAAACGGGGATTATGTTTGATGTTGTGTCAGTCAAACTTTCTCTTACAACAGCAACGTCAATCGGAAGGGCTCCATGTAAGAGACATTCTTTCATTTTCCATTCAATACTAAAATACTTTTTTCTGAACAGAAACACTTATTAAGAAATTTTCTTGAAAATATGCGAATTGCTTAATTTTAATTTTTGTATATTATTAAATAAGTCGAAGTCAAATATATTTCAGTATCAGCTAAGTTTGACCAGAGATTAGCCCTCTGTAACGTCAGCAGGCATTTGTGGATCATTTTGCTGCTTATTTCGCTTATTAAGTCAAAAATTAATTTCAGATGAACCTCTCTTTCTAAACTGAAAGCCATGCAACACGATATGTCTGGAAAGTACTTGAGATAAGAAATGGATAAAAGTGTTACAGAATATAAATTTTTTAGAAAGTTTGCGGTGTAAACAAAGTAAAATTTTTTGGTGTAAGTAAAATTTAGATTTTATGAAGAAAGTACAATTTCAACGACGTATCAAAATTATTTCGAAACGCATTTGTATTTGCAAGAGCATCATCATGTTTCATTACACCTCTTCAATATTGTTATTTCTTGAAATCTTCTTGTTACAAGAAGTGAATCTTAATTTTTTTTAATTCCTTCTATTAGCTCACACTCTCCCTATATATATCTTGTTCAAATTTCCAATGATTCATAAAATACTTTTTATTCGTCCACTCGAGTTCAAATACATTTTTTTGAACTTGTAGTGGACGACACTGGATGTGAATACAGTTTTTTTCAAATATTAATTTATTCATTAAATTTAATTAATTAATTTTAGTTTTTTTTAGATTTAAGTTGCCTGTATCTACCAATAGATGGCGCTAGATAATCTGAAAAAAATGAATGAAAATTATTTATAAAGGACTTTCCGCAATATATAGTGGGAAAAAAGTAGGAATTGACTCTAAAAGTTTTTTTTTTTTATATTACTTGTTTTGTGTATCTTTCGTATTTTTTTTTTCGTAAAGTTTGATGTGTAATTAAGCAAGATGAATTGACTAAATAAACTATATAATAAGAAACTATAAATAAACAAATAAATAAATAAATATATAATAAGAAATTTATTGCATAATTGCAATCTGTCACAATAACTCTTTTTTATTTATAATTTTAAATAAATGAGAAACATCTATTTTTTACAAATTGCCAAATATACTCTAAATAATGCTCGACAACTTTAAGACAGTATAAAAATTAAACTGTGGAAAACAAAAGCTTTTTCCATTTTTATGTTGAAATATTTATTAAATAAAAAAATTTCCCATTATCATAATATTTCTTGATGCCTTTCTCACGTATCATATATAATGTATACTATAATTCTAAAAGGAAATATACATCTTATAAGACAAATATACATCTCAAAAACAAGGAGTCAAACCCAGAAACAAAAAAATGTAGCCCTTTAATGTTATTTGACCGTGGCAGAATAGCAGTTGAAAATCTCAATGAACAACCATTACATGTTTTTTATAGTTTGTTATTTAAATTCCTACTTTTTTTCCCCACTATATTGCAGAAAGTCCTTTATAAATAATTTTCATTCATTTTTTTAAGTTTATCTGGCGCCATCTATTGGTAGATATATGCAATTTAAATCTAAAAAAAAACTAAAATTAATTAATTAAATTTAATTAACGAATGAATATTTGAAGAAACTGTATTAACATCCAGTGTCATCCGCTACAAGTTCAAAAAAATGTATTTGAACTCGAGTGGATGAATCAAAAGCATTTTATGAACGACTGAAAATTTGCACAAGATATATATAGGGAGAGTGCGAACTAATAGTAGGAATTGAATAATGCTTGACAATTTTAAGACATTATAAAAATTAAACTGTACAAAATAAAAGCTTTTCCATTTTAAAGTTGGAATATTTAGTAAATAAAAATTTTCCCCATTATTTGAATATTTCTTGATGTCTTTCTCACATATCATACATAATGTACGGGTATACTATAATTCTAAAAGGAAATATACTAGTACATTTTATAAGACAAATATACATCTCAACAACAAGGAGTCAAACCCAGAAACAAAAAAAATATAGCCATGTAAATGTTAGTTGACAGTGGCAGTATAGCAGTTGAAAATCTCAATGAATGAAAATCTCAATGGCTCAAATCTCTCAAAGCCTTTACATGTTTTTTATAGTTTGTTATTTGAATCGAAAAATAGATATAAATTTGTGAATAGCTGTGGAAAAAGATGAAATTTCAAAGCTCTTCCATTCAGAAACAAATTTTTCTGGAAGGCATAAAACTGAATTTTATAGTGCAGTGTTTGCGCTGAACTAGGTATATAAATCGTTGTTTTGTAAGATATTTAAAATTCTTTACAAGTATTATGTTATCAGGAAAACTATGTAAATTTGTTTTCGTAAGAAAAATATTTTCTTGTAGAATTCTTCTATGTGGAACTATTACATGGAAAGTGTATCTTTTGATAAATAGAACCCTTGGGTGTAATACTTTGTTGACTATTAAAGTAATATTTTATATGGTTTATTGCATGGTTTTAAATTTTTTTTCTGAGATTCTATACTGATTTTTGTTTTCGGTTTTAAAATAAAGAGAATTACTTAATCAAAATATAATGCTTCATAAATTTAGTTAAATAGGTAATTAAAGTGCACATATTTCATTCTGTTTTCTTTAACTCCGAAGATATTACAGAATAATATGAAGTGTGAAAATTTGTATTTAATGTATTAATGTAATGTCATGTATTTTATAGTAATGCATTGTCATGCAATTTATAAATTTCTGTGCACAAATAACTCAAAACAAGTAAGCTTCTTATTATGTATTCATAGCCTCAAATTATTTTCTCTGTCATTTTCATATTAAGATCTATTTTGGACCTTTGACTTTCGTCACTCTTCAAATAAAAAAATATATCTATACACTTAGCTTACAAAAGCTTCGAAAGTTCGTTTCTAAACTTTACAATCCTGTTACATTTAGTAATTAAATATTTATTTTGGTTTTAAATTTGTAAATGGTTGGTATTTTGGTTTAAATTGCAAAATCAGAGAAAAAGCAGAAATGTTGTAACATCCTAATGTCTTACCTACATTGTATACAAACTGATAATTTATAAGCCTATAACATGAAGTAGAGATGAAAAACATTTGTAATTTTTTATGCTGGATTTTCATAGGAAATAAATCGGTTTATTAAAAAATTTTAAAATCACTACAATGAATTTTTTAAAAATTAAGCATAAATTACATAGTAGGGACATCTGCTAATTTGGTCATAAAATTTAACATAGATTCTAAAATGGGCTTATAAAATTAATGTTTACATTTAAATCAATAAACAGACCAAAATATATCACAATGTGTTCTAAATGCTAATTCTAAATGATTTAGAAACTATCGATATTTATTTAAAATTAAAAATACAAAGCTCATTTTCAGAAAAGTTCTTGAAGACAACAACTCAATGGATCTACAACCACTGGAGAGAATACAACAATTTTGTTGGATGAGTGGAGGAATGTGTTTTAGGTGTTTTATGGTGTTATGGTTTAGCAATAAAAGCCTCGAATTCAAATTGGGCATGTTAGAATAGTAATTTTTATTTTTATGAATGAAACGAATGTTTTGTATTCGTTCGCTTTCGTATTATATGATACATAAAAGTGAAATTTTAATTATCAGAGACTTTTACAGAATGTTTTGAAAGTGTTTTATGAAACACAATCAGAAACAATCTGACTAGTTAATCTGCATTTTATAAAATCTATGCTGAATGATTTGTGCTCGTATATTTAATAGGATAATACTTTTATTATACATTTGAAATACAATAAACAAATTTATGTTTTATCTATAATGTTCAAAGTGAAAAAATCACCATGAAGATAAAAAAAAAAAAAAACGAAGTGAAAAGAATCTGTGAAAGCGTTTATAATGGTTTATAGGTTTTTTTTGTATGTGTGTGTATGTGCAATTCAAGCACTATGTTTAAAAACAAAATTGAATGTGAGGCACATTAGTGTTTTTGCATGGCGCATGCTAGGGTCATTTTATTATGCAATTTGTGTAGCGAACTGGCTTTTGTTGTGCAAAATGGTCATTGTTCTGGTTCACTGTTATCAGTTCCCCTTTGGTTTCTGTTTTGTGTTGTGTTCCTTATGTATATGCAATTTTAAACAAAGGACTAGGCGTTTGACGTCGCATTTAATTTAGTGTTTTACAATTTGGTTATACATTTCGTACTAAGCGAACATAAACTCGAATAAGTCATATGATATCTAATTTTTTTTAACATTTGGAATATAAAATGTCTCATAAAAGTATTTGTGATCCCAATGGGCTTACGCTTTCTAACGGCCTCTACTACAGCTGTGTTGAAAGAATTTCCAAAATGGAAAGCTGCAGCCTGCGCAAAACTCGGACTCGCCCTGGTCGTAAAAATAATAGAGGAATAAGTATCCAATGTCAAGGCAGAAGAAGAAACAAGGAATGAAACAGAAATACGACCATTTTATATGCCAACACCTGCTACTGGTATTCGCTACATTCAAATTGTAAAAAAAGAAACCTTCAAAGCATTCGCAAAAAAAAAAAAAAAATTCTGGGGTGCCTCTCATTTAATCTCTCAATAAAAATCAAATGAAAAAAAAAAAAACCGAAAGAATTTGTTTAAGATTCGAAACGAGCTGCACACAAGAAACTGACAATCGCTTAATAAAGCTCAGAAAAAAAATTGTGCAAAATATATAATGACAGGATGTGAAATAGTGTCCATGAAAAACATCCGTCAAACCCAAAATAAATAAGAAACCCTAAAGAAATTAATTATGACATCCTCAGGACAAATTTATCAAGCAATCTTCATCTTCAAGATATTATGTTGCTGTAATGTAGCTGGCAAACACTTACACAGCTTGATCTTGGATGCCTGAAGGCGAGCGCTGCACGGACGTTACTCACTTTGCATTACCCAGGGGGCGCGTGTAACTTGAAAATAAGCCACGGACGCGGAGTAACAATGCCCCCGCAACGCTCTACGATCCTATTAGGACCAGGACCTACGGTTTAAAGTGGATTCCGAACCCCTACAAACATCCATGGCACCGCCGGGACTCGAACCAGAAACCTGTGGTACCGAGCGCTAGCCACTCGGCCATTCAGGTCCCTTAAAGATATTATAAGGCATATTATTTCTACTCACTAGACGACTGCTGGATCCAAGTCGAAGACACACCTATATATATATACACACACACGTGTGTGTATAGGAGAACTGCACAAAGTTTTTATTTATTTATTCTTTGCTATTTCACTAGCAAGAGATCTCCATTCCTCTTTATATATACATATATATAGTTCTATCTTGGAAGCAAAAATAACATAATGTTCTGAAGGTACGCAATATTTTCTAAAGCTGATTTCTGTATATTGTTGTTGTTCTTTGTTTTTAATGTTGTTGTTGATTTTCTGGATATTCTGTTCTTTTTTATGTTTTTACGAATATTTTTTTTTATTATTCGTCACTGCAGTTTTTGTCGTAGGCCCTTTTATTTTTGCATATATTTAATGATTTTTAGTCTCGTTGCTGAAGCTTAGAGGCCCTTAAGAATTTGAGAACATTCAAATTCAGTCTAATAAATTAGCCAGAAAGCACATGAATCCAATTAACTAGAAAGCACCGAACCAGAAAGGACATGAATCAAATTAACGACTGCTGTTTGCACGGCTTATTTATTCAAACGGATCGTGTCTCTAAAAATTCAACCGATTCGTTTGGTTTGAAATAAAAAAATAAAAAAGAGAGGCATGCATGGGAATCCGCAACTAAAATGGAATGTTTTTAATGAATGTTTCAATCTCCTAGTTTGTAATAAACTAAAAAACATTCCATTTCGATCCATTCTAAATATTTACAATGTTTTAAATACAAATTTAAACACCGAATGATTTGTTAGAGTAAAACTGATAATTGATAAAACATCCAAACATGCATATTACATACCATCATACCATATTACATACACCATCCATACATGCATGGATTAGTTTAAATAATAACGCTTTGATACGAGGAGTATGCGTCATCATTTCTTTCTCATGTAATTTATAAATTTCTATCTACAAACAACTCAAAACAAGCAAGCTTCTTATTATGGATTTATAGCCTGAAATTATTTTCACTGTCATTTTCATATTAAGATCTGTATCAGACCTTTGACTTCAGCCACTCTTAAAATGAAAAAAAAAACTGTATGCACTTAGCTTACAAAGGCTCCGAAAATTCGCTTCTAAACTTTACAATTATGTAACATTTATTATTTAAATATTTATTTCGATTTTGAATTTACTTATATTGGCAAAAGCAGAGAAAGACCAGAATTTTTGTAACATCCCTATGTCTTACCTTTATTGTTTACAAATTGATAATTTATAAGCTTATAACATAAAGTAATCATAAACTTATGACAGTAAGTTAAAACCACTACAATGAATTTTAAAAATTAAGCCTGAATTACACAATAAGAGCATTTGCTATTTTAAAGATTTAAATGGAAATTTATATCATGGATTTCTTACATTTTATGTCTTAATGTTTCAAGACATTCGTTGCAGATTTGCATTATACACATATTGTTAAGTTTGAATGATAATAAAAATTCTTTGGATTATAAAACTGTCACTTCTTATTCAAATGCTTTTTTCCAACTTTTATTGAAAGCAACCCGCTCGCATAAAAATCGTGTGATCTCACCTCGTCTGCCCCGTGAGAATGAACAAACCTCTCTGACGACCTGCGAATAGCTGGATGTTTGAATCTCTGGTTTTCAATCAAGCAAATCTCTTTGTGACACGAAATTGTTTTTTTTTCCTTCTTTTTTTTGTTCATGACAAACCTTTGAGTTTTTGCGTATTTACTGAGGGACGCGAGATCTGCAAAGCTCGAATCAATGAATATTTCATTTTTACTTTAGAATAATTCCTTGCTATGAAGATTTAAAAAAGGTTCATTTTATAACTGTGCATGGTTGGAGAAAAAAATTTACTTCTCAATACACGCTTTGTTCTGCATTTTTAAAATAATCTCAACTCATGCATTGATGAATGTTACAATATTCTTTTCAAATAGAATTTTTAATTCTTCTTCAAATGTCAATAAAATAGAAGGTTTTGTATCAAAATGAGACAAAAGAATTTGTTTCAAACTGAATAGTCAATAGCTATATTCAACAGAATGATTAAAGAGAACTATTATGTCCTTTTGTTTTTATATAATTATAGGCACATTTAGAATTTTTTATTTACAATTAAAAAGTAAGCATTTAAAAAATAGCATTTTAAAAAAAAGACAAACAGCGTCTTTAATTTTCAAAAAAATTATTTGAATGGTTAAAAATAAATTTAAATTCTTTTTAAATGTGCATACTATACAGTTACTTCAGTAATTAAAATCTTAAGTTATTTTTAGTTTTATATCCATAGAGATTCAGATATCGCTTTTTGCTTCATGTTATATTATTATAGTTAAGTCATGTGACAGGTGTTTTTCCTTTTTTTTCTATTCTCCATTCTTTTTCTATTCTGTAGTTTAATAAAAAAGGTTATTTAAAAATACAATAAACACTTTTCAATGCTTTCTAATTGAATATAAAAACATTTGTAGAGACATAAAACCTTGGATTTAATGTCTCAATCTGTGTTTTTATTCAAAACAAAGTTTCAATAGTTGGGTAGCCAAACATTAGTTATTGCTTTAAAGAATTCATTGAAGATTTTAGGGAATTTCCAAAAGCATTTTTCCTTTTATAATTGCAAAAATAGCTGTGACTGCTGATAAAAAAAAAAAATTTATTTGGATAGTTATTAGAAGACATTTTTAAGCAAGCATTTTTTTCCAAGCATTCGATAAATAGAAACCATTTGATATTTGACTTATTACTTTTTGCGCATATCCACTATAAAAACTGAACCGAACTTTTAATAAAATTTATATAATGGGTCTCCTTATAACACTCATTTACTTTTTAATATATTACATTCATTTTATGTTGTTTATATAAAGTATCATAATAAATAATATAATGAATATCATAATAAATAATAACAGTAACATTTATCTCCTTTTTGTGCTCAACTTTTTCATCACATAACCATTATTCATTAGATCAACGAACAACCTTTCCGGTGGTATTAACGTCCTTTACACAACTGATTTTGATTTAGAGTTGCAACTTACTAAGAACAGCCATTCTTATAAAGAAACTTATTAGTAAGACTCTTCCGTTACATTAATCATGTTGTGTTCATAAAAATAAACTAGTACGGAATGACTTAACTGGGACGTTTGTCTCGTCAAATGGGATTATTGAACCATTAATTGAATTATCGTTGTGAATTGGAGTTTTCAATTTACAATTTAAATTTAAATTTTTACTTCATGTCGGAATTAGTAGGATTGATTTCCCATTACATTATTGATTATTGCAATTTTTATTGGATTGATAAAATGCTTTAAACATATTCTTTATATAACCATTGAAGAGTTTAAATACGTTTAGAAATTGCAGGAATGAATATACGTTAGTCTTGGAATAAATTTAATAAAAGGAATTTTTAATTGAGATTGCAAATGAAATGAAAACTCACATAAAGATATTTTTACTCTGAAAGGAGAAGATAAAAACTTTTCTTCACATTTCTTCGCTTTTTCTGTTAAAAATGCAGACATGTAATTATTTTCATGAATCACATCTCTGAATCTGCATTTTTGACTTCAAGAAACAATTGCTTTTAATATCAGGTTGTGGCATACGTGATGCAGTGAGTTTTCCCAGATGGCGACTTATTTTTATAACAAATACGATTGATCAGTGGTAATAAAACAGGATGATGTATATCATACTTTCCTGATAGAATACACGCTATTATGTGATAGGCACTAGAGCGAGCTAAATGTATTTTCAAACTGTCACTAAAAGTGATGCAAAGTGACTAAAAACACTGTCAAAACGCATTATTTTTATATGATACTTTAACACTAATAAATATTTAATGCAAATGAATTGTTAAAAGTTGATAAAAATTGTATTATTCCTACAATGAGGAATGAATTCTTCATGGCTGTCCTAACTCACATCACTCGGGTACTCGTCTGAAAGTTCAACCAACATATTTGCAATCTCATCATCTGCTAGAGGCTTAATAGACTGCATTTTTCTTTTTTGGATGAGGGGCCCTGAAGTCCCTGTAGAACTATCGTCTCTACAACACATATCAAGAGATTTTTTTAATAATCAGTAAAACTATAAATTCGAAACCACACACATTTACTAGTTTAATTAGTTTCTCTTTCTTGTTTACTTCAGAATAAATGTTTATTGTTCCTGCTCAAACGCATGACTAACCTCTCAGACACCACGCTGTGGCAAGTGATTGTCTCTTTCGCGTTGACGCCACATTACGATCTGGCACGAGATCGGCATATAATTCATGATATTTAAGAAGAATTTGATCATAAAAGAAAGTTAATAAATTATAAAGTTAATTAATTTTTCACGCATTAAAATAGCAATTTATTGTATTTAATACCATTAAAAACGTGTACATAAAAAATATTGAATTAATAATCAATAAAACTCACTTCAACCCACATCACAAGCAGAAACGGAAATGTTGCAACAAAAAGTTAGAAAAAAGAGTTCTAAAATGAAAGCCTGAATGAATGCTCAGAATAGATTTTATGAAATGGTTCTAAGTATTGGTTCTAAGTGTACACACTGTGCAATAGCATATTCTCTGTCCAATGTATCAATAAGGAATGATTTTCGAATGACTCAAACGTTTGACGAATTCAATATTTCCAATACCTGCTCTTTGAAAACGATCCATCACGATCTGTTTATTTCCTCTGCAAGAAAACTGCAAAATATGCGATCTTTCCTTCTTGTCAAAGTGTTCAGGGTGAAACGAATTCCAAGCAATCGATTATTCCCGTTTTTATTTCTAAATTTGTATAACTTGTTATGATATTTTTCTCGTATTATTTTTAAATGAATCGTACATTAAAACAAGCACCCATAAATCCAAATAACAGTATTTGTACTTATACCAAGATATTGTACCAATATATTTTACTAGTACTATACTGCTACTACCAAGATATTTTTCTAGTACTTGTACTAGTACTATACAACTACTACCAAGATATTTTACTAGTAGTTGTACCAAGATATTTTACTGGAAGTGTTACATTTAAAGTGACCAAGTGTTAGTGCCAGAGTTTTATTGAAAATTGTCCAAAATTGTACAAATAACAGATTGTAAAGCTTTCCTTATTTTAAAGTATATTTTTACGAAATTATATTTATATTTAAAATTACTACTTTAATTAAAACCCATCATTTTAATTAAACTTTCAATGTAACATTTCCTTTTTCAAAATTATTAATGTCATAGTTTTTTATTCATATATATATAGCTTTATTTAAAATAGAGTAAATAAATATTTTATGAAAGTAAATTGTGACGATGTAAAAAAAAATAACTATCATAATTATCAGATTAAAAAAATTTTAATGAAGTGTTTTAAATCACTTGTTATTTATTTTTTATTAATACTTGCTTTAATTAGCAATTCTTTTTTAATTACTTGCGCTTCTAATTAATATATGGCACTGATGGGAGAGAAAGTTTTAAGCATGGGGTATTAGAGCATGGAGCTTGTTCTATTATTCTAAAGAAACAGAAAATTGAAATAAACATCTCTGTCCTTCTTTTTTTTAATAGAGTATCATCGCTTGATTTCTTTTCCCTGCGAGCATTTATTTTGTAAACATAAACATGTTTATGCAGCGATTCTAAACGTTCCGAGATATCTTTCATCTGAAGTCATGCATTTCTTGAACTACGTGTTTACTAAAGATAGACAAGAAATTTTATTTTCAACTTTGATCATTTTCCATGAAAGAGAATAAGACATTGCAAAAGTTCATATAAATGTATATATTATTTTTTAACTATCTTGTAGGGAAAATATTACACAAAAAAATTTGTTAATAGAATATAAATGCCAAATATTTAGAAAAATTAAATTTACAATTATTTACAGCTAAAAACAATGAACCCTTCCTTTTGAAAATCGTGTACAATAGTAGAACATTTTCTCATGCCAACAGTGTAAAGAATATTGCCAAAAATTGCTAAGGTGTTATCACATATGTGAAAACCTAAAAATAATTGGAAAAGCATAATCACGTGATTTGGTTTGTCACTCTTCGGTGATATTGTGCACACGAGGCCTAAATAGACTGGGACCAACGGCTAAAAGTGGATTCTGAACCACTACAAATATCTATGGCAACGCCGCGGCTCGAACCCGAAACCTGTGGCCGAGTACCAGGCCCCTTGAGGAATATATTTGTCCAAACTGGCATCCGCGACGTGTGCTCTATTATATTATGGTTCTAAGCATTCTCGCAGAGAATCTTCATTTCACACCCTCTGATACGCAACAGTTAATGATTCGAACGCGGAACTAGCGGATATGTATTTGGCTGCAGATTGCAATGGTTGGACACAGCATTTATCCGCACAATGATATCTGACGAGGCTTACTCTTATCCACAGACTCTTTAAGTGCCTCCATAAGCAGTTATCTGAAAGGTATATTTAACTGAGCACAGTCTTGTCTCGTGAACGAACGGTACAAAGTCTGGTAAAGGGCAATTCAAGTTTTAGCTACAACGCACCATGGAGTGATGCCCCGTGGCAGCATCTCTAAGATTCTGAGTGAAAATGACAAGCAATGGCAATTTATCTTCGCCACTATTGACCAAGTAATTTTTATGGGTGTACGCTGGTCAATGAGTGGCGTGTATACCTTCATAGCGCCCTTTCATTACTGGGGTTTTGCGTGTATATAACCGAGTCAGGAAAGCCAATTGTAATGTAATTCCGAGTTGTCCAGGTGTACTCTATCTTTCCTTGGAGCTTGCAAACCTGGTGATTTAGACACTCTGTAGGAAGCGATCACTTCGAGGTATCACTGAAAGAAGCAGTAGCAGTCTGCATACGTTTTTTGGTCAATGCTAAAATATACAGGGTGTTTTAACAATCACGGAACAGGTACATGGTACAACTGACTAAAAACGGAGATGGTAAACTCACTAAAGATAACATTTTTGAAGTGACGCGTTAAAATATGAACATAAAAATGACATAAAAAGAAAAAGTTGTTTATTCCCTACATCGTAATAAAGTGCTTCTTTGATTCAATGTTGTTTGCAATAAAAGCTCAAAAGTCAAACTATTCAACCTTTGTAGCTTCGAAGGAACGATTGGCGAACAATTATTTAATTCATGTACGGTGTACACGAACTGAATTTTAGCTTTTATTTAAGATCCTTCGGAATTTATTATGCAACATGGAAGCGAAGAAGCAATTAACATAATGTGAAAGGTATAAAAAACTTGATGAAAATCTATATATTGCTAGGTATTTCGTGGGCACTTGCAGACGCAATGAATAATTGAGTCAAGTGGGTATAGCAAATGAAAATTTAGTGGCAAACATAGTGTCGTGACGGACACTTAAAACTCGTCACGTGACAGATATAAATTGACATATTGTACCTGGTTGTTGCAAAAAATTTGCTTGTAAGTGGTTTCGTTCCCAACATATCACTTTTGACCCTACATTCCTATACAAAAAAAAATTATTTTTACAAGCTATGCCACCCGCCAAAGTTTACCCCATGATCAATGAATCATCCTGTAATAAAGTAAGGCTGCCCAACTCATTGGACAGTTATGGGTTTGAAATTAATACAACAATATAATTTAATAAAGGGAAAATATAAAAACTCGTAATTCAATACATAGATTTTCATCAAGTTTTTTTATACCTTTCACATTATGTTAATTGCTTCTCCGCTTTCATGTTGCATAATAAATTCCGAAGGATCTTAAATAAAAGCTAAAATTCAGTTCGTGTACACTGTTCATGAATTAAATAATTATTCCGAAGATTTAATCACTGCACATTTAGAATGTAAAATACATTTGTAATTGATCATGGTATGCAGCATAATGGTGCTCATTTGTTAAAATTGGGATGGAAATTTTCGTAGTTTTGGAGGATATATTTGTGAAATTAATTTTACTTATTATCTATAGAATTAATAAATAACATTATAATAAAGGCTTAGCCCTAATTTAGAATATGTAAAAGACTAGATTGCTTCATAACAGCTAGTACATAGCGGTAAACTATTACTTGGCTTTAACGAGTACTAGGCTAGTACTAAACTAGTACTTGGCTTTTGCGAGAATTCGAATACATATATTATAGTACCTATCGATATGACTTAGAAAAAAAGAAACGGTAAGAATCGATTTTTATTTATATAATATTTATCATGAGCCAAATGAATATGTTTCTTTATTGTACGCATTTTGCATTTTGATGTTTTATGAGCATCACATGCAATTTGCTGTAGCAAGGTTGAGTATTACCCGACTCATATTTTCCAACGCAGACCGAAAGTCTTCAATAGAAAACTTTTGACATTTATTTCCCAACATCAGAGTAATATGAAAGCTCTCCTGACACTGTAAGTGACGTTTCGATCGCCTCAAATGTTGACTTGGCCTTCCAAGGATTTCAGTTTCCATCTTTGCAGGCTTCAGAAGGCAATAACCATTTTGCAAACAATACGTTTTGTCAGACGGGTGTTTGTATGGATGTGGCTTCACGGAAGAAATATTTTAAAACTTTTTCCAAACCACGGGATTTTTGACATCCAAAAACTATAAACGTAATACAAACGTTGAATGTCTGTCATTTATTTCAGTTAAGTCATGTTTTACTATATTTCCGAATTTTACAAGAATTATTTTTTTTTAAAAATTTCAAAAGTTAAGAAAATAGGATAAATGGCTATATTCTAGTCATAATTTCAAATTAAAAAAAAGTATAGGCAGCAATTTCCACTATATAGAACTTTCAAAAATCTCTTTTTTTTAAATTTTCGGGTATTCAATATCATTTACGTGACTATAGATATGCCTTTTAGTATTTTCTGATGAATAAGTTATGATTTATAATTTCAAAATCAAATATACTCTTATTAAAAAAGAGTATTTAAATTATTGTATTCGCGACATGAGCAAATACTAAATATTTAGTAAAAAAAGTGAAAAAGAAAAAAAAAATGATAATTTTGTCTAGTAAGTCATTGATCCATGCATCCAATAATACAACATGAAAGAAAGTAAAAAAAAAAAAAAAAAAATACCGTAATTTTGAGAAACATATTCAATGAGGGGATGAACAATTTTTTTACAAAACCTCAAGCATTTTTATACTGCAGGATCATCAAAAAAGTTTGATACCACTTTACAAATCATATCTAATGAAATATTTAAGCATTTTATAATTTTGTTGCCCTGTATTGTACAGTAATTAATAAAATTTTAATTTGAGTATTTTCTTTTCTAATGCGCTTAGACAGTTGTCTTTAATGCCTTAAGGCAAGCGCTGCACCGACGTTACTCACTTAGCACTACCGAGAAGGAGCGTGTAGCTTGAAGATAAGCTACGGACGCAGAGTAACACTACCCCCACTAAGCTCTACGATCCTGTTAGACCGGGACCTACGGTTTAAAGTGGATTCCACTGCAAACATCCATGGCACCACCGGGACTCGAACCCGAAACCAGTGGTAACGAGCGTCAGAGCGCTAGCCACTTGGCTATCAGGCCCCTAATTTGAGTGTAGTGGTGTCAAATCACGATTTCTCGGATGGCAGGGCCGTCTATCCATTGGGGAGATAATGGTTTAGAACTTCTAGATTGTAATGAGGAGCCGGCTTTCCCATTGAAAAATTAATTTTATTTGGTTGCGGTTAAAAGACGCTATTGCACTAAACAGACACAATTGCTTTGAAAAAAAGATGATGCGAAGACCTCTTTCAATGCGCATTATTTCTGCGCATCTCTTGAAGGTCAAGAATACAAAACAAATTACATTAAAAAAAAACATTCGAAGAATTGCCCAATATTTTGATAAATATGTCTCGCATTCCCTTTTGGTGTCATGGATTTATTATTATTTTTTAATGTGCAAATTTTTTTTTCGGTTACTCTGCATAAGGAAACAGAAAAAAAAGAAACTTTCTGTCTTGGTTCAAAGTGCAAAATAGGGCACTTGCTATATTAATTATGTTCCTTGTGGAACATATGTTGTTACTTATGTAAATTCAACTATTTTTAAATACCTTGTTCAGTATATTTTTTATCGAGAATATTTTATTCAGTATTAATTATATTATATATTTTATTAGTTTATGTCAAATTAACAGGTAGGGTCCAGCTAACTTTCAGCAAAATTCAGTTAGAACATAAAATATATTAATGTATAAAATTTCATTGATAATAAATTGGCATTACAAATTACAAAATTAGAAATTATAAAAATCCAGCACAGCAATTATTATCGTAGCATAAAATTTCATTGAGATCGATCTTTTTAAATTGTCCCGACTAATCCTTAATCTAGTTATTTGAATTTCCTCAACAGCAAAAAAAAAAAAAAAAAAAAAAAAAAAAAATCAAGATTAATAGGGCAACTTGTTCTAGCAACAACAACATCAAAAAATTACGGATAGATAATAGTTATTTGTAAACATAGTATTTTGATATTTCTTTATTTATTTTCACTGAATTTCATTTTTGTAATAACATATTACGCATTAAAAAATATCATTTTATACTTCAGAAAATAGTTTAATGCTTTTAATGCCGTTCTCCCACTAGCGCGTGTTGAGCATTAATATAGCGCCAATCACACGCCACACATGATATGGCAGTGATGACCAGTCGGCAATTATATATGTATATAGTTGTATCTACTGGCATTGGCGTGCAATGAAGATTAGAAGCTAGTTGTAAAAGTATGTGGTTTCGAATTGACAGCTTTATGAGTTATTAAAAAAAATTTCTAATATAAAAAGAAGATAGTCCTGCTGGGTTTTCACGCTCCGCAGAGAAGAAAAATAATCTGATAAACCTCTAACAGATGAGGAAATTGAAAATGTGTTGGCTGAGCTTTCGGAGGATGTTATTTATAGCAGCTATGCAAAGATGGTCTACAAATAAAATGCTTTAAAAATAGTGTTTGCATTAATAACATCCTCATAACCAATTATAATAATGAATTTATATTAAATGTTGGTTAGTGATAAAGGTTCCTAGAAAAATAATGCATTTTGACACTTATTTTCATTATTTTCCATTTTTACACATCACGCACCAGCGCGTAATGTGACATTTAGGAAATAATGTCACCTCTAGTGCCTAGTGGCGCGTTGTCAAACTATTCTGTCAGGAATGGCCTCAATATTACTCAGTAATCGGTATGATACACATAACCATGTTTTATTACCTATTTGTTATGAAATGTAAGTCGTCTTCTGGGAGAAACCCATTTCTGTGGCTGGGCAATCATTATTAATATGCCCTCCCGTGACCGACAGCGAAAGGAATAAAAAAAAAGAAACATTCCCCTAATGAAAAAATGGAATAGATTTTCTTTTTCAATTCCTTCTATTAGCACACACTCACCCTATATATATCTTGTTCACAGTTTCAATCGTTCGTAAAATACTTTCCATTCATCCACTCAAGTTCAAATGCATTTTTTTTTTCGGACACTGGATGTTAATACAGTTTTTTCAAATATTCATTCCGTAATTAAATTTAATTCATTAACTTTAGTTTTCTTTTAGATTTAAGTTGCATCTATCTACCCATAGATGGCGCCCGATAAACTTAAAAAAATGAATGAACTGCTTTAGAACTTTCTGCAATAGAGTGAAAAAAAAAGTAGGAATTGACTTAAAAATTTACTTATATTACGTGTTTATAACGAATATATACCTACAAATATGAGTACATTTACTTTCGTTTCGACTTGCTCCTGATATGTCTTCCTTCTAATGTCTTTTAGTAATAAGTTTTAATCCAATATTTTATTACCTTGTTACGAGTCTGAATTCAGATTCTTCGTCGAAATCCTTACTACAAAGGAGGAAACAGGACTCGTTTGTTTAACAAAGTTGCGTTTCGCTGTAGCATGTGAAGTAGGTCTGAGATGTTTGCAGATATCCTGAGCTCGAACAACTTTTCAGTTTAGCGTCTCACAAAGCCAAACGGTAATGAATATTTTGACGTTAAATTTTCCACAAATGTCAAGGACAGTGCCAGCAACTTTAAAAATAAAAATTGAAATTCCATAAGCCCGGGGAATTTTAAATTGAAAATTAATCTTACATTTTGGACACAGTATTATATATAATTGCTATATAAATATTGCATAAGGGAAACACATTTAGTAAAGTGACTTAAAATTCTTAAGAATTGTAGGTTGTTTTTGTTTTACAGCAACGGTGGTCTTTTTATGGGAGAAATCGAAGAAAAGACAGTATAAGATGATGCATTCGACACATTCCATTCCATGTATTGGGATTTAGAAAATCCTGCCTTCCAAAATGTTCCACTTTCCATCCATTTCCATAAAAACCGCGGAAATATGCAGCAACACAAAAAAGAACTTTAGCCGCTTCCGTTCCCACACAGACCTTTCGATTCATTCAAATGTTTATCTTCTACGGGCCTCTATCCAATCTGATTTGATCTGTTGAAGCAATACTTTATTGTCTAACTTTATTGTCTAGTGTATTCTATTGGAAAAAATGTTTCTTCGGATATTCTCTTCTGGTAAATGGAGATTGTTTCTGTAAATAACAGCTTGCGAATCATTTGTTGAAATGAAATCTCGCCCAGAGCGATGAAACTACAAATTTTTCGTCTGGATTTACACGGATTTGTACAGGAATCGTACAAAAATACAAAATTAAATCAATTGATATTTGATACATTCAGCAGAAACTCTCCAAAAAGTTTCCTTTTGAAATATATATCAAAGAAACATATCGGGCAACGCATGTACTAAGTAGTAACAATATAAAAATTGATGTAAATATTTTACCGATGAAAACATCTTGTGATTTTAAACTTCTATCAATTCACAAAATATTAGAATAATCCTTTGACGGTATTTCTTCAAGTGTTATTTAGAAATCAAAATTGCAGGTGTGCATGCTCAATGTTGTTGTGTTCAATTTCAATGTTCATTTCTAGAAAAAGTTTCGTGCAGTTAATATTGTTAAGGAAAAACTATGGCTCAGCTGCTTGAGATGCTAGGCAATTTAAAATTTATACCTAGGTTTCCAGTAATCTTAGAAACTTTGTGTTGAGATCGGATTTATTCCAAGCACCATGTATTCTTCAATCAGCAGAAGTACAGTTACAATTTTACAGTGATCGACTGGTTTTGCTTCTTCTAACTTGTTAGTTTTTAATTTCTTCACTGACAAGAGATCTCAAAAAGATTTCTGCGGAAAACATTAAAATTTCTTCATAAAACAAAAAGCGAAGTCAACGGTTTTAAACAAATGTTTTTAATTTAGTTCAGCTTGTATTATACGTCATTACTCATATTTAAAGGTACAGTTTTAAATTTCAAGGCGCACAACACATAAAATTATTATCCTATCTGTCTTTTTAGCAAATCTTTATACTGAAAAATATATTTTATTGCAAATTCAACAAGTAAAAATCTACTTTTCTTTTGTAAGCGTCTTATTGCTGAGTAAACATTCCACATTTCTGATTAAATTTCGCTCCTCTGCTTCTGCGAGAATCTTATTGTGGATTGTTTTTAAATTTATTTCTGCCTTATCATTGATTTAGAAGTGTTTTATGATGCCACGAAATTCTTCTTGCAGACTTTTTATCTTCAACATGCTTAATAACCAATTTTCTTAACCCCATGATGGTCTTTCTTGACATCATCATTAAATTAATGCTTACTTCTACATAAATGAAAATAAGACTTATTTGACGTTACTAAAAAGTTGATTACAATTTTCACTCAGAGTTGCAATTATTTGGCCCGCAACTGCAAGATGTTCGAGTTTAGCTTATGTAGTCTTATGTTGCGAATTAAATTATTCATTATAATTTATGAATTGGCGTTATTTCGTTTTGGTTTTGGTACTACAATAAATTTATCATTAAAAAACTATTTTAAAGTTTTTCTGATTAATTTTATTGACATTATTTTGAAAAACGTTTTTTTTCCCTTTTCATGTATGAATTTTACTTGAAGCGATTGATATATATTGTGAAAAAAATATTGGGACACAATTGCAGTTCTATAAGTTTTCCTTTATGCATAGAATAGATAAATACAAACGAAGCAAACTGAATATAATTTATCACACTTTTACGAAATGAATCCCATATTAATTCAAATATAATACAGTTTATAATACACTCATGTGCATAAATTAAGGATAATGAAGCTCAGGCAAAGAAAGAGACAGAAGCAAAACAAATTTGACTTATTTGTAAAGTCTATTTATTAAAAAAAAGGTAAAGAGCAAGAAAGATGCTATATGTTTGACAAAATTAATAAAAATTGCGATTTTAACTCCCTGGAACAAATTTCAAAAAAGAACCTATTTACAAAAAACAGTATAACATGGTTAGTATGATGGTTAATATGGAGTATGTCTCCCGGACGATGCAATACAGGCCTTACAACGCCTAGGCATGCTGAGTATCAAATTATCAATGTGATCTTGGGGAATATTACACCACTCATCAAGCAATGCCCTCCGAAGTCCGGTTGACAGGTGGGAGGGGGTTGACGGCTGCAATTCGTCGGCCAAGCATATCCCACACATGCTCTATTGGATTCAAGTCCGGTGAGTATGCTGGTCAATCCATACGGGTGATATCATCCAATTGAAGGCATTCGTCTACAATGTTTGCACGTCTACAATGTGTACACGGTCTGCCTTGAAACTGTCGTACCGGTAGCTGAAGAGAGCTGACGAGACAGGTCTGATGCTGTGCTCCGTCTGTTTCTTTTGGCAGTAACTGCTAAATACCGGTCCTCATTCGGCGTTGTAACTCGGGGGCGACCTGTGCTGTAACATCTACTCACATTACCATCATCTTGGAATAGTTGCCAAAGCCTGGAGATGACACTCTGGGCGATTCCAAGTTCCTCGGATAGTTCCAGCTGGGTACGTTCACATTCCAGTCGTCCGATAATTCTACCACGTAAAAAATCATCCAAATGCTTCCTTTGTGCCATAACTATGCAGTTATTGCACTGAAAGGCTTTTAAAGCGCCTGTGAACAATTTTACTTCCTTGCCACCATTCCTTATATACCCCTATCTTACACTCTCGTCATTGTGCCGTGCTATCCGCGCCATCTGGTGGTTTCCTGTAATTTGCATATTCTTCTTCAGGATGTGTGTGATAATTCTACAGGTGAAATTTTTATTTTAGAGTTTAATTTCTGTGTGATTCTGAATTATCCTTAATTTATGGACATGAGTGTATAAATACGATTATAATTTAAAATAAAAAAATCCAATCAAAAACTGTAGTAAAATTTTATTGGTACATTTCTTTGTAAATTGTGAATAATCATAAAACAGGTAAGTTATTATTGTGCTGCTTTTTGTACCCTCTTGCCATCGATTTAGCGTAGAGTTTATCAGTTTTTAACAAAATAATTTCGACCCCATTCTTCTACCAATTCTGACCTTCAGTCCTATTTGCTGAAAAATCTAATGTTCATTGATCCTTTGCTTCAAGTCATCCTAAAAATATTCAATGGGATGAAGATCTGAATTTTTTGCAAGGGTTTTAATCATACCAAGACAGTGACAGTGACAATGACAGTGATAGTGATAGATATACCATAATCATAGGTAAACCATACTATCTATCATACCATAATGATAGATATACCATATAACATAGTGACAGAAGACCCATAATTTGCAAATTTCGGCAGTTCTTGTTGGGATCAATACCTTGATACAGATGTTAGTATATTTTGCGCGTTATCTTGGTATGTCTTGAAATTCTGAAATTGATTGCACTTCGATTTAAATTTTCTTCTTGTCGATCAATCCTTTTAATGTTACACTACGCAAACTAAATTTAAATACAACACTTTAAAACACATATCAAGTTTACAAAAATAATAATGGAATAAATCTTTTTAAAAACTATTCATTTCTTCCCCCTTAAAATGTTGAATCTTATTAATTCCCCTTTAGAAAAGATTACTCATTAATTACTTCAACTCAACTAATGGAATAAACCGTCTTGGTACAACAAGTAAGAGGATTTTATTAATGAATGATTTTAATTAGTAATTTTAAGACGGAATCGCTGAAGTAATAAATTATCTTTTTTTTTTTTCCTTTTAGAAAAGGTTCTAATTCGACATCTCAATTAGGTTTGGATGTTGACTTTCGCGACGGAAATGTCGAGTGGGTATTAAGTAAAACAGTTTTCGTTTTTTTTTTTTTTATCTCAGAATCATTTGTTCTGAAATAAGAGGTTGGCATTAATCCGCAGAATTCTTACCAATTATTTGTAGTTATATTCCAAAATGTCTGCTTAATTCTTTAAGCAGTAATGTCAACAAAATTAAATGGGATTCTAATGGCAGAGCAGGTTTTTCGAAACGCGATAAGAATTGTTATTAGTGTTATTGCTGCTGCTTTTTCGCATCAATATTTCTTTCTTTTTGAAATGTGCGATGTTCCTTTTAAAATTGAAAATAACTCAAAATATTACGGAAGAATTATTTTTCAAACTATTGTTTAATTTTTTTTTGTTTGAATGCAAGTTTGTCAATAGTGCAATTAAATTTTTTATTGGATTGCATAAACTAAGAAAACATTTTTTTTCACACAGTAATAAACAAATAATTCGGAGTATTAGATATCACTGATTTAGGCAATCTAAAGCAGGTTCTCCTGACTGAATACATAATTTTGACTAAACTTTCAATGTAACATTTACATTTTCAAAATGATTAGTTTCATAGTTTTTCATTCATATATATATATGTATATATATAGCTTTATTCAAAATAGAATAAATAAATATTTTATGAAAGTTAATTGTGAAAGTAAAAAAAAAAATTAATTATCATAAGAGATTTAAAAAAAAAATAATCAAGTTTTTTAAATCCCTTATTATTTATTTTTTATTACTACTTGCGTTTATTAGCAATTATTTTTTTAATTACTTGGGTTTATTAAGTAGTATATGGTGTTAACGGGAGATAAAGTTTTATGCATAGAGTATTAGAGTATAAAACGTGTCCCCCTATTCTTGTGAATTAACAGAAAATTAATTAAAAGTTCAGAAAAGTGAGATAAACATGTCTGTCCTTTTTTTTTTTAAATAGAATATTGTCGCTTGGTTTATTTTTCCTGCTAGTATTTATTTCGTAGACATAAACATGTTTATGCAACGATTGTAAACGTTCCGAGAAATTCTTATCTCAAGTCATACATTTATTGAACTTTATGCTTACTAAAGATATACAAGAAATGTTATATTATTTTTAACTCTGTTCCTTTTGCTTGATATAGAATAAAACATATAAATGAATATTTTGATTTTAATCATTTTGTTTGGAATATATTACGCAAAAAAAGTTATTAATAGAATATAAATGCCAAATATTTAGAAAAATTGAATTTACGATTATTTACAGCTAAAAAAAGGAATCCTTTCTTTTAAAAATCGTAACCTTTTTTCCACGCTTGTAAAGAGTGTCGCCAAAAGTCGGCAAAATATCATCATATGCTAAACCTCAAAATAAAAATCACGGGAGGAGTATGATCACGTGAGGAATATATTTGCCTCAAACTGGCATCCCGATGCGTGTTCTATTATATTATGATTCTAAGCATTCTTGCAGAGAATCTTCATTTCACACCCACTGATGCGGCAACAGTGGGAGGGTTAATGATTCGAAAGGATATGCATATGGCTACGGAATGCAATGGTGGAACACGGCACTTATCTGCACAATGATATCTGACGAGGTATATTTTTAGCCACAGACTCTTTAAGCGCTTCCATCAGCAGCTATGAGAACAGTCATGACTCGAGAACGAACAATACAAAGTCTGGTAAAGGACAGTCCAAGTTTTAGCTAGAGCGCACCATGGCGGGACGCCTTCCAGCATCTTTAAGATTCTGCTTGAAAACGATATGCAATGGCAATTTACTTTTGCCACTGTTTTTTGGGTGTAATCTGATTAAAAGACCGCGTATAGTACAACTTCGTGGTGTCCTTTCAGTACTGTGTTTTTCTTGGTCAGGAAAGCCTATTGCAATGTAATTCTGAATTGTCCAGGTGTACTCTATATTTCCTTGGAGCTTTCAAATCCTGTGACTTAGACACTCTGTATAGTAAGAAGTAATCACTTCAAGGTATCAATGAAATAAGCAGTAGCAATCTGTATTCATTTTTTGAATTAAATGAGTTCTGGCGGGTTCATTCAAAGGTAAAATAAACAGGGTGATTTATCGGTCACTGGAAAAACTTTGAGGGATGGTACAAATCAGTAAAAATAACATTTTTTGTATAGGAATGTTGGGTGGGAAGTGACGCGTTAAAACACGAACACAAAAAGGATATGAATAAGAAACTGTTTATTCACAAGATCATTACAAAGTGCTTCTTTGATTCAATGTTTGTTTACAATAAATACTTAAAATTGCGACAATTCACAGTAACACACTCTTTATAGCGTTGAAGGAACTATTGACGAACAAATGCCAGACATTTCGCGGACGCTTGCAGTTACAACGAATAATCGAGCAAAGAGGTCTTCAATTGAGTCAACGGAAGTCTCGTAAATGAAAATACAGTGGCAGCACACATATTTAGAACTTGAAAGTCGTCAGGTGACGGATTTAAATTTGCACATTGTTTGAAAATGGGTTCGTTCCTTCCGACCCTACATTCCTATACAAAAAACATGTGTTTTCGCAAGCTGCAAGGCAAAGTTTACCCCACGACCAATGAATCAACTTGTATAGAAGTGCTAAAGAAAGGTTGTCCAACTCATTGGACAGTTATGGGTTTGATATGAATAAAATAATATAATTGAATAAAGGGAAAATATAAAAACTAGCAATTTAATATATAGATTTTTCATCAAGTTTCTTATAACTTTCACATTATGTTAATTGCTTCTTTGCATTCATGTTACATAATAAATTCCGAAGGATCTTAAATAAGGAATAAAATTCAGTTCTTGTATACTGTTCATGAATGGAGTATTTGTTACGAAGATTTAATCACTGCATATTTAGAATTTAAAACACATTTATAATTGATCATGGTATGTATCATAATGGAGTTCATATGTTGAATTTCAGATGGAAGTTTTCGTAGTTTTGGAGGATATATTTGCGAAATTAATTTTACTGTTATATATATAATTAAAAAATAACATTAAAATAAAGGCTTTTCCCTAATTTAGAATACGTAAAAGACTGGACTGTTTCATAACAGCTAGTACATAGTGGTAAACTAGTACTTGACTTTAACGAGTACTAGGCTAGTACTAAACTAGTACTTGGCTTTAGCGAGAATTCGAATACGTATATTAATATTATAGTATCTATCGATATGACATAGGAAAGAAAATGAAACTATAAGAATCGATTTTTATTTATATAATATTTATCATGAGCTAAATGAATATGTTTCTTTATTGTACACATTTTGCATTTTGATGTTTTATGAGCATCACATGCAATTTGCTGTAGCAAGGTTGAGTATTACCCGACTCATATTTTCCAACGCAGACCGAAAGTCTTCAATAGAAAACTTTTGACATTTATTTCCCAACATCAGAGTAATATGAAAGCTCTCCTGACACTGTAAGTGGCGTTTCGATCGCCTCAAATGTTGACTTGGGCTTCCAAGGATTTCAGTTTCCATCTTTGCGGGCATCAGGAAGGCAATAACCATTTCACAAACAATACGTTTTGTCAGGCGGGTGTTTGTATGGACGTGGATTCACAGAAGAAATATTTTAAAACTTTTTCCAAGCCACGGGATTTCTGATGTCAACTATAAACGTAATAATAACGTTGAATGTCTATCATTTATTTCGGTTAAGTCATGCTTTACTATTTTGTCAGAATTTCACCGGAGTTATTTTTTTAAAAAATAGTCCAAAATTTATGAAAATAGGATCAATGGTTATATTCTAGTCGTAACTTCAAATTTAAAAAAAGTATAAGCAGCAATTCCAGCTATATAGAGCTTTCAAAAATCTCTTTTTTAAAATTTTTTAGGTATTCTATCTCTTTTACACGACTATAGATGTGCCTTTTAATATTTTCTGATGAATAAGTTATGATTTATAATTTCAAAAAAATTCAAAAACAAATATACTCCTATTTAGAGATGTTATTTAAAATGACTGCATTCGTGACACGAGCAAATAATATATATTTAGTAAAAAAAGTGAAAAAAAAAATTGTCTAGTAAGTCATTGAATATACATGGATCTATTAATACAATTAGGAAATAAAGTATAAAAATACAGTAATTTTGAGAAACATATTCAATGAGAGGGGGGAAAATTATTACAAGAATCAAGCCTTTCTATACCAGAGGATCATCAAAAAAGTTTGTTTTCCACTTCAAAAAGCATATCTAATGAAATATTTAAGCATATTATAAATTTGTTTCGTTGCATTGTATAGTAATAATTAAAATTTTAATTTAATAATTTAAATTTGAAAATAGTAGTAGCGTCGAATTACTATTTATCGGATGGTACGACCGTCTATCTATTGGGAAGATTGGGTTTATAATTGAGTTTATTCATTGGGTTTAGAATTTGTCGAACTTCTAGATTGTAATGATGGGCCGGCTTTCCCATTAAAAAATTAAACTGCAAAATTAATTTCATTTGCTTGCGGTTAAAAAACACCATTGCACTAAGCAGACACAATTGTTTTGAAGGAAGGCAGTAAGATCTCTTTTAACGCGCATTATATTTGAGCATCGCTTGAAGGTCAAAGATACAAAATAAATTACATTAAAAAACACTTGAAGAATTGCCAAATATTTTGCTTTGATGTCACGGAATTTTTTTTTTAACATGTCCAATTTTTTTCCATTACTCTACATAAGGAACCAGAAAAAAGAAACTTTCTGTCTTGGTTCAAATTCCAAAATTGGGCACCTGTTATATAAATAATGTTCTTTGCAGAACATATGTTGTTCCTTATGTAAATTCCAATATTTTTAAATACCTTATTCAGTTTATTTTGTAATGAGTATATTTTATACAGTATTAAAAATATTTTTTTAATTTATATCATATTAACAGGTAGGCTTCAGCAAATTTTCAGCAAAAATCCAGTAAAAACATAAATATATAAAATTTTGCTGATAATAAAATGGCATTATAAATTACAAAATCAGAATTTATTAAAATCCAACACAACAATAATTATCATAGCATAAAATATCATTAAATCATTTATCTTTCTAAATCTTTCCGAATAAACCTTAATCTATTCATTTGAATTTCATCAACAATAAAAAATTAAGATTATGGGACATCCTGTTCTAGCTAAGAAAAATTACGGATTGATGATAGCTGTTAGTAAACGTAGTATTTTGATATTTCTTCGTTTATTATCCCTGAATTCCATTTTTTAAAAAACATTTTACGTATTAAAAAATATCATTTTATACTTTTTACGCTTGATATTATGTATACTTAAAGCAGAATGTGCTATTCTACAATATAATGATCACACTTCTTCAGTAATATTAAATGTTTCTAAGGAAATTTTAGTTTAACAGAGAGAAATTTGTATTCTAAATAAGCTGTTAATATTTCAACGTGAAGAATTGCAATCAAACGATGTCGGTATTAGTTCGTTCTACAATAGAAAAGGATAACTGTAAACATCTCAGACTTACGTCCCATGCCACAGCGACTTTGTCAACTTTGTTAAACAAACGAAAACTTTGTTAAACCTGTTTCCTCCTTTACAATAAGGATTTCGACGAAGAATCTGAATTCAAACTCGTAACAAGGTAATAAAACAAATATTTAATGAAAACTTATTATTAAGAGGGATTAGAAGGAAGTCGGATCAGAATTAGGATCAGAAGCAAGCCGAAACAATAGTAAATGCACTTATATTTGTAGGTATATATTTGTTATAAAAAGAAAATCTATTCCATTTTTTCATTAGGGGAATTTTCCATTTTTATCCCTTTCGCTCTCGGTCATGTGATGGTATATTAATAATGATTGCCCGGCCACAGAAACGGGTTTCTCCCAAATGGCGACTAACTTTTCATAACAAATAGGAATAGAGATAGGTAATAAAACATGATGATGTGTATCATACGGATAACTAAGTAATATTGAGGCCATTCCTGACAGAATATTCTGACAATGCACCAGCTCGTGATGGGCACTAAACGTAACATTATTTCCTAAATGCCCCATTACGCGCTGGCGCGTGATGTGTAAAAATGGAAAACAATAAAAAATGTCAAAATGCATTATTTTTCTAGGAAACTTTATCACTAATGAATATTTAGTAGAAATTCTTTATTATAATTGGTTACAAGGATATTCTTAATGCAAACACTATTTTTAAGCATTTTATTTGTAGATCACCTTCGCATAGCTGCTATTAGTAACACCACACGGGTACTCGTCCGAGAGTTTAAACCAACACATTTGCAATTTCATCATCTGCTATTGGGTTATTAGATTTCATTTTTCTTTTCAGGGGGATGTGAAGACCCAATATTTTTTATATTGGGCCTTCCATTATGTTATATAAATATAATACAATGGAAATGGAATGGAATTAAAATGACTTAAAATTCTTAAGAGTTGTAGGCTTGCCTTTTTTCACAGCGACGGTGGCCTTTTTATGGGTGAAATCGAAGAAAAGATAGTATAAGATGTTGCATTCGACACATTATATTCCATGAATTGGGATTTAGAAAATCCTGCCTTCCAAAATGTTCCACTTTCCATCCATTTCCATAAAAACCACGGAAATATGCAGCCACACAAAAAAAGAATTTAGCCGCTTCCGTTCCCACACAGACCTTTAGATTCATTCGAATGTTTATCTTTTACGTGGCTCTATCCATTCTGATTTGATCTGTTGAAGCAATACTTTATTGTTTAGTGTATTCTATTGGAAAAAATGTTTCTTCGGATATGCTCTTCTGGTAAATGGAGATTGTTTCTGTAAATAATAGCTTGCGAATCATTTGTTGAAATGAAAACTCTCCCAGTTATCACAGAGTGATGGAACTACAAATCAGGTTCTTCACCTGGATTTACACGGATTTGTACAGAAATTATACAAAAATACAAAATCAAATCAATTGATAATTGATATTTGATACAGAAGAAAAGCCCTTTCTGAAATATATATCAGAGAAACATATCGGACAACGCATGCACTAAGTAGTACACTATCTGGAAGAAAGTGACGGGACACCCCTCGAAAAGTAGAAAAGTCGACAATACAGCTGACACATGTGCAATAATAGGTATCACGTGTCAGCCATATCCTATAAATACTCTGTGGAGTCGACTAGAGTTGTTTTTTGTCAAGATGGCGTCACGGGAAGAGTTGTCTGAGTTCGAGAAAGGTGTGTTGGTTGGATTGCATCTTGCCAAGGTGTCAATTAGGGAGATATCTCGTCGCCGTAACTGCTCAAAATCAACTGTATCACGTGTTGTGTGTCGCTATAAGACTAAGGGACACTGTCAGAACAAACCTCGAAGTGGACGACCTACAGTTTTCATCAGCAGGAACCGGCGGGTGCTCGGCAGGGAGATTCGAAGGAACCGTCAAACATCCATGGATAACATCGCTAATGAGTTTAGACAAGCCACAGGTGTGGCCGTTTCGACCAAGACTCTTCGTATCGATGCCCAAAAGTTAGGTTACACTGGACGTTCGGCGGCCCATAAGCCTTTGATTACGAAAACCAACAAGAAAGCGCGCCTTCGATGGGCCAAAGACCACCGTACTTGGACTCTGGATGTCTGGAAACGCGTCCTTTGGAGTGACGAGTCACGATTTACCTTTTTCCGTTCCGATGGACGTGCTTGTGTAAAGAGTTTACCACGAGAACGCCTTTTACCCGAGTGTGTTGTCCCAACTGTAAAGTTTGGTGGAGGAGGATTGATGGTATGGGCCTGTTTCTCCTGGTATGGGGCTCGCCCACTGGTGAAGGTTGATGGTGCGATGAATGCCGATAGATACTGTGATATTCTCGACAATCATGTCCTTCCTACCTTGTGAGCAACGTACGGTATGGATGATTGCTGGTATCAAGACGACAACGCAACATGCCATGTTGCAAGGAGGACTCTTGATTGGTATGTGAACAACAACGTTAAATATATGGAGTTTCCGGCGCAGAGCCCTGACCTTAACCCAATTGAACATCTCTGGGACGAAATGGACCGTCGGTTGAGGGCCTGCACCCCACACCCCAAAAGCAAGCCTGAACTATGGAACTTCCTGTTAAACATTTTGAAGGAAATTCCTCTTGCCACTATGGCTAATTTAGTGGAAAGCATGCCCAGAAGGGTTGCAGCTGTGATCGCAGCCAAAGGAGGCCCTACGTCCTATTAATTTTAATAAATATAGGCTTATGTCGTTATAGTGTCGTGCCCCGTCACTTTCTTCCACATAGTGTATAACAATTGATGTAAATGATTTGCCGATAAAAACTTCTTGTAGTTTTAAACTTCTATCAATTCAAAAAATAGAGAATAAGTCTTTTACATTATTTCTTCAAGTGTTATTTAGACATTAAAATTCCAATGTTCATTTCTTGATAAAATTCCGTGCAGATAGTTCCATGCAGATAGTAATGAGAGGCCTGAATGACCGAGTGGCTAGCACTCTGGCGCTCGGCACCATGGGTTTCGGGTGAGAGCCGGGCGGTGCCATGAATGTTTGTAGTGGTTCGGAATCCACTTTAAACCGTAGGTCCCTGTCTAACAAGATCGTAGAGCGTTGCGGAGGTATTGTTACTCTGCGTCCGTAGCTAATTTTTAAGCTACACGCACCTCCTAGGTAGTGCGAAGTGAGTAACTTCGTGCAGCGTTTGCCTTAAGGCCTAAGGCAAGCTGCAATAGGAAAAAAAAAGTTTTCTTATGGAAACACTATGGAGAGAACCTACTCAGCTGTTTGAGATGCTATGTAATTTAAAATTTATAAATTGGTTTCCAATAATTTGTATACATTAGAAATCTTGTACTGAGATTGAATGTATTCAAAGCACCATGTATGCTACAATCAGGTGAAGTACGATTACAATTTACAATTTTACAGGGATCGACTGATTTTGTGTCTTCTAACTTGATAGTTTTTAAAAAATGTTTCTCTGACATGACGAATTATGTGCCTCAAAGATTTCTACGGAAACATTAAAATTTCTTCATAAAACAAAAAGCGAAGTCAAGTGTTCTAAAAAATTGTTTTTATATTAGTTCTACTTGTAATATACGTCATTACTCGTATATAAAGATCAAGTTTTAAATTTCAACAAGCACAATATAGAAATTATCTTTTTAGCAAAGCTTTATACAGAAAAATACCTTTTATAGCAAATTCAACAAGTAAAAATTGACTTTTTTTGTAAACGCCTTATTGCTGAGTAAACATTCCACATTTCTGATTAAATTTCGCTCCTCTGCATCGCTGAGAATCTTATTGTGGATTTTTTAAAATTTATTTCTGCCTTATCATTGATTTTGAAGCGTTTTATGAAATCACAAACTTCTTCTTTCAGACTTTTCATCTTCAAATGCTTTATAACCAATTTTCTTAATCCCATGATGGTTTGTCTTGACATCATCATTAAATTAATGTCTAGTCTTTGACATTACCAAGAAGTTGGTTACAATTTTCACTCGGTGTTGCAATTATTTGGCCCTCAACTGCAAAATGTCAAAGTTTGGTTTGTGCAGTCGCAATTTTATGTTGTGAATTAAATTAGTCTTTATAATTTATGAATTGTCGTTATTTTGCTTTATTATGGTACTGAAATAAATTTATCTTAAGAATAACTATTTTGAAGTCTTTCTGATTAATTTGATGTGCAGCAAACTAAATATAATATATCACACTTCCACAAGATGAAGCCCCTCAAAATTCAAATATAATACAGATTATAATATAATTACGGTTATTATTTAAAGTAAAAGAAATCCAATCAAAAACTGTAGTAAAAACGTATTGGTACACTTCCAGTAAATTGTGAAAAATCATAAAACAGGTAATTTAATATTGTGCTGGATTTTGGTCATCTTGCAATGGATTTACCATAGAATTCTAGTGGTCATTGATCTTTAGGTGCAAGTCACCCTAAAGATATTCGGTGGGCTTAAGAATTTCTGATTCTGAATTTTGTGCGAATGTTTTAATCACACCAAGACAGTGACAGAAGACCCATAACTTTCAGATTTCGGCAATTCTTCTACGGATCGTTACGTTGGTACAGATGTTAGTCTTCTTCGCTCGTTATCTTGGTAGGTCTGGAAATTCTGAAATTGCTTGCACTTCGCTTTAAATTTTTCTTAAGAATATTAAATTATAGATGTATTTGCCCACTGTACAATCAATAAGTTTTCAGCACCCGACATAAAAGCTTGCCGATCAATCCTTTTCATGTTATACTAAAGCAAACTAAATTTAAATACTTAAAGACACATATCAAGTTTACAAAAAATAATAATTGAATGAATCTTTTTAAAAACCACTCAGTTGTTTCCCCTTAAAATGTTGACTCCTTTTAATTACCCTTTAGAAAAGATTACTCATTAATTACTTCACCTCAACTAATGGAATAACCGTCCTGCTACAACAAGTAAGAGGATTTTATTAATGAATGATTTTAATTAGCAATTTTAAGGTGGAATCGCTGAAGTAATAAATTATCTTTTTTTTTTCCTTTTAGAAAAGGTTCTAATTTGACATCTCAATTAGGTTTGGATGTTGACTTTCGCGAAGGAAATGTCGAGTGGGTATTAAGTAAAACAGTTTTCGTTTTTTTTTTTTTATCTCAGAAACATTTGTTCTGAAATAAGAGGTTGGCATTAATCCCAGAATTCGGCGGTTCTTACCAATTAACTGCAGTTATATTCCAAAATGTCTGCTTAATTCTTTAAGCGGCAATGTCAACAAAATTAAATGCGATTCTAATGGAAGAACAAGTTTTTCGAAACGCGACAAGAATTGTTATTAGTATTTTATTGCCGTTGTTGTTACTGTTTTGACGCATCGTTATTTCTTTCTTCTTGAAATGTACGACGATCCTTTTAAAATTGAAAATAACTTAAGATATTATGAAAGATTTATTTTGCAAATATTTAAGCTACTGCTTAATTTTAATTCTTTTAATGAATAAGTGTGTTAATAGTGTGTATATACATATATACACATGTATGTGGATGTATGTATGAGGATATATTTGTGAAATTAATTTTACTGTTATCTATATGATTAATAAATAACATTAAAATACAAGCTTAGCCCTAATTTAAAATATGTAAAAGACTGGACTGTTTCATAACAGCTACTACATAATGGTAAACTAGTACTTGGCTTTAGCAAGTGCGAGCATTCGGATGCGTATTAATTTTGTAGTATCTATCGAAATGACATAGGAAAGAAAATGTAACTATAAGAATCGATTTTTATTTATATATTATTTATCATGAGTCGAATGAATATGTTTCTTTTTTGTATACATTCTGCATTTTGATATTTTATGAGCATCACATGCAATTGCTGTAGCAAGGTTGAGTATTACCAGACTCATATTTTCCGACTCAGACCGAAATTCTTCAATGGAAAACTTTTGACATTTATTTCCCAACATCAGAGTAATATGATAGCTCTCCTGACACTGTAAGTGACGTTTCGATCGCCTCAAATGCTGACTTGGGCTTCCAAGGATTTCAGTTTCCATCTTTGCAGGCTTCAGAAGGCAATAACCATTTCACAAACAATACGTTTTGTCAGGCGGGTGTTTGTATGGACGTGGATTCACACAAGAAATATTTTAAAACTTTTTCCAAGCCACGGGATTTCTGATGTCAACTCTAAACGCAATAATAACTTTGAATTCCTGTCATTTATTTTGGTTAAGTCAAGTTTTACTATTTCATCCGAATTTCACCCGAATTATTTATAAAAAAAAATTCCAAAATTAATGAAAATAGGATGGAGATACATATTCTAATCATAATTTCATATTAAAAAAAAACTATAATCAGAAATTCCAGCTATGAAGGCTTTCAAAAATCTCTTTTTAAGTTTTCAGATATTCAATCTTTTTTACATGACTGCAGATGCGCCTTTTAATATTTTCTGATGAATAAGTTATGATTTATAATTTCAAAAAAATCAAATATACTACTATTAAGAATGAGTATTTAAAATGACTGCATTCTTGACACGAGTAAGTACTGGATACTTAGTAAAAAAAGTGTAAAAGAAAAAAAAATTATAATTTTGTTTAGTAAGTCAATGAATATGCATATATCCATTATTACAATTATGAAATAAAGTATACTAATATCGTCATTTTGAGAAACATATTCAATGAGGGATGAAAAAAAATTATTAAAAAAATCAAGCCTTTTATACTACAAGAATCAGTAAAAAAAGTTGATCCCCACTTCAAAAATCATATCTAATGAACTATTTAAGCATATGGTAATTTTGCTTCGTTGTATTGTACTCTAATTAGTGAAATTTTAATTTGAGTTTAGTGGTGTCAAATCATGATTTCTCGGATGGCAGGGCCGTCAATCCGCTGGAGAAATGATGGTTTAGAATTTGTTTACTTGTAGATTGGTTTAGAATTTTAGGTTTACTTTTAAATTGTAATGCTTTCCCCTCGAAATATTAAACTGGAAAATTAATTTTATTTGCTAGCAGTTAAAAGGCGCCATTTGAGGAAATACAGCACGAAGACTTCTTTCAACGCGCATTATTTCTGCACATCATTTGAAGGTCAAGGATACAAAGACAAATTACAGTAAAAAAACACTTGAAGAATTGCTAAATTGTCTCGCATACCCTTTTGGTGTCATGAATTTATTATTTTTTTTTAATGTGTGCAAATTTTTTTTCGATTACTCTGCATAAGGAACCAGAAAAAAAAAAGAAACTTTCTTCCTTCGTTCAAAGTGGAAAATAGGGCACTTGTTATATAAATTAGGTTCTGTATGGAACATATGTTGTTCCGTATGTAAACCCTAATATTTTTTAAATACCATATTCAGTTTATATTTTATTGAGAATATTTTATTCAGTATATAGTTGAGAATATTTTGCTCAGTATTAAAAATATTTTATTAATTTGTATCAAATTAACAGGTAGGGTTCAGGTAATTTACAGCAAAATTCGGTAAAAACATGAAATATATTAACATATAAAATTTTGCTCATAGTAAAATGGCATTACAAAATCAGAATTTATAGAAATCCAACACAGCAATAATTATCATAGCATAAAATATCATTGAAATCTATCTTTTTAAATCTTTTCGAATAAACATTAATCTATTCATTTGAATTTCATCAACAATAAAAATTAAGATTATGGAACATCTTGTTCTAGCTAAGAAAAATTACGGATTGATAATAGCTATTAGTAAACGTAGTATTTTGATATTTCTTCATTTATTTCTCCTGAATTTCATTTTTTAAAAAACATTTTACGTATTAAAAAAAATTTCATTTTATGCTTTAGAAGATAGCGTAACGCTTTTATTGCCGTTCTCTCACTAGCGCTTGATATTATGTATACTTAAAGCAGAATGTGTTATTCCACAATGCAATGATCCTATTTCTCCAGTAATATTAAAGATGTCTAAAGAAATTATAGTTTAATAGAGAGAAGTTGGTATACTAAAGCAGCTGGTAATATTCCAATGTGAGGAATTGCAATCAAACGAAGTCGGTATTAGTTCGTTATACAATAGAAAGGTTGTAGAAGAGCTCAGGATATCTGTAAACATCTCAGACTTACGTCCCATGCCGCAACGAAATGTAACTTTGTTAAACAAATGAGTCCTGTTTCCTCCTTTACAATAAGGATTTCGACGAAGAATCTGAATTCATACTCGTAACAAGATAATGAAACAAATATTTAATGAAAATTTATTACTAATAGACATTAGAAGGAAGTCGGATCAGAATTAGGATCAGAAGCAAGTCGAAACAGAAGTAAATGCACTTATATTTGTAGGTATATATTTGTTATAAAAAGGAAATCTATTCCATTTTTTCATTAGGGGAATGTTTCTTTTTTTGTCCCTTTCGCTCGCGGTCAGGTGATGGCATATTAATAATGATTGCCCAGCCATAGAAACGGGTCTTTCCCAGAAGGCGACTTACTTTTCATAACAAATAGGAATAGAAATAGGTAATAAAACATGATGATGTGTATCATACGGATAACTAAGTAATATTGAGGCCATTCCTGACAGAATAGTTTGACAACGCGCCAGCTCGTGATAGGCACTAGAGGTGACATTATTTCCTAAATGTCACATTACGCACTGGCGCGTGATGTGTAAAAATGTTATATAAATATAATATAATGGAAATGGAATGGAATTAAAATGACTTAAAATTCTTAAAAGTTGTAGGCTTGTCTTTTTTCACAGCAACGGTGGCCTTTTTATGGGAGAAATCGAAGAAAAGATAGTATAAGATGTTGCATTCGACACATTCCATTCCATGAATTGGGATTTATAAAATCCTGCCTTCCAAAATTTTCCACTTTCCATCCATTTCCATAAAAACCGCGGAAATATGCAGCCACACAAAAAAAGAATTTAGCCGCTTCCGTTCCCATACAGACCTTTAGATTCATTCGAATGTTTATCTTTTACGTGGCTCTATCCATTCTGATTTGATCTGTTGAAGCAATACTTTATTGTCTAGTGTATTCTATTGGGAAAAAATGTTTCTTTGGATATTCTCTTCTGGTAAATGGAGATTGTTTCTGTAAATAATAGTTGCGAATCATTTGTTGAAATGAAAACTCTCCCAGTTATCACAGAGTGATGGAACTACAAATCAGGTTCTTCACCTGGATTTACACGGATTTGTACAGAAATTATACAAAAATACAAAATCAAATCAATTGATAATTGATATTTGATACAGAAGAAAAGACCCTTTCTGAAATATATATCAGAGAAACATATCGGACAACGCATGCACTAAGTAGTATAACAATTGATGTAAATGTTTTGCCGATAAAAACTTCTTGTAGTTTTAAACTTCTATCAATTCAAAAAATAGAGAATAAGTCTTTTACGTTATTTCTTCAAGTGTTATTTAGACATTAAAATTCCAATGTTCATTTCTTGATAAAATTCCGTGCAGTTAGTTCCATGTAGATAGTAATGAGAGGCCTGAATGGCCGAGTGGCTAGCACTCTGGCGCTCGGCACCATGGGTCTCGGGTGCGAGCCGGGCGGTGCCATGAATGTTTGTAGTGGTTCGGAATCCACTTTAAACCGTATGTCCCTGTCTAACAGGATCGTAGAGCGTTGCGGAGGTATTGTTACTCCGCGTCCGTAGCTAATTTTTAAGCTACACGCACCTCCTAGGTAGTGCGAAGTGAGTAACTTCGTGCAGCTTTTGCCTTAAGGCCTAAAAAACAATTGTCTAAGTGTTTGCAAGCTGCAATAGGAAAAAAAAAGTTTTGTTATGGAAACACTATGGAGAGAACCTACTCAGCTGTTTGAAATGCTATGTAATTTAAAATTTATAAATTTGTTTCCAATAATTTGTATATATTAGAAATCTTGTACTGAGATGGAATGTATTCAAAGCACCATGTATGCTACAATCAGGTGAAGTACGATTACAATTTACAATTTTACAGTGATCGACTGATTTTGTGTCTTCTAACTTGATAGTTTTTAAAAAATGTTTCTCTGACATGACGAATTATGTGCCTCAAAGATTTCTACGGAAACATTAAAATTTCTTCATAAAACAAAAAGCGAAGTCAACAGTTCTAAGAAATTGTTTTTATATTAATTCTACTTGCAATATACGTCAGTACTCGTATTTAAAGATCAAGTTTTAAATTTCAACATGCACAATATAGAAATTAACTTTTTAGCAAAGCTTTATACAGAAAAATACCTTTTATAGCAAATTCAACAAGTAAAAATTGACTTTTTTTGTAAACGCCTTATTGCTGAGTAAACATTCCACATTTCTGATTAAATTTCGCTTCTCTGCATCGCTGAGAATCTTATTGTGGATTTTTTAAAATTTATTTCTGCCTTATCATTGATTTTGAAGCGTTTTATGAAATCACAAACTTCTTCTTTCAGACTTTTCATCTTCAAATGCTTTATAACCAATTTTCTTAATCCCATGATGGTTTGTCTTGACATCCTCATTAAATTAATGTCTAGTCTTTGACATTACTAAGAAGTTGGTTACAATTTTCACTCGGTGTTGCAATTATTTGGCCCTCAACTGCAAAACGTCAAAGTTTGGTTTGTGCAGTCGCAATTTTATGTTCTGAATTAAATTAGTCTTTATAATTTATGAATTGTCGTTATTTTGCTTTATTATGGTACTGAAATAAATTTATCTTAAGAATAACTATTTTGAAGTCTTTCTGATTAATTTGATGAGCAGCAAACTGAATATAATATATCGCACTTCCACGAGAGGAAGCCCCTCATAATTCAAATATAATACAGATTATAATATAATTACGGTTATTATTTAAAGTAAAAGAAATCCAATCAAAAACTGTAGTAAAAACTTATTGGTACACTTCCTGTAAATTGTGAATAATCATAAAACAGGTAATTTAATATTGGGCTGCATTTTGTACCCTCTTGCAATCGATTTACCATAGAATTCTAGTGCTCATTGATCTTTAGCTGCAAGTCACCCTAAAGATATTCGGTGGGCTTAAGAATTTCTGATTCTGAATTTTGTGCGACTGTTTTAAACACACCAAGACAGTGACAGAAGACCCATAACTTTCAGATTTCGGCAATTCTTCTACGGATCGTTACCTTGGTACAGATGTTAGTCTTCTTCGCTCGTTATCTTGGTATGTCTTGAAATTTTGGAATTGATTGCACTTCGCTTTAAATTTTTCTTAAGAATATTAAATTATAGATGTATTTGCCCACTGTACAATCAATAAGTTTTCAGCACCCGACATAAAAGCTTGCCGATCAATCCTTTTAATGTTATACTAAAGCAAACTAAATTTAAATACTTAAAGACACATATCAAGTTTACAAAGAGAAAAAATAATGGAATAAATCTTTTTAAAAACCATTCATTTGTTTCCCTTAAAATGTTGACTCCTATTAATTCCCCTTTAGAAAAGATTACTCATTAATTACTTCAACTCAACTAATGGAATAACCGTCCTGGTACAACAAGTAAGAGGATTTTATTAATGAATGATTTTAATTAGCAATTTTAAGGTGGAATCGCTGAAGTAATAAATTATCTTTTTTTTCCTTTTAGAAGAGGTTCTAAATTCGACATCTCAATTGGGTTTGGATGTTGACTTTCGCGACGGAATTGTCGAGTGGGCATTAAGTAAAACAGTTTTTTTTTTTTTTTATCTCAGAATCATTTGTTCTGTATTAAGAGGTTGACATTAATCCGCAGAATTCTTCGGTTCTTACCAATTAACTGCAGTTATATTCCAAAATGTCTGCTTAATTCTTTAAGCAGTAATGTCAACAAAATTAAATGGGATTTCTAATGGCAGAACATTTTTTTCGAAAAGCGACAAGAATTGTTATTAGTATTTTATTGTGGTTGCTATTGCTGCTTTCTCGCATCGATATTTCTTTCTTGAAATGTGCGATGCTGCTTTTAAAGTTAAAAATAACTCAAAATATCATGGAAGATTTATTTTGCAAATATTTGAACTATGGTTTAATCTCAGTTTTTTTTTTGGATCAAAGAATGTTAATAGTACAATTAAAATTTTTATTGGATTGGATTAACTATGAAAACATTTTTTACCACAGTAATAAACAAATAATTTGGAGTGTAAGATATCACTGATTTAAAAAAAAACTAAAGCAGATTCTCTCGACCGGAACCTGCTGTTATCAGAAAAAATAAGTTGAAATGAGTATTATTACAAAATGGGTAAATATTCAATATAATTTTCGCTATTTTTCTCAGTATACCCCTAAGCAGCTTACAATGATTATAAAAATAAAGGCTTATATATAAAACACTAATTTGTTTGAAATACAGTAGAACCTCTGTAAGTCGAACTTCAAGGGAGACGCCAAATAATTCGAGTTATAGAGTTTTCGACTTAGGGTTATGGAGGATTTCGACTTACACGATTATGGAAGGAAATATTCGACTTGTTTAGATTCTTTATAACTTATTTTGAGTTAGATAAGGAAAATTCTTATTAACTTATTTTGAGTTAGAGAGGTAAAGTAAACAAAAATTAAAGGTACAGAGGTAATAAACATGTTTATTTGTTAGAGTTCAAATGAGATCAATAGCAATAATAAGAATTATAATAAGACTATTTCATAGAATTGGTTATTCTATTTACTGTATACTCATACATTGTTTTCTAAGAAACAATGACTTTCATTGTCGGCAAATCCTGAAAGTCGATAACTTATTTTTCTTCGAGCTATAAGAGGTAATTAGTTTCAAATGATCGAGTTGTAAAATCAAACATTGCTAACGTTCGAGATACAGAGGTCCAATGTTTTTTTTTCAAGTTACGGAAGGAAAATATATACCAAAATGACTTGTGGGGATTGAATAATTATTTCGACATATAGAGGGTTGAAATTTCGAGTCATGGAGGTTTTGGGGCTTGAAGGGAAGAGAACAAAAAATTTTTTCGAGTTTTGGAGGTTTTCGACTTATCGAGGTTCGACTTAAAGAGGTTCGACTTAAAGAGGTTCTACTGTATTAACTAATTCTTCTTAGCTGTACTTGTGCATTATTTTTTACCATAATTTCTGATTATAATTAATTAATTTATATGTTTTTAAAAACGCAATAAATACGCTATAACAAATACGTTTAATTAATTTTAACTAAAAATAATAAGAAAAACAATTAAATATATTTGTAATAGCATATTTTTGAGAGGACTAGTGTGTTTTCTTTGATACCCCAGTTTGGATGGGAGTAACTATATAGCTAGACTGATTTATCTTAATAGCTATTATATCAACACTTTATTTACTTTTTAAACTCTGTTTTTCACTGATGGAAGAGAAAGGTTTTAGAATCATTCGTATGGGGTATCACATTTTTAGAATAATCTTTTTAAACTGCCTATTTATTTTTAATATACATCATTAAATTCATTTCTTATGAAGTGTGATGAACGATGATATTTAAATATGAATGATATTTGATTTGAATATTACGATGGTATTTAATTTTAAAGCATGTAAAATTAGAAATGCACCGAAAAATTTGTCATTTTTAATTTATAAGGTGAAAAGCAATTTAAGTTTTGTATGTTAATTAAAATTTTTTAATAATGTTACATTTTGTTCATTTACTTTATTCAATTTCAATTTTAAAATGTTAATCCTGATGGTTTCAGGGTGAATTTTACAAATTTTTGCACTTTGAAGTTTTTAAAGACTGCTTTTCTTAATTCTTTCTTTTCAAATGCAATAGAAAACTATTGTTAAAGCTTATCGAATAAATGGCTTACAGTGTGAAAGGGTCAAGCATTTGCCGAAACATACTATGAATTACTAGTCAAAGTAAACTGACACTTGAATATTGAGAACGTGTGTTACACAGGTGACTCTAGACATAACCTCCATTGGAATGAATACAATAGGCGCTAAAATTTCCAGAACGTTTGTCGAAATTGTGATTAAAATCATTTGTTGAAGTCATATTAACAAAATTACATTAATTTTAGCAAAATAAAATGTACATGTGCATACATATTTCCCTCCAAAGATAATATCACATTTGCAGCAATACTGGAGAAGTTACTGCAATAAATATCGTGGAGATGAAAAAGCAGTTTTGTCGAGTTAATCAGGAATTTGAGTAAAAAAAATGTTCAAGCAGAATGTGTCCGGTGATTAATTCGATTTCGAATGACGTTGCTCGATTTTATGAAAGTATCGTTGCGGTAAAAAGAGCATTAGTGAATTATTGTATTGTTGCGATAATTAATTTATATGCTTTACATGACCTGATGTAGCCAAGGCTTTTGATAGAGTTTGTGTCAATGGGTTAATCCATAAATTAATTATTTCAACTTTTCCCCTTTTCTTATTAAAATTATTCAAAAATATCTTACCTTTGCTGTCTCCATTGGTAGTACAAATTCTTCTGTCCAAAAAATTCAGACTGGTGTTTCCCAAGGTTCAATACTTGGATCATTTCTCTATAATCTTTACGTTAATGATATTCCGCAAATTTATAATGTGAAAATCAATCCTTTTGCAGATGAACAGCACTCCTCACTCAAGGTCGTAAACATTTTATCATTAGTAAAAACCTTCAGAATTATCGACTTGAACAATGACTTATTAAGTGGAAAATTCAATGAAACGTTGAGAAAACTGAAGCAGTGCTAATCTCGCGTAAAAGGGTTCTTAACACTCCTTCAATCAAAATTTATAATAATCCTATTAATTGGGCTGGGCAGGCTAAATATTTGGCTGTAATCTATGACAGGACGTTGCCACATTCAAGCAATTGCATTCGTTCGGCATTTATCATTTTCATATGATATCCTGTTTTTTATCTCCCGTTCCTATATGATATCCTGTTTTTTATCTCTTATTTCTATTGAAAAAAATACGTTGATTTAAATGAATGTGCTTACAACAAAATTTCTCGTACAAATATTCATTCGCGCGAATAACTTTTCATAATTTGATTTTCAATATTCAACCTAATGATAAGTACAGAGTAATTGCACTGAAGTGACAAAAGTCATGGGATAGCAATATGCAAATTTTCAGATGGCAGTAGCATCGCGTAGAACAGGTATAAATGCGCAGTGCTTTCGCAGAGCTTTCATTTCTGTTCAAGTTATTCATGTGAAGAGGTTTTGACGTGATGATGACCGCACGACGGGAATTAACAGACTTTGAACGCGGAATGTTAGTTGGAGCTAGACGCATGGGTCATGCCATTTCGGAAATCGTTAGGGAATTCAACATTCCCAGATCCACTGTGTCAAGAGTGTGCCGAGAGTATGAAATTTCAGGCATAACATCCCACCATGGACAGCGCAGTGGTCGACCGCCTGCACTTAACGACCGAGACCGGCGACGTCTGCAAAGAGTCGTAAATTCTAACAGACAAGCAACACTGCGTCAAATAACCGCAGAAATCAATGTGGGACGTACAAGGGACTTGTCTGTTAGAACTGTGCGGAGAAATTTGGCTTTCTTGGGCTATTCCAGCAGAAGACCGACTCGAGTGCCTTTACTGACAGAACGACATCGCTTGCAGCGACACTCGTGAGCACGTGAGCATATCGGTTGGTCCCTAAATGAATGGAAAACCGTGGCCTGGTCCGATGAGTCACGATTTCAGTTGGTAAGAGCTGATGGTAGGGTTCGAGTGTGGCGCAGACCCCACGAAGCCATGGACCCAAACTGTCAGCAAGGCACTGTTCAAGCTGGTGGTGGCTCCGTAATGGTGTGGGCTGTTTTTTCATGGCATGGACTTGGTCCTCTGGTGCGACTGGACCGAACATTGACTGGAAATGCTTATGTTCAGCTACTTGGAACGATGGAATCCAAACAACGATGGAATTTTTATGGATGACAATGCGCCATGTCACCGGGCCACAACTGTTCGCGATTGGTTTGAAGAACATTCTGGACAATTCCAACGAATGATCTGGCCACCTAGATCGCCTGACATGAATCCCATCGAGCATTTATGGGACATCATCGAGAGGTCTGTTCGTGCCCAAATTCCTGCACCATCAACGCTTTCACAATTATGGACGTCTATCGAGACAGCATGGCTCAATATTCCTGCAGAAGACTTCCAACGACTTGTTGAGTCCATGCCACGTCGAGTTGCTGCACTTCGCCGGGCGAAAGGAGGGCCGACACGATATTAAGAGGTATCCCATGACTTTTGTCACTTCAGTGTATAATTAAAGTCCCACTTTCAAAATGCTGTAAAAAAGAACCACTCATCACTATGAGTTCAAATTTGAACTGAAGATACTTGAAGAAGAGGAAAACGGTACGGCATCCAAAAACAGTCCCAAAGTGTATGAATAGATGGAGCTGTATGCGGCATAAAGAAAGTGAATTCGGCTGCCAGTAATAGTTTGAATCGAAATGACAACGCATTTGGCATGCGTTAACATTATACCCACTGTAGTGTTCAGTGTGCTTGATTTTTCTTTTTTTATTTGACGGAAAAAAATGACTTCCAAGTCATTCAAGAGTTGTGACACTGTGAATGAAAGGCCCATCCACCACGGCAAGATCATACCCAATTGGACGGGAAAAATCGATGGAACGTTTTCTGATGCCGTACTGTTTCCTCCTTCTTCAAGTGTCTTTAGCTCAAATTTGAACTCATTTTGAAGAATGGTTCTTTTTTGACAGCATTTTGAAAGTGGGACTTTTATAATCATCCTGTATATTTTTCGTGTTTAAAAAGTCACTTTTAACTGAAATGGAATGGTTCAATACTTTCATGGCAAATTTAAAATCAAATTGATTAACACTTTTCTTGGCAGCTCGCGCGAGGAGGATTTAATAGTGATTGTTCGGCCGTAGAAAAGGGGTTTTTCTAGAAGGCGATTCGCTTTTCATAAATAATAGGATAGAAAAGAGTGATAAAGCATGTTCATGAGTATCATACTAGTGATTAATTTAAGTCCTTTCCTGAGAAAATATTTTGGCAACGTGCCAAGTTGTGATGGGCACTAGAGATGAAATTATTCCCTAAGTGCCGCATTGCGTGCAGGAACGTGATGTGTCAAAATGAAACAAAATATTATTTTTGTAAACTTTATCACTAACAAATATTTGATTTAAGGTTTGGTTTGTCACTCTGCGGTCATTCTATGCACACGACGGCTAAACAGACCTGGAACTACAGAAGAATTGGTTTGTCACTCTAGGGTCCTTTTGTGCACATGAGGGCTAAATAGACCGGTAACTACAGAAGGTTTGGTTTGTCATTCTACGGTCTTTTTGTGCACCCGAGGGCTAAGCAGACAGGGAACTACAGAAGGTTTGATTTGTCACTCTAGGGTCATTTTGTGCTCAAAGCAGCTAAACAGACAGGGGACTGCAGTGGATTCCGAATTACTCACAAATATCCACGCCCCTGCCAGGATTTGAATCTGATTCTTGTGGTACTAAGGGTCAGGTTCGAATCCTGGCAGTGACATATATATCTATATATATAAGCTTATTGGATTGGAGGCGCACTTTTTGGGACATGAAGGCCCAGCAGAACTGTAGTCTGCACAACAATTGAAACTACAATATTTTTTTAAATAACTAATAACGTTATAAATTTGAAACCACATATCTTTACAACTAGCTTGTAGCATTTACTCTACGCCAATACCAGTCGACGCACCTAATATAGAATGCCTATTAAATCGGAGAATAAACGTTGTGGTGCAGCTCTTCCCGCGCGAGCACGTGACTGGCGCTTACGAGACATCACTTCTCACCACGTACTGCCACGATAGCGGAAGGTCGACAACGAAAGTTTTAAACTATGAGCAATTACACAGACTACCCAATTAAAATTAATTAGGAACATACTATATATTTATATATATATAAATAAATTATATATTAATTATATATATATATATATATATATATATATATAAATTATATATTAATTATATATATATATATATTAATTATATATATATATATATTAATTATATATATATATATATAAAATTACTAGCTTTTATAATTTATATTCAGCGTTGCCTGTCTTTAAAATATAAAACTTGCTGAAACTTTTCTATAAAAAAGTAAGTGTTTGTATGCATCATTAATAATAGACTGCCACAAACTCTACTCTGGAATTCGAAGTTATAATTTAAAAACCACATGGAAAACAAATTTAATCTGAAGTCCAAAACTTCTAGTAACGATCGAAAACATGAACAACGGACGCTACGAGTAATGAAATATAAGCAAAATGGTGTCAGTTGCGAATCTAGAAGTAATATATTTTTTTCCACTCATAATTTTTTAACAAACAATTATGAGTGCCATCTGGTGGAAATAAAAAAAAAATTTAGCTTAATTAAAAACTATTAATAAGAATTTTTGTTTCTTAATTTTGGGCTATTCACATATAAAATAGTAGAAGTCTATTTATTTTCTTTAAATTTAAATGCTATAGTTTTTTAAAGTATTGCAAAACACACTTTGCTGTAACACAAGCAATATCTCGTCGCACCAAAGGGATGCTTTTCCATAAATACGTTAAATATACTGTGTTATTCAAATAAACAAGTAATATAAAAAAAAAAAAAATTAAAGTCAATTCCTTCTTTTTTTCACTCTATTGCATAAAGTACTTTATAAATAAAGTTACTTCTGGCGCTATCTATTGGTAGATACATGCAACTTAAATCTAAAAAAAAATATAAATAATGAATTAAATTTAATTATTGAATTAATATTTGAAGAAACTGTATTCACATCCAGTGTCATCCACTACAAGTTCAAAAAAATGTATATGAACTTGAGCGGATGAGTAAAAAGTATTTTATGAACGATTGAAACTGTGAACAATATATATATAGGGTGAGTGCGAGCTAATAGAAGGAACTGAAAAAAGAGATAATTAGAATTGACTTCGTAATTTTTTTATTAGGGCATCCATTTAATGAAACAGAAAACACATTAAAAGACGAATACCTAATTTTAATTTGCATGAAATTGTTAGAACACTATCTATTATTTATGTTCTGCATGTACTTATGTACTCTTATTATCCCCCCATTACTCGATTCTGGGAAAAGAAAACACATTTTTCTCCCCCTTGATTTATGGCATGAAACCCAAGACTGTTGATTGACACAGCAGAGGAAAGGAGAAACCCAATGGACCTTATTCATCCGCTGTCAACCAAAAAAAAAAAAAAAAAAAAAAAAACCTCGATTTGCGGACAACAAAAATCTCCAAATTCTTTTCTGTTCTAATTTGCGATTTGGCCAGGATATTTTGATTGGTAAATTTGGATTGCGATTTTTTTGTTACATTTTTGTAACAAAATTTTAGGTTGTCACAATTCATCGGCAATTATGCTTTTATTTATTTATTTTATATCGGTCTGTCTATGAACAGTGCAACAAAATTGAAGTCCACCACAAAAAAAAGTCACTAAATTGGCGTAAACCCTAATTGGGTAATTGTCACTTAACGAACTTTGAATAAACTTTAAATTCTTTTAAATTTGTGACATTGCAATGGAAGTATCTCTGTCAATTTTGGTGAAATTATATATATATATATATATATATATATATATATATATACAAGGTGATCCACTTGTTATGGACAAACTTTGAGGGATGAGGGATAACTGCATTCACTAAAATATACATTTTTTGGTTTGGAATGTAGGATCGGAAGAGAAGCGTTGAGGCACGAATACCAAAAACATGAAAGTGAAAACATTATTTATTTGCAACAACAATGGTCTTGGTCGTTCTTCTTGGTTTCAATGTTTACAATAAATGTTAAAAATTACCACAAACCATAATCATGCATACTTAGTAACGTTGAAGGAGTGAATTCCTCTTAATTTAACCGAAATCGACTGTCGAGCCACGAGGACCTCAATTGAGAGCGGAAGTCTCGTAAATAAAAACACAGTTGCCGACACAAAATAAGAATGAAATAGAGAGCGCATCGGTGTTTCCTGTCTTAAGACTTCAAACTCGTCACGTGAAGGGGACACTAGGGACAAGGGGTGATTGGGGACACTTCCAACCCTATAATCCCACTCAAAAATGCATGTTTAGTGAGGTGCCTCACCCTTCAAAATACGCATCATGACCATTGAATCACCCTTAATACACACATATATATATATAAGAGTATATATAGAGATATATATATTCTTTTATTATGCAAAAAGTAACATATTTTTAGCAAATCTCTCAAGAACAATTCTTACATATGTTCCATTTCCACCAACCTTAACAACGTTTTTATCTCAAATACTTAATTTGTGTTTAATAAAAAATTCATAATCATCATCAAATTGATTGATGTGGCAGTCACCTTTCAGGCGTTGTGCCTCAGAGTACAACAAATTTAAACTCGCAGAGAGAAAGCACACATCTGCCAAATTTCCCCAGTGCAGACGACAACCCGATTCGTTACGACGCAACGAATTTCTCACCTAATGATTCCGAAACTTTTCCAGAAATACTCGATCGAAACGTTTACCCATTGAAAGGAAATAAACTTGATGAGGACAGACAGAAAGGAAACATCTTTCACCCTGATGCTCGTGCAAAGTTCCGCTGTCTGTTTGACACCGACAAAAGAAATGGAGGAAACAGCGAGTGATTAATTAAGAGCAACGAATTAAAATCGAGTTCATTCGCGGGCTGCGTCTATTCTCCGTTTTATTTCCAAAGATGGCTTCCATTATTCCCGTTCTTCATTTCTTTTAAGTTTGAGACGGCAAACATTCTTTAAAATTTAATTGAGAATCGGAACGAATTGAGTTCTTTCATTGTATACGAAATGTGAATTCCTGATGGACTCTCGTTAAAAATAGAATGAATGGTTATTCATAGAATTAAGAATAGAGGAAGGATAGAATGTTTCATTCTCTGTTAAAAGTATTCAAGACTCAATGTTTTATTACATTTTCGGAATATCAATAGATTCTTGCATCTAATTGTTACGAATGCTACATTTTTTTGATGTGAATATGTAAATAAGTGCTTAACTAATCGTAATTATTATGAGAATATAATTGTTTACTGGATTTGTTTTATTGTTTTTTTTCATTTTTGTAATAAATTTTATACTGTGCTAAGTAGATTGTTAAAATGCTATGAGGCAATGATTATAACGATGATGATGTTGTGTTTGGAAACAAGCAAACAATGCACTGCTCATATTTCTCTGAATCTTTTCATCAGAGAGGATTCTTAGAAACGGGGAGGTCCTTTGTCTCTGGCGCCTTTTATGTTTCAAGGAATAAATTGTGTTCAGCTTATGACTTAATTCAGTAAACTTTCAGTTTCATTATTTAATATTTTATACATTAAAAGATGTATTTTATTGTTGCTGCCCATTATTATTTTAGGTAAAAATATTAAAATAAAAAAAAACTGAAATCAGCTCGCCAAATTTCAATTTATAATGTGCGAACATTCGAGAACGAAGGAATAAACTCAGGAATATAACAATGTTTAATAATGCAAGAGATATATGAAGCAATTGATTGGAAAACTACAAGAATGGCCAAATTCAATAGCCACATGAATATTGGAATGTTGAATAGATCTAGAACTTCATGAAGAAGGAATTGTTCGAGAATCTCTAAAAGAATATACAAAAGTAAGATAAATGTAATTGTAAATGGAGAATGAAATATTCCAAATTCTACAGGAAACGTCATCACCTTCAATAGTCAAAAGAATATATCAAAGTTTGAAAATCTTAGTCGTAAATGAAGAATGAAGTATTCCCAATTCTACAAGAATCACTATCACATACAATACCCAAAATAATATATCAAAGTTTGAATATTGTAGAATAAATGAAGAATGAAGTATTCCAAATTTTACAAGAATCACTGTTACATTCAATAGCCAAAAGAATGTATCAAAACTTGAAAATGCTATGCATAAATGAAGAATGGAGTATTCCAAATTCTACAAGAAACATTATAACATTCAATAGCCAAGAGAATATATCAAAGTTTGAAAATTCTAGGCATAAATGAAGAATGAAGTATTCCAAATACAATAATAAGCACTATACAGCTAAATGGGCATGGGAAAATGCCAAAAGTGATAAATATGCAACTTCAAAAAGAAGGAATTGATCAACGCACTACGAGCACTTATAGCCATTGGATATACAAATGTTTAAAATTCCAGCCCAAAACATGAAAAGTGCTTCAAAACTATACTACAAAAAACTTCAAGCAAGAGCCAAATTCTCCTGAAAATTCCTGAGAATTAACGATATTTATGAATCAAGAGTTAAGGGGCCCAAACTACCATTTTCAGCCAAAATTTGAAGTGGAGTTTTATTTACTTGACCATCATTTTCGGATAATGTCACGGACCGCTAACCAGCACAACATCATGTTCACACATGATAAAAATAAGGTTATTTAAAGTTTCACAATTCTTTTTTATTTCAGAATCCAAATCAGTCAATATCATAGAAGAAAATTATATGAAGCATAAGAGAATTTGAAAAATATACAAAAACAAATGCATAATGAGAGAGCAACTACGAGGGAATGATTTAAGATGGAAGTTGCAGAAACAAAGTACAAACTTAATGAAATTCAAAATAGTTCAACTGCACTCTCATATAACTAGTTTAAAGGAATAGATATACAGACACTTTTATGTTTTTATTTAAGAAACTCAGCTCTCTGTTAACGGTTTTTTTTTCCATCAGCAAATTTAAAAGGTTGTATATCAGTATGTATTACCTTCTCGAAAAAAAAGTACTCTAAAAAAAGTAAATTTACTAAAGACTACTATTAAAATAGTAGTCTTTAGTAAATTCTAACAACAGAACAGAAAGAAAAACGGAATTTAACATTTAAATGTGAAAATAAGTGGGAATTTCTACTACTGCAATATGGAGACATTTTCTCAATTAATCAAATTACTGATTTAACATGAAATTAAAAAAAAAACGGTATTCATTATAAAAAAAATGGTACATTCAACGGTAAAAATTTGTATTCCTTTTTTTTGTGTGTGCATCTATTAAATGAGTACTTGAGTAAATATAAACTTGGAAGAAACTTGCGATTTTATTAACAGTATTAATCCATCCGTAAAAACACCAAATATTTAAGGGGAGGGGGCCAATGCATTATCAGATATCCTTCGTAAATGAAGCTTTCATCGGAAATGAATTGATTCTTTGATGTGGCATAAAAGCTTCCGGCACGCACTGATAAGTGATGGTAGACACAGAAATAGAACTCCAGTAGACGTCGCCAACCCCTACAAGGAAAAAACCCTGAAGCAGTGTCCTTTTAAAGGACATTAAGGCAGGTTTCTTGAGTTGCCCATAAAATATACCAACGATAGTATGAATCAAATGAATTCCATCACTTAAGTATCTTAACTTCCATATTTAATATGTATATTGTTTAATAAACTTTTTTTTCTATTTCTAATGAGAAAATATAATGTGTCTAAATATATGTGCACATATAATATAATGTGTCTAATATAATTAGTCTAAATATATGTGTTGCACCCATTTCGTACATACATTTTTGCATACATTTCGTATAGCTGTTTTATATTTCCTTATATCTCAGTCGCATGAGTGAAATATCACCTCCGTGTCAGGTTCCGAGTCCAATGTTGCTCTAAAGATCGTTTGATTATTTATTTCATTAAAACAAGTAATATAAAATTTTTTTTTTAAAGTCAATTCCTGCTCTTTCCACACTAGATTGCAGAAAGTACTTTATAAATTTGTTAAGTTTATCTGGCGCCATCTATTGATAGATATATGCAACTTAAATCTAAAAAAAAAACTAAAATTAATTAATTAATTAAATTTAATGAATGAATTAATATTTGAAAAAACTGTATTCCCATCCAGTGTCATCCACTACAAGTTAAAAAAAATGCATTTGAACTTGAGTGGATGAATAAAGAGTATTTTATGAACGATTGAAAATTTGAACAAGATATATAGAGGGAGAGTGTAAGCTAATAGAAGGAATTGAAAAAGTAGTTAAATAGTTATTGATATAACTTAATAGTAATTTGACATGGATAATTTTTTTCAGCATGCATTTGTTTTTAGAACGTGGTAAGCAGTCTCCTGTAATAAATTATCATTTCCACAAACTAAATATTATATAGCATTATTAAATTAACAGATCAGTCAGCAAATTTGGTCCCATGGTGCTAAAAATAGCCTCCGTGTAGAATTATAGTGAAATCAAAAGTGAGAAGTTGCTTTTAATGATAAAATGCCATGTTTTGTTTTCAAAAACAGCAAAATAAGCATCTCCGTGAATACTAATTAAAGGTGAGGTAAGCAGCAATAAAGTAAATGCTTATTTATTAGTTAAGCAATTGCACGTGCAGATATTAAATAAAATAAAAATAAGGATTTTTCTTTATTATTGAATACTTCGGCTTAAATTGAGAGCTTGTTCCTAATCTACGTACATTCACAGAGGTGACGGCATATCACAGAGGCGAGATTTTTAAATGAGACATTGTACCAAAAAATTACTCATAATATACTTAAAATAGACTGTCAATTCTTTTTTAACATAGAGTTGAGCTTCATATTACTGTACAAAAAGAAAATATCTAGTTTTTTGTATTGATCCTCAATAAATTCCTTGATTAGCATTGTTCTTTAATTATATTTCTAACAGAATAAAAGGTCTTTTATTCTTTGCCTTGATATACCGACCATATTTTTACAGCATGAAGGTCACCTCTCGTGAATGATGTTACTAGAAAAATGGCATTTCTGAGGAAAACAAACGAAATGTAATTGGACCCTTCTTGATTTTAAGTTTTACAAAATAGTAAGTCTCTTAATATAATAACAAATGCTTTGAAAGAGTAAAACTTAACTATAGCAAATATTCTCTCTGAAAATGTACGCCTTTAGTAGAATGACTCTAATTTACATAAAAATAGTAAATAGCCAACACATTGGTGATAAACTGTTATCAATCACATTCATTTATCTTTGTTGTTAAATTTGTGTACCGATATATGCAATCCAATAGAGTGCTTGCATACACTCTAAGAAATTATGTAGTGGTAAACAGTTGAATATCCTGAGAATATTCAAGCATAAGTGCGTATAAGAGGTCGTTTGAACTTGCCAACCAGCAATGAAAAGGTGGAGGAAACAGAGGGGTTCCACCCAAACAACGCATAAAGTTTATGCTAATTAGATCTTGTGCAATTTCTCTAAAAAAACCCACGATCCTAAAAATCTCCTAACGATCCTAAAACCACTTTCCTAAAAATCTCAGTAACGGAGAGGACGGAATTTTATCTTGAGTTCACATTGCTGGGTTGTTTGTGGCTGTGTATCTTTACCTTGGTTGTTTTTATTCATCAGATAAAGTATAAAAACTGTACTTGAAAGAAGACTGGGTTTTTTTTATTTTGTTCATGCACTGTTGCAGAATTATAGGCGTGAGTGTTATTCGTTGCACATTGACATCCTGCTGCAAAACCTTCAGCTCCTCTGTAGTATTGGCTAAATATTATGCATTTTGCCTTCACATTTTCATATAATAATTCTTTCTCCAAGTTAGCCTTTCAGCAAATACTAATTTCATATCATCTGATGTCATTTTGCCCTTGATCGGAGTAATAGTCCTATTCAAACTCAGTAGAATTTTATTCAAGCCAAAACTCCGCGACAAATTATTCTCCGCGACATTTAGATTTTGACTCTTAGAATTTTGAATTTTTCAATAAATATTTTCAGGAGAAAGAACTTCTTTATTCTGAATTCTATCTGAATGTTCTTTCATTATTTTCTTTTTTTATAATAACGTAAGTAAAAATATGTATATAAAAGGTTTTAAACAAAAATAAGAATGTATCCCAAAATTCGAAGAAAAAAAAGGTCATACAAATTACTTTTCAACAACTACGTAAGCAATGTAAAAATTAAAGTAAAGCACATATGATGAACATCTTGCAAAACCGTTTTCCGTTCATAACTGTTTTTTTTTTAAAAACTACTTTTGAAAACACCCTATACTCCACTTTTTTCTATAATAAACAGTTTTATATACAGACATAAAATATAAATTGAATTTTTCTAATGATTCATTGGCGATAAATTCAGAGTTAAATTCATTTGGCAAATGTCCTAAATTAAAGTAATTTTTTTACCCTCTCAAGGAAATTCATTTCCTGTAGATTCACAGAAGGCAAAACTTTAAGCTAGATAATTTTTTAACTGCCAAAATTATTTTCGAAGAATCATAAAAAATCTTTCGGTACATTCATTTCCAATATCTAAACGTAACATTTTAGAGTAATGAGCCCTCTTAATCGGATTTCAGATACAACTGCTCAAATTCCAAACTATTTATTAAAATTAATTGTTTGAATTGTACTTTTATTAAAAGTGAATTATTAAAATTCATTCATTTTATAATTACTAATCGATGTGGAATGAATAGGTTCAAGGTAATATTTGCTTCTCTGTTTTAGACTTTAAACTAGAAAGACACGCTCTCACAGTTTGCATAGAAAGTTATTTAAGATTTTTAAAGTAATTTGTAAAGTAATTATTTATATAAATTACTATTACATTTTTCTGTAATGTGGGTGGGATCTGTATAATGGGAAGATACATTTAAAAACTTTCCATCCTAGAGTGAAGATTGTGACAGAGAATTAGATAACATCAAAGGAAAAATAATTTATTTTTTATAAGAAGAATATGTTTTTAAGAAGAAGAATTTTTTTCCAGTATAAAATGTGACGTCTTTTTTTATATTTTTCGTTTATCTAATATGCAACTTCAATTTCTACCAAAGAGCAGTTTTCTTGTGAAAAAGAAATATATCTTTCGCAAAAGACAAAGACGTGTCTTTGCCTTTCCGTCAGTAGAATTCATGGGTAGTTCGAATGAACGAGGATTTGATTCAAGATGGTGGAATGCACTGCACAGCTACCTCCCTCTCCCGCCCTAAAAAAAGTAATATTGGAAGATTCCTACGAAGGGTCTTGTATTGTGAGAGGATTTCCTCCTCTCACAAAAAGAACAGTTGCGCAATTGTTCTTTGAAGTTTCAAGGAAATATTTGGTTGACGCCTTCTCGTTATTCGAAGTTGACACACCGAAGTGGGGATCGACACGCCGTTGAAAGCGTCATATAGTTATATTTTCAAGCATTAGATTTTAAAGATTTAACTGTTTTTGTTTTAAAAATGCGACATTAATAGTTTTCCTTCATTTTGAACTAAAATTCAATCGCCATTTATGTACATTCAGACCCTTTTTTGAAGCAAAATTTTCCAAACCATTCAGCAATGAAAGTTAGCGTCTTGCTAATTCGTTAATGACAAATTAACTAATATACATAATAGATTGAATTTTTAATCAGAAAAATATCAACGAATGAATGTATTTATAAATGTAATATTAATTGCATTGAATGAGAAGGGCTGAATTTTCAATATAAAATAATTTGGAAAACTGAGCGGAATTGAGCAACCCTGTCTGCAACGCAAAGCAGCGGCATCTTTAAAATTCATTCTGCAATGGGAGTTATTTAATATTCGTTTTGAACGTTAATATTTGCGATCTTTATGGTAAATATGTTTTTAAAAACACTCGCTTTTTATCTTTGATGGACACACATGCATTTTTTGCCTCCACCTATCTCATCTTTATTTTTTTTTTCTTTCCAATATAGAAGAGAAACGAATGATTTTTAGAAATGTTTTACTGATTTGTACTGAAATAAGACAATAAATAATGTCTTTCTAATAAAAAAAAATCTGACATTATTTCTTAAGAAGAAAATTATCTTAAAACTTCACTTAGTCGCTGAGCATTCCATTAAAGAGAATCTAAAAATGGATGCCTTCCGAATTGAATTGGTGTGTTAGGCGTTATAAATGTGATTATTAAACTGTGTGTTGTTGTGTCTAGTCCTCAGCGTCTTGCAATTGAGGGATGGACATCTCGTTAATAATGTTCTCGTGGATGGAGGAAAAGAGGCAGCCTCCATTGTGATGGGGCAGCAATAGCCAGAAGTCTGACTTGGTTCCGTGTCGCTAAGAAGGAGGGCAGTGACCTCCGGAAGGTCTTTTAGGTGGAACTACTCCTCCTTTGCGTATCGCACGGCAGAAAAACCCAGAAAACTCCCACTCTCCCTGTAGTCCGACTAATAAGCCGACTGAACATCACAAAAGGCATCAACTCTCCTCGTTTTATGAAACGGTGTCAACAACAAGCCGCCAGCGGATTAAACTTCCGCCCTAATGCTCACCCGTGGCCCACGTTACCACTGAGGCATGAGTAGGGCTTATCAAATTTTAAATTAATATATTTTCCATAGATACCCTCTACTCCGAATAATGACCACATGCTGCAAGTTCTTTTACACATGGTTACTATGTAGCGAACTAAATAATCACTGAATTTTTCTAGCTAGTTTACTGGATTTTTCTAGTAATAAATTAGCTAGAAAAACCCCGTAATCTTCTTATATCTTTAACCAATGCACTTAAGTTTGGGCACACTTCAAAATTTATAAATCTTGAACTTGCTTGCAACTTTCCAAGTCCATTTACAAAATTATTTTTCAGGAACTCAATGTAATAAATAACTTAGCCATCTTTAAGTTACATCCTATGCTACGTATATATCGTATCACACTATGCAACGAAATTTTATATATATATATATGTATATATATACCTTTTTTTACCAACCTTCTTACCAATACCTTTTTTTTTAATGTTTTGAGTGCCATTTACAATATTGACAATACAAAATAATAAAAAAGATATGAAAAAAAAACAAAACAGAGGAAAAGAAAAACAACCCTATTTGCGGTCATTTTGACTTATCCTATTAATTAAAATATGACTTATCCTAATAAAAATTTGAGAAATATCCCGTAATTTAAAATTTTAAGAATCATCCTATTCATTCAGTTCCTATTTTATCTTATTAATTCTATTATTTTTAAAATTTTGTAATATTTTCGTAAATAACATTAGCCATTAGGAATGCACTTAAAGTTTCAATTATACTTATCCATTTGATATGCATATCATCGATATAAGAATGAACAATTACTCTGAAGAAGAATTGTTAGAATTGATTTCTTTGTATATATTTTGCAGGAAATCAAAATTCTGTTTATCAAATTTATGTTATGTTTGACATTTATTAATATGAACAAGAATTAAGAAAATTTAGTTTTAAAAAATCTAAAGACTAAACATGTTATTCCCATAATGCAATTTAAATAAATAAAAGTAAAATATTTAATTCGTAATCTATTATTCTATAGTAAAATAAAGTACGCTCTAAAAAAGAGGAAAAAACCGTTATAATAATAAGAAGGAATTACTTTAATGACGTGAAAAAACAGTATACGTATAATGCATTGAAAATGAATAGCATAAAATTTCAAATTATCTTATTATTAGAGATAATGCTACATGTAGCTTGTTAAAATAGAGTTAATAAGAGTCCTCCAACAGAATTTTTTGGTAATTTGAAGTGAAAAAAGGTGAAAATGAAGTGAAGTGTCTGAATGGATTAAAAATAATTGCCTTTTGTTTACATTCATTATAATGTCGAAATGTAAGCCTGGAATAATGAGCAAGGTAAAAACTTGAATAGCATCGATGAACCTCCGGACTGTAAGGAATTAACAGATGGCAACAAAGAACGTCTGCCTATCAAAAGAAATTTCCCTATTAGTTTAATATCTCATAGTTTTGTAGGACGTTTGCAGACACATCTTCGTTCCTCATGGGGCTTCCTGAAAAATGTCTACTCTAGGAATTCAAAAGCATTCCCTGAATTTACTGACAAATCAAATTGCAGTATTTTACTGACCACCATAGAATTGAAACAGGATTACTACATTTGGCGATATTCGCGTTTTGAAATAAATATTTTTGTTCATTCATATTGTTCATTCGTTTGTTCATTTGAATGAAAAAAAAATGTTCCCGAAACCTCGAGATGCTGTTCATGGCACAGTTTTTTACTTAATTTTTGTTTTTTTTCGTATTTTAAAATGAGTTCAACTGAAAAAAAATAGTGGAGGATTGATAACTCCAAAATTTAATAACGAGTTTGTTCATATTTATTAATAAAAATAAATTTCTGCTATTAAACTAACATTTTTTTACTTGCTCTCACAAAGAAGTCATTCATTTAAAAATCATTTTAAAAATTGTTAATTTATTTTTCTTCCTTTCTGTGATGCATTAAATTTTTTTTTAATAATTATGCGTTTTTATTTATATTTTTCATTTTTTTATGGATTGTGTCATCATAATTTCTATTCAGTTGGTGAGAATTTTTCTTAATAGGTTAAATGTGTATACGAACAATGTGAATGTTTTTCCATCAATTATTAACATTCTAAATTTTGGTCAAGGAAATATGTCTTATTTAGTGAACCCAATAAGAGTTGAAGTATCAAATTAAGTATTCAGTATGTCAAAGGTTAATATTTATATGTCCTTGTTATCTCTCTCATTTTTTTTGACTCTAACACACTTATTTTCAACTATTAAGATAAAGTGATGCTGCATTTTTTCCGATTGTTTAAAATGAAATTCATGTTAATTATTTATGTTGAGCGCCCTATGAAATAATTATATGTATGTGACTGCGCTATTTTAGTATTATTACGACAGTAGTCATTTTAAACTACTATCTAAATAAAGTATGTATGCCTTTTTTTTACATTGTTACATAAATGTAACAATGTACATGTACATTATAATATTTCATGTTTTTTCTCCTCAACTTGCGTATTATAAAATTATTATGTCTTAAATGTTTATATACATCACACATCTTTGAGGGAATTTTTAATAAAAAAGTGCTATTGTGAATCATTTTAGAATCTACATTTATATTTGCAAGTGGAACAGGAAGATAATTTATTGATTATTTAAAATTTTACACAATAGTTTCTTACATATTCATGTAACGGTTTCGTGCTCGTGGGAAGAAAAAATTGTGAAATCAAAATTGCCAATGAAAATTGAAAGTTTACACAATTTTCACCTCATTTCGCATATGTAAAACCCAAAGTGGAATCGGAAAATATTTATTAGTTGTTCTGAAAACTTGTACCTATGTTTCTGAAACCACAGCTTCGTAGTACTAGCGAGGAAAGAATATTAAAAAGATATTTTTAAAGTAATACTGAAATTAATAAATACTAGAGGATCCGATTTAGCTTTCACAAGGTGAAATCTAAATAAGGCAAAATCATCAAGATCCCGCGTTATTAAGAGTTTAATGTATTAAAAGTGACTATCTCTCTATGCTATGTTTATATTTTAAATTTGCCTATAGATAACGATTCAATAAATATTAAAAAAATGCATTTTAATTTCCTTCCTCTTTAAACCCTTTTCTTAGGGTAGATTTGAAGTGAATTTGTTGAATTTTTGTATGGCTTCACTTTTATTTTATTTATATTATTTTATTTTATTTTTTTATCACATCATAAAAATATAAATAAAAATTTGATGATTTCGAATTATTTTATTACGTGTTCATAATTTTTATTTTTTCCTTTCTTTTACTATCAAATAAGTTTCTAGAAGAACTACAAGTGAAATAAGAATTGCAGACTATACATATATCTGTGTGTGTTTGCTTAATTTTATTCCTGCAAAAATATTGTCGAAATGAGCAATATACATTTGAATCTTTTAGAAGAGCAAATTTTCAAATGAATAAAAAGATTTGCACGATAATGGAAAATTTCAGATAGTAAGTAAAATTTTAAGTAAATTTTAAGTTTGTTAAGTAAGCTTTTACGATGGCTGGCTACTACGTTGTTTAAAGGAAGAATACAATTAAGAATAGCAAGGGAGAATTATTTATTAAAATCTTAAATAAAAGACTTTTAAGCTTGCACTCTACGAGTAGAAAACGAAAGAAATTAAGTTACAACACTCTTTACTAACACTAAGCACTTTGGGGGGAATTGTACAAAAATTCTATTTTCCAATAATTCTTTCTCTTGATTCATTTCACAGACGATATTATATAAAGCTTGAATGCCAATGGTTAAAAGCCCTTCTGTTCTGAGGGAAAATAGTTAATGTAATACAGGGTACAGGAACGGTATAAAAATATGTATGTTAAAAAAAGGGGAAAAAGTAAGAAAATGGATTAAATAAAAAGAGAAAATTAAAAAAAATTTTTTAATGATAAAAAAAATTTAAGAATATGCGATAAACAGGCAGATTTCTTTATATAAAATGAAACTGTTTTTAGTGCTATTTCATAAAAAATTTTTTAAATAATTTTTTAAGTCATATTAAAATATTTTAAAATCTAAATAAAAGAAATTATCTATATCAATTATTAGTAGAAATTAACATTTTCATGATTATTTGCATAAATTATAAAGAGAAAAAAAAATATTTTCTTTGATTTATTTGCTAATAAATATTTGTATTATATACATATGCAAAAGACTTTCAAATTAAATGTAAAACCATTTTCATTAAAAATGTTCTAGCTTCTCTCTATAATATGGACTATTTTATTTATAATTTCAAGTACTTTTTATGATAAACTTAATCAAGTTTTTCATTCAATTGCAGTAATTTAAACAGTAATAATTAATTATTTTTTATTTTTAATCTATAGTTTTTCAGGTGCAAATATATTTCCAATTATATTAAAAAACAGAAAACTTAATTCTAGTTTAGGCATTTATGCGTCATCTCTATAAAATCCTTTTATTGTTCCCCATTTTGCTAACATGTTTTTAAAAAAAAGCATTTGCTCTCTCGAGAATACTCGATATCAATGCGATCCTCTACTACTGCTGACAAAGACTATCGAAAGTCGAATTTGACTCAGTTCTCTATTTGCTAATAAAAGAAATCCGTGACGTACATAGGGTTGCTCAGTTTACTATGCCTAAAGCATCGCATTGTTTGGAGGCTCCTATGGGAGTACTTTTGATCTCTGAGATCTTGTATTAGAAGTGGGGGGTCCGATTGTTACCTAGAGATAAGCCCTGGTTTTATTTTGGTTCCCAGTTCTTTTCCAAGTTTCTCAGTTTGAGTCGCATGTTAACAGTGGCCATTTGGGGCCTGAATGGCTGAGTGGCTAGCGCTCTGGCACTCGGTATCACAGTCCCGGCTGTGTCATGGATGCCTGTAGTGGTTCGGAATCCACTTTAAACTGTGGGTCGCGGTCTAACAGGATCGTAGAGCGTTGCGGACGTATTGTTACTCCGCAGTGTACTTCCTCTTGCAGTGGTATTGTTACTCCGCAGTGTACTTCCTCTTGCCGTGGTATTGTTACTCCGCATCCGTAGCTTATCTTCAAACTACACGCACCTCCTGGGTAGTGCTAAGTCAGTAACGTCGGTGCAGCACTTGCCTTAAGGTATCCGAGACAATTGTCTAAGAATTTTCCAGCTTCATTAGGAAAAAAACAGCGGTCATTGGGTTGCCCCGTGTACACATTGCATCGTAGATAATGATGAATCAAAAACCACTCTGATGATGACTCTCTCTAGGTTGTCTTGGTGTTGTACTAATTTATCCATCCTTGTTGTCAAACGAAGGCATCACTTCGATCCAAATGCCGAGTGATCTTTCAATTTGACACCCCACCGCCTTTTTAAAATTGAATCCCTTGTCAGTTGGTCCATACTCTCATAGGTTCCTAATGACAGTATACCTGTATGTGAGGCGTTGCTACAATCAAAGAGAGTTCACAAATTCGAATGCACTGACGTGAACTTAAGGAAACATATGACATTTCTATATTCTCTGCAGTTCCATCTATTAATTTACTGACAGCCAAACTTTTATCATTTGAATGTTAGATAATAATGTATTGGCATATGAAATTTCGATAAAATCAGATAATTCCTTCTTGAAAGAAAAATTGTATTTCTTTTTTTCGCATTTTAGTGTTTAAATTCCCCAATGAGAGTTTTGTTGTTTCATCTTCATTATGAAATTCTATGTACCTTCTTCAAATTTCCTTTCATTTCATCAACTTTTGTAACATATAAATTCCCAACTAAAATCAATTATTAATTATATGCCTTGCATATAGCATTCATATAGTAAAATGAGTTCTTGCAAGAACATTTCGAAGATTCATGTGATGGGACTTTTGCTAGTTATTTCTTTAAACAGGAATGACATTTATTGCTTTGAATATTCAGACATCTATCCTCTTAATTCAGCTTAATGATCTGTCTTCCTTAAAAATTTTTAATTTTTTTGAAACCAGGAAATTTTTTTTTTCATATGGAACCCGATTACAATTTAATTAAGTGTATTTCTGTATTTTCTGAATCATTTTAAGTAAGGATTCAATTGGTTTTCTGTACAACATAAAACAGCGTCTAGATTGCAGCAATCACAGTCTACGCTACAATCGCTGTCTGCTGTCAAACACGAATCTTGTGACACCTCAAGTTCAGTTGAATCTCTTGCATAAATTTCTCTCTTCCCCATTCACCACCGAATCTCAATCCAACATATCTCTTCTTCTTGAGACACAATCGATAGTTCGTTTTTATCAATTAACTCCTTGTTTCACCATTGTTCTGAAATTGTGCATGGTGCAAAAGTTTAAATTATTTTTTGAAAATTTCTCTTTTACAATTCTAATCATTTTATTTTTTTTTTTCAAAACTGATTTCATGATTTATCATTATTTAGGACTTCTCTTACATGTTATGCTATGCTAAATATTTTTTAATTTAATTATATAACTGGTTGTAAGGGAGTATTTTTCCCTTTATAAATTGGACAAATTTTTTTAACACCTTGCTCAATAAAACGGTCCTGGAAAGTAATAACGTAAATTTAACCAATTAAAGCGATGTGTACAGAGAATGTGGTGCAATTATTCTACTTCATGTAAATAATTGATGTCCAGTTTCATAAACGATTTTTTTGTGCTTTATTATATATTTACTACATAATACATTGAAAATATTAAGTTACAGAATATCGTCATAAGTACAATATGTAATTGTAACTCCACAGAAATTATCGAATTATCGTCGTACGCATGCAGGACGTTACTATGATGAAAATTGAGAGGACACGCACAATATTTCCGACATTATACATTGAATCGTGCACGATATTTGAATGAAAACCACAATCTTGGTAAACATGTATGCAACCACTAGAAATCGTGCCTCTATCTCAAGGAAACAGCACGGAAGAATAAAACATAATTCCTTCTAACGAAATTGTAAATCTTATCAATCTAACAAACTTTTAAATCTTATCTAATTGAATTATTTAAACTAGTAGACTAAATTTTCCTCTTGAATAAAGAAATGAATACTATCAGAAATACCTGCTATTATATATGCTGTTGGGAAATGTTTATGTTGATATATATGCAGAAGTTTGTTTTCATATGAATGTTAATGTTCGATAATTTAAAATATTAGTGTGTTTAAAAAGAGGAAAGAGGATTGTGCAATGTTGCCTGAGGTTGGAGGGAGTCTCCCCATGATTCAGCCGAAAGCTAGTCGAAGGAGACATTGTACTTTCAAAGCGTCAATACTGCAGACCACAGCACATAATAACATTGTGAACGAAATACATATGGGCTTCGTGAAAGACATAATCAATGGAATAGCTGGTGGAGCGGATAGGGTAAACAATGACTCGATATGTGTGTGTGCCAATTTCATATTCACTGGTATGAATTGTTCAAGACATCATTTTGAGTTTCTCTTTGAACTCAGTGGGATTGAACAGCTCATGCTTTCTTTAATTCTGTTTTTTCAGTTGTTGAAATGCAACTGTATTTTACCTTTTTGACACTGTGAATGGATTGCAACTTTAGAATCTCTAGAATCTCTAGAAATCTCTCTCTCTCTCTGCTCTTCTTTATGGATACTATCACGTCTCTTAATTTATCAAAATAGTTTGTGCAGACTTTATATTTCTTCAGTGATTTTTTTAATATTTAAGAAATTCTTATTTATATCTAGGCATACAAAAATTATTTTATTTTAAGCGATTTTAGATATAAAATTGATCAATATTTTACCAAGTTCAAAAAGTCTTCTACGAATTCAAAATGATCATTGTTCATAAAATTCAGTGCTTCAGAACGCATTGAAAATCCAAAACTACATGTGTAAAGCAGTTGTTCAGTGGCTTGTATACTAAAAGAATTATTTGATATCCGATTGAGTAAATAATTCGTATACTGTACATTACAGTTCAACTTACAAATAATTCAATTTTTGCGACCTACAAATGAATAGTTGGTGCTTGTACACACCGCAACTGAATATCCGTTTGATGTATGAAAGAGGAGAAATTTCGATTCTAGAGCATAACATTCATTCCGTCAATGAATACACAATTATGTAGCATAATTTTATCACTATTTTCCCCGCCCACCATAAACGTATGTCACCATATGAAGGGGGACACGCAATTGGACCAAAGGAATCACAATTGTCAAAGGGTGGGATCACTAGCATGGAGGAATGTCGTTTTCTATGATATTGGCAAGTATGGTTGAATCGTAAAGTTGTGACCTAAGTGACGTAAAGGGATTCACCTAAAGATGTGACATAGCGGAAGGGCAGACTGTTCATAAGATCTGCTCACGCAACGGCTGATTTGTCAAAATCAACGAGAAACCAGGATAGCAATTATTTTAATTAAACGAACTTCATGGTCTGGTTCTGAACTATTAGCACCCGTCACCTGTCAATAGAATTGTTTTCAGCGATGAATACAGTTTCGAATCAAGCCCAATGACAACGGAACACACTTTAGAAATGTCCAAAAAAGCGGCTGGCACCGTTTTATTAATAGCACGGTCTCTTTAGTTGTCCTCTGTGACACCTTTACAGTATTGCGATTCATAGACGAGTTTCTATCCTACATTGAGTAACACTTTCCTTCCCACCATTTTGGGTCCACACTTTAATTTCAATCACGAAATTCTCATCTACTTTGCTTTAATATGCTTCCATGCGTAGACCAATTACCAGATCTTTCCTGAAAAGCCTGTTTGGTGTCTGGAAAACAAGCCCCTTTGATCGTTCCACATTGTCATCGATCATACTAAACAATCGCCGACAAAATTTTCAAAACATCTTGCAAGGGAACACCCGCGAGATACAAGAATCAATGTCAAGCTGTACGACAGCTTACAAGAGGGTCTGACGCTAGCCAAAGTATTACATGTTGGTTTTCTCTATGTTAAATCTCTACGTAACTATGTAAAATCTTCACATCTGAATGTGTGAAACAATTTCAAATTTACTAATAAAAAAATGTATAAAAACTTGTCATAAATTTTATACTATAAGTTTCAAAATGAAACAAATTAAAAAACAAATTTCTGACAATTTCTGATCTATATATTTTCAAATCAATTATTAATTTGGTCTACCAGTAAAAAATTTTGATTGGTTTTTACTTCCTTTCGCATTATTTTTCCTCCTCTCTCACACATCGCGTGTTGATTATAATGAGCATATTAAATGAATACTACTGAAGGCTAAATTAATAGAATTCTTTTAGAATTATGCACTTATGCAAAATCTTTTCGGAATACACTAAAGTGACAAAAGTCATGGGATACCTCTTAATATCGTGTCGGCCCTCCTTTCGCCCGGCGAAGTGCAGCAACTCGACGTGACATGGACTCAACAAGTCGTTGGAAGTCTTCTGCAGGAATATTGATCCATGCTGTCTCGATAGACGTCCACAATTGTGAAAGTGTTGATGGTGCAGGATTTTGGGCACGAACAGACCTCTCGATGATGTCCCATAAATGCTCGATGGGATTCATGTCGGGCGATCTAGGTGGCCAGATCATTCGTTGGAATTGTCCAGCAAGTTCTTCAAACCAATCGCGAACAGTTGTGGCCCGGTGACATGGCGCATTGTCATCCATAAAAATCCCATCGTTGTTTGGGTACATAAAGTCCATGAATGGCTGCAAGTGATCTCCAAGTAGCTGAACATAAGCATTTCCAGTCAATGTTCGGTCCAGTCGCACCAGAGGACCAAGTCCATGCCATGAAAAAACAGCCCACACCATTACGGAGCCACCACCAGCTTGAACAGTGCTTTGCTGACAGTTTGGGTCCATGGTTTCGTGGGGTCTGCGCCACACTCGAACCCTACCATCAGCTCTTACCAACTGAAATCGTGACTCATCGGACCAGGCCACGGTTTTCCATTCATCTAGGGACCAACCGATATGCTCACGTGCCCACGAGAGTCACTACAAGCGATGTCGTTCTGTCAGTAAAGGCACTCGAGTCGGTCTTCTGCTGTAATAGCCCAAGAAAGCCAAATTTGTCCACACAGTTCTAACAGACAAGTCCCTTGTACGTCCCACATTGATTTCTGCGGTTATTTGACGCAGTGTTGCTTGTCTGTTAGAATTTACGACTCTTTGCAGACGTCGCCGGTCTCGGTCGTTAAGTGCAGGCGGTCGACCACTGCGCTGCCCATGGTGGGATGTTATGCCTGAAATTTCATACTCTCGGCACACTCTTGACACAGTGGATCTGGGAATGTTGAATTCCCTAACGATTTCCGAAATGGCATGACCCATGCGTCTAGCTCCAACTAACATTCCACGTTCAAAGTCTGTTAATTCCCGTCGTGCGGTCATCATCACGTCAAAACCTCTTCACATGAATAGCTTGAACAGAAATGAAAGCTCTGCGAAAGCACTGCGCATTTATACCTGTTCTACGCGATGCTACTGCCCTCTGAAAATTTGCATATTGCTATCCCATGACTTTTGTCACTTCAGTGTATAAAAGCATCGCGCATGGGCATCAGAGTATGGCTACTTAAACAGTAAAAAATTCTGTTTATCGTAAAATGATTACTAAAAATTTGTCGCTATTTAAGGGGAAAAAAAATTTCTCGTGTATAATATATCACATAAATTTGCAGACACTTATTCATTATGCATGCATTGAATTGAAAAAAAATGATACTATTGTAAAGTAAAGTTGAGTAGTAGTATATAATCAATCACTTTCTTATCTTTTTGTATCAAATAGAATAAGAAACTACTTCAAACTTTTACTTCCTAGTGATATAGTTTTTGAGTTAACTGAAATGTACGCCCTGTACACATGCATTTTGTTTTAATTCAATGTGTTATAACATGGCGCCCATAAAATAGTTATTTGGAAACTTGCGCATTCATTTCATTATAATACTCACGAATTTATTCTTATACTTATATGAAAATAAAAGCATTCACAGAACAGCTTATACTAAGAAAGGAGATAACTTTTTGTTAGGCAAAGTATTTCTTGGTTCAAAGTATTTCTTGGATGCCATGGGCGAATGGGGTGCTAATGGCTTCGCGTTTATTGACAAGGGGCTGTCATTAAGAGCCCCAAAGTGTCGTTTCGGTAAGAGCAGCTTTGGTTTGTTTTCACCCATCAGCTAGTGTTTAACGAATGAATAAACGCAATGACCTATTTCGTTTATGGATAAGTTTGCCTATAACTGAGGTGAAAGTATTTAAATTCCATTGTATATAAATACTAATCATAGTTATCAATATCCACTAATCATAGCTACTAATCAATTATATAAGTGGATAAAAACTGAAAAGCCAAGCCTTCTGTTCCTAAGATGAAGCGAAGCTAAAATGTTTGAGACATAAAATTTGGAATCTAACTTTAACAAAAGTTAGATATATCCCATGCTATGGTACACCAAGCCCTCCAATCTTAGTTTAGCCTTTCAGAAAGGAAATTCTAAAACAGCAATAGGCAATAAATACTGGTTCTAAACCAAAAACATAATTAAAAAAAATGACTAGGTAAATATTTATAATTTAAAGAGGACAATGCCATTCCTTAATATCCTTTAAGAAATTGGCTTATACATAAGTTATTTCGATAGTTTTGTTACTTAAATTTCTAATCATAGAAATTTAGCATGGAAAAATGTTTTATTTATTTAAGAAAATGTAATCTGCAATACTGTGAATTTATTTTAATGAATTGTGTAAATACAATCTGTCATTCTAAATGCTCTTAGATCAGGCTTTGGTTTAATAATGCATTTGTACATGCTGTGATTCAGAACACGTTGAAAATAAGTGCAGCGGAACGTTTCGCAAATATTAATTTCTCAAACCCGTTTTTTTTTCCTTTTTTTTTTTTTTGTAATATAAACAAGAGGAATAGTTGCTCATATTAGATTGGTCTACACTGGCCTGAATGGTCGAGTGGCTAGCGCTCTGGTGCTCCGTACCACAGGTTTTGGGTCCGAGTCCCGGCGATGTCATGAATGTTTGTAGTGGTTCGGAATCCACTTTAAGCCGTAGGTCCCGAACTCATATGACTGTAAAGATCGTCACGGAACAAAAGTCAGACTTCTACCTACGGGTGTTCCATCACAACAGAAGCTGACCCCTTTCCCTCCATCCATGAGTAGATCACTCATGGGATGTCCGTCCCGCACTGCAGGACAATGAGGATTAGTCACAGATTGGTCTACTCAAAAATTATCTTATTGATACCATCAAATCAGATAAAAAAAATGAAAACCTTATTCATCGTAAACGTTCTAAATGTTCCCTTCTCCTGCTTTGACATAGCGTCATTGTGGCCAAATGGCTAGCACTCTGGCTTTTGGTACCATAAGGCTTCAGCTTCGAATCCTGGTGATAGCATGGATGTTTGGGAGTGGTTCGGAATCCACGTTAAACTGCAGGTCCCGGTCTAAATAGTCTAAAGTGTGCATAAAATTACCGTAGATTCAAAACCCAAACCAAACATGCTTTGACACCAAAACTCTGGTAATGCAAGGGTTCTTACCTGAAATTTCTTCTTCTGTGAATTTCTGCTAAATTAAAAAGGGAAAATATTCCAAGAACATTATTATCTCTCAACAATTCTAAATTGCAAGCGAAACAACATATACACCCATGCCCATAAATTAAGGATAATGAAGTTCAGGCAAAGAAAGAGACAGAAGCAAAACAAATTTGACTTATTTGTAAAGTCTATTTATTAAACAAAAGGTAAAGAGCAAAAAAGATGCTATATGTTTGACATAATTAATAAAAATTGCGATTTTTACTCCCTGGAGCAAATTTTTAAAAAAAGAACCTATTTACAAAAAACAGTATAACATGGTTAGTATAATGGTTAATATGGAGTATGTCTCCCGGACGATGCAATACAGGCCTTACAACGCCTAGGCATGCTGAGTATCAAATTATCAATCTGATCTTGAACGCCGCAGGAGTGCCACTGGCCTTCCCGAATTAACGGGATTTCAGTGTTGGTTGCACAACTACGGAAAGGAGGATTGAATAACCACTCTGGGTAACGCAAGCAGCCCTTTGGCTGAGTTCACTGTTGCTAATCAGTGATAATCACTGGGTCCGTTCCGCTTTGAGAGTTGTCTGGTGCATATCAACACGCCAGAACGGCTCTCAATCGTGAGGAGTTCTAGGAACTCTTGCTTTAGGCCTTTTTTGAGTGATTTATGGTGAATAGCATGTATTCCATGCTTTCCGCCAGCAACCGCTCTACTAAAACTACTTAAAAAAATCTAATATATATTAAAAGGAAAATTAAAAATGAATTTAGACAACTTGAGAAAAGAATAACAGTTATATACATATGTACAGAATTGTTGACACAAGGTTCTTAGTGATATGAACTATCTGATCTTGGGGAATATTACACCACTCATCAAGCAATGCCCTCCGAAATTCCGTTTGACAGCTGGGTGGGGGTTGACGGGCTGCAATTCGTCGGCCAAGCATATCCCACACATGCTCTATTGGATTCAAGTCCGGTGAGTATGCTGGCCAATCCATACGGGTGATATCCTCCAATTGAAGGCATTCGTCTACAATGTTAGCACGGTGAGGACGGGCGTTGTCATCCATAAACAGAAACTCACCACCCATGGCGCCCCGAAACAAACGTACATGTTGTTCCAGAATGACATCCCGATAGATGTGGCCTGTCATCGTTACACTCTGAACATGCAGGTCAGTTCTGGAACCAAGAATAATTCCTCCCCAAACGAGCCATCCTGCACCACCGTAACGGTGGTGTTCAATGGTGTTCTCTTGGTGGTAACAGGTACCTGGTGCTCTACATATGAAAGTCCGGCGAGAATCAGACTGCAAACTAAACCTGGACTCGTCGGAAAGCATGACACCAGACCACTGTTGTGGTGTCCACAATGGATGCTCTCTACTCTAGGTTAATCGCAGGCGACAGTGAGTTGCGGTAAGTGGAACACATCTGACAGGCCTACGAGCATATAGACCAATGTGCCCTAAGCGTCTGTACATGGTTTGCCTTGAAACTGTCATACCGGTAGCTGAAGAGAGCTGACGAGACAGGTCTGATGCTGTGCTCCGTCTGTTTCTTTTGTCAGTAACTTCCAAATACCGGTCCTCATTCGGCGTTGTAACTCGGGGCGGACCTGTGCTGTAACATCTACTCACATTACCATCATCTTGGAATCGTTGCCAAAGCCTGGAGATGACACTCTGGGCGATTCCAAGTTCCTCGGATAGTTCCAGCTGGGTACGTCCACATTCCAGTCGTCCGATAATTCTATCACGTAAAAAATCATCCAAATGCTTCCTTTGTGCCATAACTATGCGGTTATTGCACTGAAATCTTCTTTGCTTCTTCTTTGCCACCATTCCTTATATACCTCTCTCTTACACTCTCGTCATTGTGACGTACTATCCGCGCCATCTGATGTTTCCTGTAATTTGCATATTCTTCTTCAAGATGTGTGTTATAATTCAACAGGTGAAATTTTTATTTTAGAGTTCAATTTCTGTGTGATTCTGAATTATCGTTAATTTATGGACATGAGGGTACATAGAATATATTTTATTGCTCTCATAAATGAAAGTGAGATAATCCTATTAATAATTGCTTAGACAAAATATATACACATTTTGTCTTATTACTAACAGCAGTAATACATGAATTTCCTTCCGTAGTAGGCAAAATAGAATCATTACAGTTTAGAGCAAACATCTGTTTCTTAAATTTCATATCAAATTTGCGAGAAAAAATCCTGATAAATACTATAAAAACATCACCAAGTCTCCTCTCCTCAACTTTTCCAAAGAAGGTGTTTGAAAAAACTCGTCGTAGAATTCTTTGGCAAGGACCTCATCTAATGAGCAAGAGAAAAATATGTACGTTGTTTTTAAACCCTTGATTTACACTGAAGTGACAAAAGTCATGGGATAGCAATATGCAAATTTTCAGATGGCAGTAGCATCGCGTAGAACAGGTATAAATGCGCAGTGCTTTCGCAGAGCTTTCATTTCTGTTCAAGTTATTCATGAGAAGAGGTTTTGACGTGATGATGACCGCACGACGGGAATTAACAGACTTTGAACGCGGAATGTTAGTTGGAGCTAGAAGCATGAGTCATGCCATTTCGGAAATCGTTAGGGAATTCAACATTCCCAGATCCACTGTGTCAAGAGTGTGCCGAGAGTATGAAATTTCAGGCATAACATTCCACCATGGGCAGCGTAGTGGTCGACCGCCTGCACTTAACGACCGAGACCGGCGACGTCTGCAAAGAGTCGTAAATTCTAACAGACAAGCAACACTGCGTCAAATAACCGCAGAAATCAATGTGGGACGTACAGGGACTTGTCTGTTAGAACTGTGCGGAGAAATTTGGCTTTCTTGGGCTATTACAGCAGAAGACCGACTCGAGTGCCTTTACTGACAGAACGACATCGCTTGCAGCGACTCTCGTGGGCACGTGAGCATATCGGTTGGTCCCTAGATGAATGGAAAACCGTGGCCTGGTCCGATGAGTCACGATTTCAGTTGGTAAGAGCTGATGGTATGGTTCGAGTGTGGCGCAGACCCCACGAAGCCATGGACCCAAACTGTCAGCAAGGCACTGTTCAAGCTGGTGGTGGCTCCGTAATGGTGTGGGCTGTTTTTTCATGGCAAGGACTTGGTCCTCTGGTGCGACTGGACCGAACATTGACTGGAAATGCTTATGTTCAGCTACTTGGAGATCACTTGCAGCCATTCATGGACTACATGTACCCAAACAACGATGGGATTTTTATGGATGACAATGCGCCTTGTCACCGGGCCACAATTGTTCGCGATTGGTTTGAAGAACATTCTGGACAATTCCAACGAATGATCTGGCCATCTAGATCGCCCGACATGAATCCTATCGAGCATTTATGGAACATCATGGAGAGGTCTGTTCGTGCCCAAAATCCTGCACCATCAACGCTTTCACAATTATGGACGTCTATCGAGACAGCATGGCTCAATATTCCTGCAGAAGACTTCCAACGACTTCTTGAGTCCATGCCACGTCGAGTTGCTGCACTTCGCCGGGCGAAAGGAGGGCCGACACGATATTAAGAGGTATCCCATGACTTTTGTCACTTCAGTGTATAAAACAAACAACGGAGATTCTCTCATGCAAAATGTATTGCCGCTAAAATAATTATTATTAAAATTTATTTTTACCAATTTTGTTTTTTATTGAACGTGAAAACAAATTTAAGGGAAAAAATGACAAGCGAAGGTACATTTTACCTGGATATATTGACAAAAAATATATATCATTAATTAAAAAAGTTTGTTTGGTTTTCGATCCTATCACCTATCTATAAAATATATTTTAAGTTAAAATAAGTTAATAACTTGGAATGACCGGGGCTTTTGGAGTTTTCCTAATCTTTTATATTTATTAGGTGAGAAATTTAGTAAAATTTATTCATTTAAAACTAAATTTAATATGTTTATATATATTTTAATTTGTTATTACGATTTTCCATTTCGAAAGAGTACAACACATTTATAAAAAATTTTGATTTAGCAGTATTATGTATTATGCTTTGCTGTGCTTAAATGTGCAACCCATTCTAATAAATGTGTATTAATTATTATTAAAATACATTAGATATATATACATAAATATATAAATATACATAATTAATTCTCACAAACCAGTTTTAATGCTGTTCTTGTTTTTGCGGGGTGTTTTTTGGGCGATTTATTTCGTCACGGCCTAAACTAAATTCCATCAAATGCTTATTAAGAATAAAAATCAATTAAAAAAGTTAACTCAAAAAGAAAGTAACAGATGGTTGTTAAAATAGCTCACAAATTAAAAACAATTTAATTTTTGACCCATCAGATAATATATTATCACATTACAACGAATTTTATTAGATGCGATGTAGCAACTTCAAGAGACGAAAGTGATTTTGAACTCGTTCTCCGCAAGAAAATCCTCTGGCCTTTGGTATCACATGCTTCAGGTTCGAATCCTGGCGGTGGCATGGACGTTTGTGAGTTTTTCGGAATCCACTTTAAACTGTAGGTCCCGGTTTGTTTACCCCTCGTGTGCCCAAGATGACCGTAGAGCGACAAACCAAACCAATGAACCGCAAGGAAATCCGCGTACTTACTACGATGAATAATTTGGAATCGATACAATCAAATAAAGCATTTAAAAATGTTCGTGCAATTCAATTTTTCCTTGTTTGGAAAACCCATTTCTTGCTTCATCGTCACGTTTTGATTAATATATTTTATTTGAGCAAATTTTTCTTACGATCTTAAATAAAGACATCATTTGCATAATAATACCTTAAATATGCATACACAAATACATTAAAAATATGTTTTTATGAGGTAAATAAAAAGCATATTTTTTAATGTATTGCAAACAATAGATTTTATAGCTATTTATGGACTTTCAGGATATTTCTTTTGTGATTTCTGTTATGTAGTATCACCCTCACAATAACAGGTTTGACTGTACCATTAAAGTTTTTTTTTTAGTACAATTAATGGTTATGTTGCGTTTAGTACAATTAAAGGTTATGTTGTTTTTACACTACAAGTGTAAAACTCCATCAGAAATGAGACAAAAATTGCTTTTGCAATCTAACTTAAAATGTGCAAAAGTGTGTAACAGTAAACTTTTCCAGTCACTTTCTTTGCAAAAACGTGTATCTCTTTTTCTGTATGTGCGTGGGCGAAAATCCTTCCCATCCCAGTGCGATAAGATGGATTGGGAGCATCTCTTTTCTTCCGCCCACTCATCTTCAGGTTTTCTATGAACTCAGCAGCTGAAAACAGCGTTTCTGCTTTTTCATCTATTGATTCGAACGAATCCCGCCTCGACTTACTGTAACTTGACCGCCCCATGCACGCACAAAAGAAAATGAAAATATTAATAACAATAATAATAAAACAAGTAATACAAAAACAAATTTTAAAGTCAATTCCTACATTTTTTTCACTCTATTGCAGAAAGTCCTTTATAAATAATTTTCATTCATTTTTCTTAAGTTTATCTGGCGCCATCTATTGGTAGATATATGCAACTTGAATCTAAAAAAAAAACACCTAAAATTAATGAATTAAATTTAATGAATGAATTAATGTTTGAAGAAACTGTATTAACAACCGGTGTCATCCACTACAAGTTCAAAAAAATGTATTTGAACTTGAGTGGATTAATAAATAGTATTTTATGAACGATTAAAAATGTGAACAAGATATATATAGGGAGAGTGTGAGCTAATAGAAGGAATTGAAAAAAGTAGTAAAAACAAATATCTATTTAGTAAAATGCAAATTTCAATGTAGCAAAAAGCAAATACAGAATGATTTTTAAATTTTATATTAACTAAAATCGGCCGCTTTCAAAATACAGTTTTTGTGAAAAAAAAATCGAAAATTTTTTTTTTCACTGTTCTCTTTAAGAACACAACTTTTGAAAACAGTTTTGAAATGCGCATATTTCGTTTTCGAATGCAAAAAAACATAAAATTGTTCCGATTTTAATCCGAGACATTCCATAATAATTGGGAAATCATTAGTTCGTGAAATATTGACTACCATCTCATTAATAGTTAAGTCAAATAAAAGTCCAGATTTGGAAGATCCAGACTTTTTTAAATGAAATATCAAGATAGTAAAATCAGACCTAATTGCTGTCAAGAATTTACTAACGAGTTCTTGAAATATAGTTAATTTTATTCTTTTTCTGATGGTAAAGATAGCATGAATCAAGATTTTTTTCAGATACAATAATAATATCAATAAAAGCCAACAGCATAAGATGTGGATGAATTTGAATTTAATTTTATTTTTTATTTTGAATTTTAAACTTTTAGATTCCGAAAACAGTTTTGAGATTGTTTCTAGAGCCATCCAAAGTCGAGATACAGTTGTCGAATCATGAGTTATTAGGACACTGAATTCATGCATTCAGAACTTTCAATTGAAATCCTCAAAAATTGTATGTCTTGCTACACCGTCATATGATAAAAGTTATAATCTATTTCATAGATGTGTATTGAATGACGTTATACATTGAAAATACGAAAAACTTGAAATGAAACAAACAATATATATTACTTTTTTTACAGTAGTTCATGTCATTTTTTGCTGAACGACATCTGTTCGTTGTATAGTGTTAATGCTGGTGCAATAATGGGCATTTTTTTTAAGAGTAGATCGTGATAGTAGCGGTTTACCAACTACTATTACTTCGCAATAAAACAGGTTTATAGACAAAACTTTTATCTTTTTTTTTCTCTTTTTGCAAGAATGAAATTTTTGTATCAGTAAAACTGTTTTTGGTGTGAAAAAAATACGTGAACTGGATTCTATAGAAAACTATAGGGAGATTCAACTGTCATGGGACGAACTTTGAGAAGTGGTACATAAAACATTTTGTATAGAAATGTAGAGTCGGAAGGGACGCATTGAGGTAGGAACATACTTTAAAACAATTTTCTCTCAACAGCCAGACACAATACTACAAATGTTTGTCACGTGAGTGTCATGCAAGTCACGTGACGAGTTTCTAGTCCTCTGGCTGACAACTCCATTGTGCACTCTATTTTAAAGTCTGAGTTTGCCGCGTTGTTTTCCTTTACCAGACTCCAGTTTATATAATTGAGGGCATCGTTGCTCGACGTCCATTGCGGCTGCGAAATGTCCTGCATCTTTGGCACTGTTCGCCAATCACTCCTACGACGTTACCAAACATGTGTGGTGATCGCAATTTTGAGCATCTGTTGTAAGCATTGATTCAAACAAGTAATTTGCAATGATGTTGTCCATAAACATTGCTCTTCTTTTCATGTATCTTTTTTGTGTGTGTTCGTGCCTCAACGTATTACCTTACATTTCTATACAGAAATGTATATTTTAGTAAATTGTACGACCCTTCAAAGTCTGTTCCATGACGTTGAATCGCCCCGTATGTGACATAATTGGTGACGTTACGTAAAACAACGGTTTTTCCTGCAGATCATAAAGTATGACATTTTTTTCCTGTATATTTTCCTATCATTCTCTGAATAGCATCAAACTATTCCCTTCTGAAATGTTAAGTATAAACCACGCATTTCTAACGGTAATAACAAATCGTATCTCGTAATTAATAACGAAACTTTTTTGTATGCTTTCAATGAATAAGGAAATGGACTCTAGATAAGAGTGGTCTCATCGTCTAACAACATGTGATCGATACTTTTTAAATACGCAGATGGTACTTAAGCTAATCGAACACGCTCACTTTTAATTAATGTCTTAGGGAGGCGTTCTACTGTAAAGTTAGGTTATAGCAAAAAATTTTAAATAAATAGAGGAATAGTTTCGGATGTAATTTGGCAAAAGTGTGTATTTTGATTTTATGTAAATACTCTTAACTAAAAGAATCCTATTGATTTGCTTAAGTGTATTAATTTTCATGTATTAAACTAACAGAATGGTAATATTCTGAAATATAGCTGCGTGAGAGCACCATTTAAATATGTAATATTTTAGTAAACAAATTGCAAGAACTCATCTTTCAATGAATATATTAAAAACCTTTTACTTCAATGCATAATTAATATCAGTCAAAACGTAAAGTTCGTTTCTGTCGAGAAAGCTAAATGTCTTCTCTAATTGTTTAAGAAAAGAGCTTCCATATCTCCTGTTTCTCCGAAACCATTTTTCATCGGGCTCGTATTTATTTGCTTGCACGTATTACATCAGGTTAAACAAATAAATCTTGCTGACTCGTGACACTGACAGCGACAACATGAAGATCATGCAATTTCTATGCTTACTAGAGTCAGAAAACGAAGACAATTTATTATGCCAGTCATATAAAATCTTGAAGTATGATTAACGTTTAGTCTTCAGCCATTCCAGTTTGCATGTATGACACATTTAAGCTTTGTGCACAGTTAATGCAGGTCTCAGCATAAAGTAGCTTTAAATAGATACAATGATTCTTCATGAATCTGACGAATCGTTTTCATGTCTAATATTATTTTGTAAGTAATTTTCTCACAAAATTATTTAAAGGAAGTTTGAATGTTTTAAAAAATTTCAATTTGGCGAGAAAATATTCTTGAACTTATTCTCTATAAAATATATGCTTTTAATACTCTCTAAAACACTCCTGTAAATCCTCTATCATACTTGCAATTTCTCTCTCTGCGAAAAATTTCACTGCAGCGGTAAAAATATATATGTTGTTTCTTGAAATATAATGAACTTCTTTGTATGCAAGATTATTTTTTTATTGAGGATTTTTGGGTCAACTTATTTATTGACACGAAACCAGCCGACGGACTATGAAGGGAGAATATTGAGTAGCATTAATTTAATTAAGAGCATTAATTTAATATTTAGTAGCATTAAGTTAATAATGAGTAGCATTAATTTTATATTGAGTAGCATTACGTTAATATTGAGGAGCATTAATTTAATATTGAGTAGCATTAATAATTTGATATTAAATTTGAAATTTTATGAATAGTTACAGGAAAGAAAACTTGCAAAAACTCCGTGAAAGCAGTCTGATTATCGATAACTGAATGATGTAACCTATTTATTAATTACGCGTGGTACATTCGTCCTCGAGTCTACTCATTTCTGAAAGCAACAGATTCGAATATGAGCATTTCTGAACTGACCAAGTTACTATCGAACTGAAATGCATTTTCGACAAAAAAAATATCTCTTTCGAAATCCCGAATGAATCATTGCCACTCCAGTACTGTATCGATGTAAAGAAAATAACAAGCGATCTTTTCTTTTCTTTTTTTTGGAGAACGATCCGACATTGTGACTCGATCAGGATTAACTTATGCACCACCGAAATTAAAGCGGTCGTCGTAAAAGCAAATTTATTGGACCCGGATCGTAAAGAATCGAGCTCGGTTTGATATTAGCTCGCAATCTACTCCCTTTATGTAAAGTTGTAAATCAAGCGACGAGCTCTTCATTTCCGCTTCCTAATTGGCCGCGAAATTTCAAAGTGCGATGCTCTGATTTGGGGTGCATTCCTCCTCAATGTTCTCAATCCCTATTCTCCCCCCCCCCTCCCATCCCATCCTCAAATTTGGAATTGTTTTTTAAGGGAGGTCCCTCGTGGATAACAAGAAATCCATGAGAAAATGAAAAACAACTTTTTTCTTGTTGAATAATCATCTAATATTTTCCTCGTGAATGTTCGAAAAACATGCGTTGTAATTTTTAGAAATACAGGAGACCCAAAATTCACTCAAGATTTCAATCCCCAAATAGACTGGTATATTTGGTAAACGAAGGAGCTGAATCCCCTTCAATATGCCCCTTTGGTCATGGATTTTTTTTTGGGGGGGAGATTTTCAATCCTACGGCGTGGAAATGTGGAATTGTGGATAATAAGAAATTCATGAAGAAATAAAAAATAACTTACCTCATGTAGAATGATCATCTAATATTTTCGTCATGAATGTTTGGAAAACATTAAATATTTTGTCTTGTCATTTTTAGAAATACAATGTCCCTCAAAATTCAGCGGCTTACTGGTCACTTGGCTAGCGCTCTGGTCACTTGGCTATCCTTTGGTAACTTAGGCTGCAGGTTCGAATCCCGGCGGTGACATGGAGGTTTGGGAGTGGTTCAGAGTCCACTTTAAGCTGTAAATCCCGGTATGTTTAGCTCTCGCGTACACAAGATGACCGTAGAGCGAAAAACCAAACCAAAACCCCCAAAATTCAGACGAGATTTCAATTCTTAAAGAGTCTGGTATATTTGGTAATGAAGGAGATGATCTAACTTCAACAAGTCTCTTTGGTCTTGGTGTTTGAGGTGGGGGGGAGGTGATATCAAATTGTTTTCTAAAACACATGGTCTTATATCCTTTATTCAAAACATTATTTCTTGTGGGAATTTTGAAACTCCCTTTACCATTATTCTAGCATTAAAAATATATTACTTAACATAGTTATTGAAAAAAAGTATTGTTCAAAAAATGTATTAAACAGACTTTGTATTAGTTATAGTATTAATAAAGGTATAATCTCATTTAAATTAAAAATGAACACATTGTTTACTGAACGGTATAAAATTAGTAAAATTTCTGTAAGTATTATAAAAAGTTCTCTTAGGACTACTAAAAAAAAGAAGCGTTTTGTAAGAATTTCTTTACTCAAAATGATGAAGGGTAAAATATGAAAAAAAAAATGTGAAGCAATATTTATGCACAAACATATTTTTTTTTATCACACTATTTTCCACTATTAGATATTTCTGAATAAAATTTCTTTTGTTAAAATTATTCCAAAGAATGGAAAAATATGAATTTGAGGCATTACAAAAAAAATTATTTGTTAATTTTAGTTTGCAGATATTTTATGCAATTCTATCGTAGAATATTCTTTCTAAATTATAGGCTGAAATATATGAATTTAACCCGTTAACTTCCCTGTAATTCCTCTTGAAAGATTTTGACATAAATAATATGTTTACCTTTTGATATAATATATTTTATGTTATTTACGCTTAATAAATATAATTTATGAAACAGTAAAAAGTCATATAGTAAGTAAATTTCTTTTTGAAAATCTTTCTGATCGGTATAATAGATTAAAATATGGATATTGATCCTTTTAAAAAACTAACACTAGCTTAACATCCTTCTTAAATGTTAGAAAAATATTTTATTCAATGCTTTCTAATTGTTTGCAAGAAATCCTTTTAAATAGCCTGAATCCAGGCCATGTTGCTTTATTTATTTTAACTTCTTTTCTAACAAAGCAGTTTGAATTCAGTTGGAGGTCCAGTCATTGGCTCCAGGAATGCGCTACGCACTTTGCAAGGCTGCGAATAGCATGTTCTTTAAAAATTTCATTCCAAAAGTAGTCGGTGTTTAGAGAAGAATTAGACTCAACAACGCAAGCATATTTTGACCCGAATTTTAAGACATGGATGTTTAATTACGAACAAACAGAAACCATTTGAAGGGATGCACATGATCGAATCAACCATTAAATATCACATTCAGTCAACGTAATATCGTGTTATAACAATTTTGCCATTAAAGTAAGCGAATCAGGGTGAGACGCCAGTTCAATTAACATGAAACTCTATAGTTTTACACTTTACAAATACAAAAGGTGATCAACAAATATAGAAAGAAAAGTATTCACATTAAGAGAGTGTGTATAACCGATCCGCTTAGTAGACAGAAAACATAATTTTTGCTGCTATTTGGAACTTTATACCTCTTTTCAGGTAGATACGTATCAGGTTTATTATATAGCAGCTTTGTGGCCCTGTGGCTACGTGTGCAGGGAAGATGAGGTTCGAATCCGTTGGTGGCATTATTGTAGTCGCTGCTGTCTGGTTTGGTTTGTATCTCGACGGTCATTTTGTGCTAATTAGACCGGGACCTACAGTTTAACGTAGATTCCGAACCACTCACAAACGTCAATGTCACCGCGAGAATTCGAACCTGATGCTTATAGTACCAAAGGCCAGAGCGCTAGGCTGTTTTCAGAGACGAAGGACTTGATGGCAATTGTGACAATGCGCGTAAAGTATCCATTCCCAGGTTGCCTGGTGGTAGTTTTCAGGATTTCTTTCCGTACGGCATGTACACGGAGGGATTTTATCTCTAAAGCTCTCCCCCTCAATACTTGCTGGTGGATTGATCTATATGAGGAGCACCAACGTTTCCCCTCACTTTTCTACTTGGCAGAGAGCAGCAACTTTCATACAACTTCCATTACCCTAAGCACGATGGGGTTGCGTAGATATAAGAAAGAAAAGATATCTAGCAGCACTATAAATGTAACAAATTCATTACCTTTTTCTCTTCATATTGTTTTTATATACATCAATGAAATACTCCTGCAATCCTCCATTTCTGTGCGTGTGGTTCGTGGCCAAATTACAATGATTTTATGCAACCCGTAATCTGTGGCGGATGATGCTTTTCTCACGATTCTTCTCATACTCACGCCTTACTCACTTGGCCTCTTGCTTAAAAAATATAATTGATATTTTTATTTTATTTATTTTATATTATTTATTTTTTATTTCAAAAAATTTTCAAATTTTAAAGATAGAATATTTTGGCGAAATAAAATTTGAATACATCTCCTGTCAAGAATTAAGAAAGGAAGTTATCATATAGTTCTTAAAAGTATATATAACTTCCGGTGATCAATGTAATTCTGATTAAAGTGTTACTAATATTTCCATTTATGACAAGTAACATTCTTTGCTTATAAAAGAAATCTACGCCTTCCAATGCAGCTAAAAATTTATCTTAATTAAATAACATCTCTTTTACAAAACGATAATGCGATAATGTGGATATTAATAAACGATAATGTGGATCAAACGACAATGTAATAATATTAATCATATTATCAAACGATAATGTGGATATTAATAAACGATAATGTGATAATCGTAACCAAACAATAATGTGCTAATGTGGATATTATCAAACGATAATGTGATAATATTAACCAAATGGTAATATGATAATATTAAAAAACGATAATGTGATAATATTAGCCAAACGATAATGGAATAATATTAACCAAACGATAATGGGATAATAATAACCAAACGATAATGAGACAATGTTAATCAAACGGTAAATGCGATAAAGCGGATATTAATAAACGAAATGTGGGTCAAACGATAACATTAATCAAATAATAATGTGGTAATATTGATTACATTATTATCATATTAATTTTAAAGGAAAGCCGTTTGTGTGATGACCATTAAAGACTGAAGTTCAAAAATGAATTGATAAGAAAACATGAACAGCAAACGGAGTTCTAATATCCAGAATCACTTTGCTGTAGCAGTAAAAAGCATTTCCTTTTATTTATATATATATATATATAGATACTCAGTGAACAGTAATTGACAGGTGACAATAGATCTGCGAGAGAGACCGAATCCTTCATTTATAGAAAGAGTTGTAGACGCCGCCGCGGCAATAATACACGAACTAAAGTGTTTTTCTTGGTGAAACGAAGTTTCCCATTCATCTCACTGACCTGTCAAATGGAGGAGCCAAGAAGAATGCCCTCCTTTCTCAAGTGTTTGATTGGTCAGATCCATTATCACGTGCACTTTTGGAATGCACTCATTCCTGTCGGAAAAGAATACGACATTTTTTTTAAGTTGCCTCACTAAAGGGTTTTGGAAAACTAAAATTCCATAAAAATTGAAATGGAAATTTGAATTCCTTCAATTCTTTCTATTAGCTCACACTCTCCCTGTATATATCTTGTTCACATTTTCAACCGTTCATAAGATGCTTTTTATTCATCCCCTCAAGTTCAAATACACTTTTTTTTGAACTTGCAATGGATGACACTGGATGTTAATACAGTTTTTCAAATATTAATTCAGTAATTAAATTTAATTAATTCATTTTAGTTTTTTTTAGATTTAAGTTGCAGATATCTGCCAATAGATGGCGCCATTAAGAAAATGAATGAAAATTATTTATAAAGGACTTTCTGCAATAGAGTAAAAAAAAAGTAGGAATTTACTTAATTTTTTTTTTTTTTTTTTATATATATATTACTTGCTTTTACTAAGCTTCAATTGAATAATTTTTGTTTGTTTGTTTGTTCAAGGGTTTTAGGAAACTAAGATTCCATAAAAATTGAAATGGAAGTTTGAAATCCTTTTATTCTTGGATTGTCTACGAAATCAATCTGGTGGATTTGACCTTAAAAACTAGTAATGCGCAAAAGTATCAGAATCAAGGTGCAATAGTCCAAGAGAGTTTGAAATAATTAAATATTTACAAATTACAAAAATTTATGATAATTTATGTTTTTAAATAAAATTGATTTGAAAGAAAAGTTAAAAAAGACAAAAAAATAATATATGATGTAACATCTCGGCCTATATTGCACTTATAACGGCTTCAAGAAAAGGACTCCTGTCAGGTTCATGAGAATATACATACAGAACTCTATTTGCAAAAAATGAAAATTAAGGATAAAAATTAGATACACAAGTGCAATTTACTCCAAGTTCGGATATTTCCAGAGTAATCGAATATACGGCAAATCTAAAACCTGGTCTGCTGAAACCTTAATAATCGCACAGTGTGATTCTGGAAACCACAAACGACTAAAGGAAGCAAAGGACAAAGTAAACTTTAAAAACAAGCGGAAAACTCCGACCTATTCAGTTACTTCAGAGAAAAAAGAAAGGGTAATACTTTTGATCGAACTCGTCGCAGAACTCTCTGTCTTCTTCACCAAAAATCTCCTTTTAAGAAATTTCGTCGAGAGGGGGGAGGTCAGCTTTCCTCACTTCTCATTCGAGTAGACATTTCTCAGCCCATGGTCTATCACCCATCACAATAGAACAACTCATGGTATAGTTCATATTCAATCTCTAGTTGTTTCGACCTGTGAACGTCGCTCACTCATGGTATATTCCTCTCTCCTGGGAATGAATTGCCAAAACTCTTCTCGTGAGAAAAAAAAATTACAATGTTTTTGTATTTCAAAATAATGGAATTAATAAAAACAGGGTAAGTACTTGAAAATGAAATAAATATTATTTCAGTGAGGTAGAGAAATTTGGTTTATTAAATTTAATATTAAATATATTTTATCTAATATGTCAACATAAAAAAATCGTTTATTTAATTCATTTTAATATTTACATTTCTGCAAAACACATTAGTACTTGTCTGAGTAGAAAAATAAAAAAATAACGCTTTATTCTTTTTTTTTTTTTTTTATAATTTTTAATTCACTACTGAATGATTTTAAAAATCCTTTTATATATTTTATAATATGCAATATATATATATATATTGATAATCTGCAATATATATATATATATTGATAATCTGCAATATATATATATATAAATAAATAAACAAGTAATTAATATCACTGTTTTACAAGATATCATTTATTGCTCTTAATAAATGTGATAACAAAACCAAAAAAAATTGCATTGTTTTTCATTCAATTTCTACTATTAGTTCACACTCTCCCTATATATATTTATGTAATTTGTTCAAATTTTCGATCGTTCATAAAATACTTTTGATTCATCTACTCAAGTCCAAATACATTTTTTTTGAACTTGTAGTGGATGACACTGGATGTTAATACCGTTTTTCCAATTATTTAATAAAAAATAACTAAAATAAAATTTTTCTTTGTTGATCTAAGTAGGAATTAACTTAAATGTTTTTTTTATATATATTACTTGCTTCTTTTTAACTTGTTAACTTCATAAAAATCAGAAAATATTTTTAAATATCCTGAAAATATCTGTAACAATCCGTAGCACACTTGAATTTTTTTTTTCCGATTTCTTCATTGCTTCCTGCACCTGTATCTAGAGCTCCATTAGACTAATGAAAAAAATCTGTCTGGCATAATAGGGACAAAAACGAAAGAAACAATGTGGGGAGAGGAAGAAAGATTGAAAATGAATTCCCCTCTTTCAATCTTGCACGGCAATCAACTAATGGCGAACTTAATGATTCTAATTTGGATCTTAAACCGACATTTTATAGAAAAACGCAAATCAATCCACTGAAAGTAATTGTTTCAAATTCAACAATCCATTCGATAAAAGTGCCTCTATCAAATATAAGTGAAACTCGGAACAAAAAAATGGCATTTTATTTGCAATCATAAAGGGAATTCAATCAGCATTCGTCGGGAATTCAATAACCGAGAGTTTATGGATTCGGCTTAAAAGCTGCACGGATGTCACAACCGAATTAAAGTAACAAAACAAAAATTCTGAATGAAATGAAATTTGAAAAGGATGGAATTCTGTTCTGCATAAAAATTAAAAATTTGCATGCCAAAGAGATATAAGCTAGATGAGACCAGATGAAAATAAAAATATAATATTATTAAATAAATGTCTTAAAAATTGGTATATATAAATATAAATATATAAATGTCTTAGAAAAACATATAATAAATATTTTTTCTGATAATTTCCCATTTTAATGCTAGTAAATAAGGTGTAATTTGATAATAAAAAAATTGTAAAATGTATTCCGTTCTCCGTTTTCTAATTTACTACAAATTGGGAAACTTTTGTTGTGCATTAACTCGACTGCAATATTTTTTACTACTTTATTAATTTTATGTATTTATTTCTTATTCCAACGCCTCAGTCATGATGATAGAGACATTAGCCACCGACAAACGTTTGTATCAAGAATTCATTACACATATTTTGAGAATGCAAAAATAGAGGTTGTAATTTAAAATTGCCGTCTACTAAGTAGTTGCGGTTGTTGTTGGATAATGCATTAAAATTGAGCAAGCCTCTTTGAGGTTATATGCAATTGCAAGCAAATGCTATCTACTATGAATAATTAAAAATGAACAGTTATCACAGTTTACTCAAAGCCAAAGATATAGAGGATCTTTCAGTAGAGTACTTGCATTTAGCCATTCGACCATTTTACTTACAAATGTATAACGGATCATATTTTTAAAGATTTTCAGCTATATTAAATAATTAAATAAGCAACACTGAATATGAAAAGCTAATCTTTTAAAGAGTAGGAATTTTATTAATTTTTTTCTATTTAATGGCAATCTACATCATCTTATCTATAACCTAATAGTGAGGGGGCATGTTATCCATTTACGTAACTTATATTTAATCTCTTCGATTTAGTAAATCATGTTCCATTTTAAAATCCGCTAAACAAGTAAATGTGGATAATCTTCATTATTATATAAAAAGCACCAACCTATTTGGATCAACACATGTAAATACTGCTAACATGAATATCACAGAAATTGATAAATACAAAATATTTAGAACTTAATTTCAACAAACATCAAACCAAATACAAAATAAATTAATACAATATAACGCATAGAATCCTTTGTAACACACACACACACACACACACACACACACATATATATATATATAGAGAGAGAGAGAGATTATCTGAATGTGAGACATTTCATAGATTTTGTATTGCAAATACTATTATCGTTCTGCCTATACAAAGTGATTCTGTTTCTAAGAATTTGATTTACGTCTAACGAATACTGGTGTGCAAAAAGATCGTATTTCTAGCTTACTCCTCGTCAGTTCGGTTTTGATTTTTGTAATAAAATATTGTATTCTTTATGTATGAATATATTAAATAACTCTTGTTTTGTTCAACTCACGACCTTAACAAGTCTAGAAAATGTGTATGATCACAGACGCAAGACATTCTAATAAATCCCCTACCATGACATAAAAAAGAAGATGTTTCATATTCTAAGAGAACACCTGAAAATGACATCTCAATATTTGATAAAGAAGCGTCATCAACGAAGCTGCAAATGGCCTCAGACGGGGATTCACCCATTTGGAAAGAAAAAAGTGCGCGTTATGTATTCATGTATCGTCTATCATTCAACGACGGGTGTTGAAAGTATATACATACATACATACATACATACATATACATACATACATACATACATACATACATACATACATAATACACACACATATCTATACATTCATGGATAATTGGATGGAAAATGTAAATGATGGTTTATAGTTCAGAAACTCCATAATATTTCAATGAAAAAGTCATTAAAAACGGAATTGCGTGATACAGTATATATTTTATACATATAATGCACGCACCTATTTGCATACATATACGATATATATATATATAAAGTCGAAAATTGACAATTCTGTTGTTTCATAAAAATATTTTGTCGCATTTGCGTTCAATTATATATTTATTAATGATATTCAATTGAACAGAAGAAATGTTTGGTTTATGGTTCGGAGACTCGATAATACGGGAATTAAAAAGTCATTAAGGAAGTAATTGCGTGACATAACGTACCAGTAACTGATGTGTGAAAAGAGTGAGAATTTAGTGGCGTTGCTGGAACATCTTGCTAAGAAATTAATTATGTACACAGATAGATATTCTGTTACAAATTGACAATGTGGTTTAGAATTTCTTAATGATGTGCCAAAATGTGTAAAATGTACAGAATTAACAAAACTATGAGAGTGAATAATTTCTTAACATAATGTAGCTGGTAAATTGCAAATTAGACAAATAATGATGAATAATTCCTGGAGAGGCATAATGACTGACCAGATTATTATCGGGCACTTTTGTGCGTTTTTATTTAAAACTAATGTTGATTCTAAGACTAATGGAACTGATTCTAAGACGTTGATTTTTGATCGGTTAATTTATTTTAATATAAATATATATATTATCTATCAATTCAGTTCTAGCTGTTCAACCTTTTGGTATTTGTGTTTATCTAATGATTTTCAATTTCATTTCTGCATCTTTTGAGCAGCACTTTGGATTTTGAACAAATTCTTCCTTTTTTTTTTTTTTTTTTTTTGAGAGGTCTGAATGTGAGACACTTCAGAGTTTTTGTATTGCGAATGCCATGATGGTAATGCTATACAAATTGGCCACTATGCATTTATTGGTGTTGATGTGTTGTATTTTGTATATATATATATATATAGTGTGTGAGTTAATGTTATGAATGTTTTAAAATTTCATTAAACTTTTGTAATAATCGAGCACAAAATCAAAATAGTCATATTTCTATTTTTTTTCTTTAATTTTTAACATTCAGAATAGGAAATGCTTATAAAAAAATATGTTTAATACAATATTCTAGCATCGTCCAATGTTGCGTTTTTGATGTAAATTCTAAAATGGAAAACTGCAGCTTGTGCAAAACTCTGACTCATTATGATCACAAAAATATTCCCAAAAACGTGCCAAATTTGCTAGTTTGTTAACTGTAAATTTTTTTTGTATTACAATACACAACATATTTTTAATTTCCTTTTTTATGTACTTTATAAAATTGAAAATTATTCAAATATTAAATAGCTTCTTTAAAGTATTAAATAGCTTCTTTTAAGTAATAAAGGTAGCATAAACAACATTTTAGCCTTTGATTCAACAGTTGGCATTCAGGGAAAAGAAAATAAATTAAATTTTAAAAATAAATTAGTTAAATTAAAACCTTTAATTATATTTTTTAAAGGGTTGCATAGCCTGAAAGCCTACAAAACTGTTCTGGTTTTTTTTTCTTCTTTTCTATCTTTAGGACCATACAGTGGCACTACTTTAAAACATTTTTTTACAGCTAATTTCGTGTCCCTGAATTGACTCTCAAGTTCTTTGAAAATTCAGTATCTACTAGAAACAAATATAGCCGCAAGAGGTTCTAAAATTTTAAGATATGAAATGTGCAATAGTGCATGTCTTGAAATTTTAACACATTTTAACAAATTTTAACACTTCACTTATTAAATGGAATGAATCTGTCCTGTGTACATTCTTTTCTTTCTTTGAGATCATAGATTGTCCCAAAGTTTTTCAATTTAAAAATATGCTGTTCATTTTCGTGTGGCTTAAATGTTTGTTAAATACTATCTATAAGATGCATTTATACGGACACTTCTTTGTAATGCTTACAACCTCTGAAATCTTTTTCATGTTAAGGATATGAAAAAGATTTTGCTGAAGAATCATATAAATAAAATTTATGTTTTGTTTATATTATTTATTTCTAATTGTTTATTTTTTTCTATTTCAGAAAGCATTTCTACGCAATTTATTTAGAGTTGTACTAAAACTTCACCTGGTTGTCAAACATCTGAGGAAATATGCAGACATTAAAATAAAAAAAAACATGAATCATTTGACGTGAATGTATATATTGCCGGTAATAAAATGGATAACTGGAAATCTGGAATCTGTAATATCCCGATTCTGGTTGTCTGGAAATCAATGGACCTCGTCTGGAAATAGTAAATCTCTTAAAAGATTCTTACGGGGGGTTATTTTCTTTTTCTCCTGGAAACTCTCTAAAAGCCTAATAAATGTTCTTCAGCTACAAGTCAAACTTTTTTTGGAAAGAATTTATCAGACTAACTTCTTCAGGGTTTTACACAATACCTCAGATCAGTGACTGACAAATTGTTTGGTTATTGTCTCATGGTTAATGTTGTTTTATTTTATGTGAATCAGACACTTTACATTTTCTTTCTTCTGAAGTCCGCTTTTCTTCTTTTTGTAGTAGAAAAAGTTAATTTATGCTAATTGAGTAAAAAAAAGTACTTTATGTTAATTGATTTAAAAAAATACTTTATGTAAATTGATTAAAAAAGAAAAGTAGTTTATGTTAATTGATTAATTTATAACGAGCTAATAAACATTTTTGTAATTTTAATTTCATTTTTTCATATAATTGTGGGAAATATACAAATAAAAGCAAGGAAAATCAGTAAAAAAAATGATTGCACCCATTATGTCTTCTTTATTTACAGTGAAAATAAGATCACTGTATTGCTTTTATATAAAAAAAATGACAAAATTCAGCATAACACAAGAATTAAAAACATTTTTAAGGTAAGAAATCTTACATTGTTACCTAAACATTTTTAAAGCATTTTATAAACATTGTTTTTTTCTTGTAGTAGTATTACCTTAAATTACAGTTTTAATTATTTAACTGACAAAATCAAAGAAATTAAATAAATTAATGAGAAATAGATTAAACAAGGCTATTCATTAAGATAATAGAAAATTCAAAGCGTAACCAATATCATTTAGAAAAGAAAATTTTCTTAACTAAAAAACAAAATGTGGCAATAATCGCAAATAGTTTAAAATTTCAGAAGTTCAACTTCGCTTTCCCCATAAGAATATAATTGTTTATTTTTTCTATTTCAGAAGAATCCCTTTGTAGCTTCTCTAAACGATTGCGGACACAATTCTGAGAACCATAGTCTTAGATGAATTAAATAACTTTGCACATTTTATTCATTAAAATTTGTTGAGAGAAAATTTGAATTAAGATTTCAAAATTATAATTACAATAAGTTAAAAAAAAAAAATTTTCAATTGTGAGAGAATATTTCATCATACCACAGAAATCGATCCCATTCATATACTGACGGAATAAGTTCAATCATATCAGTAAAAAAAATTGAATCCCATGTTTATCAAAACATTGCAACTCACACAACTAAGCATAATTCAATAAAAAAAAAGTAATGCAAAAATGTATTCAATAAATTTATGTGAATTCAAAATATATATATATATATATATATAAATATAGAATTAATAAAAAACTATGTAAAAATCCGAAATCGTGAAGAAATAAATAATTAAAAATAAACTATAAATAAATTCACTCCTTAAAGATGTATGAAAAATATCAATTAAAAAAAGAAACAATTCAATAATTAAAATGTTTCAAATTAAAACTAAGAACGAACAAAAACGCATTCATTTCAGTAAGAGTATCCTAATTAAAAATCAACCAAATTCATCCTATAGAATAATTATTTTTCATTTATTGCGAAGATGATTTACGATAATTTTTAAAAAAAGAAGTAGAAAAAATTACTCTTTTTTTGTGCTAAAAATTGTTGGAAAAGAAAACAAAAACTTATGAACACAAAACTATTCAGCATATTAAGCACGGAATTTTATACTTCAAATTAACACATATACTGTATTAATTTTATACATTGCGCATGAATCGATAATTTGATCTGTTTTAATATACAGCAATAAATATTATAATTAAAGTCCCACTTTTCAAAATTAATGTAAAAAAAGTACCGCTCGTCACAATGAGTTCAAATTTGAACTAAAAATACTTCATGAAGGGGAAAACGTTACGGCATCAAAAAAAGTTCCCAAAGTCTATGAATAGATGGCGCTGTAAGCGACATAAAGAAAGTGAATTCTGCTGTCAGTGATATTTTGAATCGAAATGACAACGTATTTGGCATGAGTTGCACATTAAACCCACTGTAGCGTTCAAAGTGCTTGATTGTTTCGGTTTTTTGACGAAAAAAATGACTTCCAAGTCATTCAACAGTAATTGTTATAGGGTTAGTGGAAAACCCATCCACCAAGGCAAGGTCATACCAAATTAGATGGGAAAAAAACGGTGGAACTTTTTTGGATGCCATACCATTTCCCCCTTCTTCAATTATCTTCAGTTCAAATTTGAATTCATTGTGACGAGTGCTTCTTTTTTACAGCATTTTGAAAGTGGGGCTTTAATTATAATCACACTGTATACACCATATCAGTCCTAAACATGTCGTTGATAACTGGAAAAAAAAGTGAAATCAAATTTTAAAGGATAATTTTTAGAGTCCTGTTTTTACAACCGATATCACAGCCAACACCTTCTCATCGTTGGCATAGTTACATATATATTAGGCAATTCCCCGTCATTTTTAGGCAGGAATATTAGCACGAAGAAAGTAATGTCATTTTTCTCGCAGGATTCAATTCAGTCCTGTTCATTCAGTGAGCCCTGTGTAAGAATTTCACTGATGCTCAGTTCAGTTTCTGCATTCGCATTTGCTTAGCTGCCTACTTTCGAAATTTTTTTTTTTATCTCTGTACACTGTTGGAATTGATTTGGGTTTCTTTCGGAGTTCGCTTTGCTTGCGTCCATCTCTCGCGAATAAGAGTTATGGTAGAGAAAAACAATTTTCTTGAATGTAGACAGTGATTTATTTTATTGAAATATCCATATCCAATGAAATCAAACGACCCCACGAAAATAATGGATTGTGAATTTTATGAACGGATGTGTCAGACTTTGTCGTATTTGCTTATTTTCGTGTTTTCTAACGGAGAGCTCTAGAAAATCGTTATTTTCGAATGTTCAACAGCGTGCTTCCGTTATTTTCTTATTAAATATATTGATATTTAGGGGGCCTGTTGGTGGAGTGGCTAGCACTCTGTGCCACAGGTTTCGCGCTAGTGTACCACAGGTTTCGGGTTCAAGTCCGGGCGGTGCAAAGGATGTTTGTAATGGTTCGGAATTAACTTTATCCATTATCCGTCAAACAGGAGCGTTGCGGGGGTATTGTTACTCCGCGTCCGTAGCACATCTTCAAGGTACACGCACCCCCTAGATAGTTCTAAGTGTGTAACGTCCTTGCAGTCCTTGCTTATAGCATAAAAGACAATTGTACAAGTATTTGCCAGCATCATTAGGAAAAAAAAAATTGACACGAATGCAGTTATTCAAGTGCTTACCATGTCTTGCACAATGGAGTACATTGCTTCAATTCAAATTGCATACTCTTTGCTTATGACCTACTAACTTTGGAATAAATTGAATGAAAGTTTACATGGAAAAAAGTAATGATGTCTTGACATGGTGTTCTTTTATGTCCGATAGCGTACAAATTCAGCGCCTTAATTTGCGATGTGAAAAACTGCGTTCCATTCATGTGTGGTGCTTGGAAGTTGTGTTGCCGTCTTTTATATTGGGTGGCATGTGACATTAATTTAATCGCCTCAGAGATTAATTTAATTAAATGCCTCAGACAATTAAACCTAGTTGCTCTAGATTTAATTGGCTGAGGCATTTTGGTGGATGTAACAACTCAACTTCTGAATAGAATGCAAAAGTTTTTCAAATGCAGCTGAATGGTATACCTATATTTGTTTTACCAAGTATTTAACCTCGCTCTTTTCTTCTTCATTATATTGTTTTCTTCTTGTACTTTACTTATTTATCTTTTCTTATATGTCATGTGAAATTCCTCATTAAGTTGTTTAATTAACAAGTTGTTGATTTGTTAAATTGCTTTAATGAAAATTCTATTTTGTTAGAGGCCTGATTCAAATATAATGTACAGAACTTGACTCATACCAAAACCGCAACACTAAACCTCAATACAAAAAACGCCTAGAAATTATTACAGTAGTCATTTCCATATTGGTGACCCGGACGTGATAGAAACAAGAAATTTTCGATTTTGGTTTTCCACACATCCTTAGAGATGGGGTGCTTGTACATCCACATAACAATAACATAAATAAAATTTTTTTATTGTGTGAAGGGGAGAGGGACTGTGAACGGAACCGTGGCTCTCTCTATGAGAATCGATGCTCTTTAAATATTCTCGAATGATCCAACTTAAAAGTTCCTTTGGCAATGCTAATACAACTCAGCAGTTGTAAAAATAATTCCTGCATATCTTCAAAAGCCTGGCATCCCCCTTCCGCCTCTGACTGCATGAACCGAGGAAAAAAATGTGTAGTTGCACTATCGTTTGCTCTGAAAGAACAAAAATATTCAACATATATGTAACGATGATATCCTTCGCATATTAGGACTGCACTGCTCCATTCGTCAGCAAGCACTTCAGCGTATCAACGGAGAAAATTGTCCTCCCATCTGTCGGCGTATATTTTATTTACAAAACTAAACGTGTTTTGACGTTTCATTCATTTTATTTCCACAATTTTTGCTTTTTTTTGTTCTTACCTAACTGAAATATTAAAATAAAAAAAAATTCAGCTTCTAGAAATGATTTTGTCTTTTTCAATCGGTCACGGGGAAATCTTTGAGAGGTGGTACAGTATATTAAAACACACATTTTTTGTATAGGAATGTAGGGTTGGAAATAACGCGTTGAGGCACGAGCGCAAAGGAAAAAAAAAGTTGCGTATTGACAACATTATTGCAGAAAACAAATTAATAATTAACTAATAATTATTTCATCTCAGAAAAATTTAAACTTCACTGAACTGCCTGGCTCTGTTTTTAAAAATTAAACATTTCTAAATCCTTATATAATATAATAATTAAAATCTACATTTGAATGGATGCCGTGTTTTTGGAAGTTGTTAAAGAATGTTGAATACGTGAAACCGTATCAGAAATTCTTACAAAAATAAATTCCCAAAATGTGAAATAAGTAAATGTGAAATAAAAAATTCCAAAATGTGAATAGCATTTAATGTTGTTTCAAACATATACTTGTAAACATCAAATTTCTAAAATAATCATAAGAGATTTTTGTTCTTAAAAAAATGTTTGAACTTACAAATTAAAAAAAAAAAATTATTTTCTGTGAAAGGAAGTTCTCAAGCCTGCTTTCAACTGAATCGCAATGCGAAAACCTCTGTATGGATCCATCAATGTGTTGAATAAGATTTCTCCAGCAGAAGAGCATTCCTAAGATGTACTAGGGGCCCAAGTAAGTTTCTGGGTTTGGCATGTGAATGGCACTAACGGCGCATGCAGTGGACAGGTATGTCAGAACTCATGATTTATTTTATAGGTTACACGTCTGTCAATAGTAGTCATAATAATACCAACACGTATCGCAATGCAAGAATATTTTTTAGCAACGAAGATGTCGAGTTTTGTGTCAAATAAGCAGCATTTGCTGCGAGCTTTACTTTTCTGCTTTAACTTTTAAAAAAATGCAGCTGAAACACGTTGTTGTTTGAGAGTCCTTCGGCGAACAGACATCATTCAAAAACAACATGAGAAGATTGGTTTAAACGTTTCAGGAGAGGTGATTTCGATACTGAGGTCAAGGTGTTCTCCGGAAATAAATAAATAAATAAAAAATTGAGGTCCCCCGAAACGGTCAATGGACATCATACCGACAACGGCTGATCCATTTGAATCATGCATTCCTCGAAAAAACGGCCCAGATTGGGACTTGGATGATTGATAGTGTAGCAAGACAACACTCCATGACATGTCACTTCCATCGTCCACGACACCATCAAAACACTAAAATGGGATCTGCTGCCACACTCGCCTTATTCGCCAAATCTACATCCACGGTCGATTGACCATGGGCTTGGATGCGCTACACTTGGCCAGTTTTGAACCAGTTCGAAATGGATTGAATGAAGGATTTTTGTGCAAAGACTGGTCGTTTTTATCATGTGTTGCCTGAGAGATGGCAAAAATGTGTAGCGGGTGAAAGGCAATACTTTGAATACACATTTTTTTTTTCGTATTTCTCTTGAAATTTGCATACGAATTGTTCCATTAAGTATATTTAAAGGTTTGGTTTGTCGCTCTACGGTCAATTTGTGCACACTTTAGGCTAATTAGGCCAGGATCTACAGTTTAGCAGGGATTCCGAACCACCAACAAACATCCATGCACCGCCATGATTCAAACCTGAAGCACCAACGGCTAGAGAGCTAGCTAATAGGCCATCACGCCGCGCCATTAAGACGAAGTATAAGCCATTCATTAAATTTATGTAAATAAAAACATCATTTGCTATTCATAAAATGAATATACATACAAAGGGCGTGATACTTTTTTTACATTACGTCGAATAATAAATAGTCAACTGCCAAATAAGAAAGAAATTCATTATTCAGAAAAAAAATTCTGGTGTTGCTCAAGAAATATTTCTTGTGATTAAAGCAAAATATTCAATTATAAATATTAAATGACTCATTGAAAAGTTTGAGTTATACAAAAATTTTAACACTTGAATCCTTAGAAAGTTGCTAATCATACATATTCAGATAATATTTAATGTTTAAATTATGGATATTTATTGCTTATACATAATGGACAATCTAATTCTACTTCTACTAAAAAAATCAAGTTTTACAATATTTTTATTTCAAACAAATACTTTATTAAAAAGACTTTTGTAAGCATTGTGTGTTGCATTGTTTTAACGTTTAAAAGTAAATTGGATAGGGAGAAATATAATAATTTAAATATCTTTTAACAATACATTTCCTTTGATTCAATGTTTTATTGAAAAATATTGTCTTACATTTTTATTATGTTTATTTCAAATTATAAAAAAATGAGAACATTTTTTTTTTAAATGTCCTTTGTACATCATTGAATATTTAAAATGCATCGAAATTTCTTGCAGATGAAAGATAACAATGTAGTATTAAAATCATCCAAATATCCTTTTTAAGTCAATTAATTATCTTTTATTCTAAAATTCTAATGGCCAAAAATAAATTGTTTTTTATATTCGAAGAATGAATAAAAATATTTTCTTGGAAATGTTTCGTAATTGCATTGAATATATTTATGTAGAAATGGGAAATACTAGAAGCATTGGAATTGTATATCTCGCTTCCTTGTTCTAAAAAGGGAATACAAAAGAAGATATTTCTATTTGAATAATTCATATATTTATTTTTTGATAATCTGGTGGGAAAAAAAATCTTAATTACTTTTTTCAAAAAAGTTTGCTTTTATTTCTTTCTAATGCAGCTGGCAAACAGTTAGACAGCTTGCTCTTGGATGCCTTAAGGCAAGCGCTGCACAGACGTACTCACTTTACATTACCCAAGGGGCGTGCGTAACTTGAAGACAAGCCACGGACGCGGAGTAACAATGCCCTCCGCAACGCTCTACGATCCTATTAGACCGGGACCTACAGTTTAAAGTGGATTCCGAACCACTACAAACATCCATGGCACCGCCGGGAGTCTAACCCGAAACCTGCGGTACCGAGCGCCAGAGCGCTAGCCACTTGGCCATTCAGGCCCTCAGTTTGCTTTTATTATAGGTAATCAATTCGATACTTCATTTGAGAAAGATTTTATTTGATTCCAGAAAATATTTGCCTGCAGAACATTCGTTTAGAAAATATTTGTATACAAAATTAAAAGTAAAATGCAATGAAGTTTATCTACCTAAAGTAAATAAAGTAGTCTAAAATAAATACAGTAATAATATACAGTATACGATTTACTTTTATAAAGCGTATACTGTAGGTATAAAGGTATGAATATTAACAATCTGGTTGTAGGTATTAGGGTATCTATCAATTTTAGGTATGAATATTAACAATCAGAAACAATAAGTTGTATTCATAAGAATTATAGTGAATACTTTTTAATCTGCCACGTTTGAGACCGCAAGTAAGACAGGTTACCGAGTGTCAGTAAAAAAAAAAAAAAAAAAAAAAAAAATTAAGCGATTAAATCATGTAATATGTTGACGCATTGTGGGGCCTGTTGGCTGAGTGGCTAGCGTATCAGATCCTTTTTTTTGAAATTTTTATGATACCCTACTTGAATTCGGGCCATTTTTGTTCTGATATAAATCCATGTATTTTTTTTCTGTTTTTATGTATCCAAAATTTGGATTTCCTAATAATAAATTTTATGTGGGCCTAGTGGCCGACTGGCTACGCTCTGGCGCTCGGTACCACAGGGTTCGAGTCGCGGTGGTGCCATGGATGGTTGTAGTGGTTCGGAAACTTTAACCGTAGGCCCATTTTAAACCGTAGGCCCCGGTCTAACAGGATCGTAAGGCGTTGTGGGGGTAAACTTACTCGCGTCCATACCATAGCTTCAAACTACACATGCCCCCTGGACAGCTTAAATGAGTAACAAAGGTATATTGCTTGGGACAGCTTGCTTGTATATGGCAACTTGCTTATGGCATAAGTATTAACTGTCTCTGTATTCCAGCTGCATTAGAACAAAAACAACAGGTATGAATATTATGAGCAAAACCAGTCATAAACAATGCGTTGCATTCATAGGAACTATTGTGAATGTTCTTTAATCTACCCCGTTGGAGACTTCAGGCAAGCCAGATGATCGATGTGTCAATAAAACAAGTATACCTAGATAAAACATTTTAAGCGATTAAAACATTTAATGTGTTGACACAATGTAAACCTGTATAGATAATGTAAATCTCCCACTAAGTTGTTCGTTATAGTAGCAATTACAAAATCAATATCCATACATTAAACAGGAATTGAATTTTCTTAAATTAAAAATAAAAAAACACAGTACAAAAGAAAATTCATAATGTGCAACCTTATTGAAAACAAGTTGGGACGAGATACTTCATGGCATAAGCTGCACCTTGTCGCCAACTGGTGTTCAAGGTCAACAAACAACGGAATCCAGACAAAACACTTTCGACAAGCCACCCTTGTCGGATTAGAGAAAGCAGCGAACTGTTGAAAGCCGCATTACAGAGCGCTTATTGCATTGGGTTTTAACTGTCTGTGGTCTTCCTTTCTATCTCATTCATTCAAGTTTGATTATAGATTGCACACATTTATTCTCTTACTGAAATTAATTGTCTATCACCCGAATATGTTCTTTGCAATTTACTACGTTTCACCCTCTGCTTCTAATAATTTCAATGTAGGCCCCTCTTGATCTTAAGCCCCTAGGCTGAAGCCTAGTTAGCCTATAGGAAAATCCGACCTTGCATTTATGGAACTAATTTTTTAAGATTAAAAATGAAACACTCGAAGATTATTGAAATCATTGCGGTGTTCTTAATAGCTTATTTTTAGAAAATGTGAGTCATGATCATAATACTCCGTAATCAAAGAATATATAATAACATAATATATTAACATTAAATGGCTTATAATTCAATATTTTGACGTTTTTCGGCATATTCTGGTATATTCGGTATATTTCAATATATACTGTACAAAAGATTTACAAATGAAAAATCGAACAACAATACAAACGATCAGACTTACAGGTAATAGCAGACTTTTCTTGCACGATCAGATGGCTATATTGGCCCATGCCTATCAGGCTTTGGCCACTCATGGAATAATTTGAAGCTATAACTTGGCATTTTATGATGAACTTTTTTAAAAAGTAAAACTATAAAAAAATGAGTTATAAAACAAATCACTTCAAATTAAATTTGTAGGTATTCGGGTTGCTTGTCTCTAGAACATTTTAAACAAAATGTATTGCAGTCGTGAGTGCCTCATCCTTTGCAAGAGGTCCCCGATGGAACATTCCCTGAGGGTTGTGCAACAGCGAAATCCGATTAAGCCGCGGCATCACGAAAAGCCCCGGGAACAAACGTCAAGAGCATCGGCACCTGATTACTGGCCAGAGAGGCATAGATGGGACCCTTCAACCAGAATAACTCATTCAGTTAATTAAACAGGTTCGTAGGAGACTTTGAGATAAATAACATTAAACGTGATTACTTCTATTGATTCAAAGATATTCTTAATGGAACAGGCCTCTAGAGAAAAAAAAAAAAGGCTGGGAAAACCAAGTGTGATTAAGTATTTCCATGAATGATATCTGGAAGAACATGATTAGAATTAAAAAATGATTTTGGTACCTTCTTTCGAATACTACGATAATTGCATTTGTAAATGCATTCATGTTATAGATATTAATACACAACAACAAGTCGCCGATCAAATATTTTCACATACAAAACAGTTCTTTTCTACAAATTTGGGAATCTGCGGTTATATTAATTAATTTTTTTCAGACTTTATATTTTGGATAACTTGCAATAGTTACAATCAGTTGCGATTAAGTATTTAAATGTTTACCTGGAAGGTGGATGGTATCTGGAAGAACATGAAATAATGATTAGAATTAAAAAATGATGTTGGTACCTTCTTACGAATACTATGGTAATTGCATTTATGTTATAGATATTAATAAACAACAACAAGTCGCCTATCAAATACTTCCATATAGAAAACAGTTCCTTTCTACAAATTTGGAAGTTTCCCGTTATATTAATTAATTTTTTTCAGACATTATATTTTGGATTACTTGCAACAGAATGTGGAAGACCAAATATTGCTGATAAGATATCAATCACTGTTCTGTCAAACAAAAATAAAGAAGACGCAAACCTGTGAAAAATGCAATGAATACATTACGCATGGATTATTTTCATACATTATATTCTGGATAGCGTGCAACAGAATGCAGGAGACCAAATGCTGTTGATATCATGAACCGAAAAAAAAGTACTTGCCAAAGAAGCAAACTTGTGAAAAATGCAATGAATAAATTATGCATGGATTACTTTCATACATTATATTGTGGATGGCGTGCAATGGAATGCAGTAGATCAAATGTTGTTGTTAAGATATCACGCACTATAGTATCTACAGTGCGGAAACCCCAATGCAGAATTCCTTCCTGCATTAAGAATAATATCGAAAACTTTCAAAATGGTCGAACAAACTCCAAGTCTTCGTGGCCCAAACGAATATATAAAAAAAAAAGTTTTTAAGTCAATTCCTACTTTTTTTTTCACTATATTGCAGAAAAGTCCTTTATAAATAATTTTCATTCATTTTTTTAAAGTTTATCTGGTGCCATCTATTGGTAGATACATGAAACTCATATCTAAAAAAAAACTAAAATTAATGAATTAATTAATATTTGGAAAAACTGTATTCACATCCAGTGTCATCCCCTACAAGTTCGAAAAAAAAATGTATTTTGAACTCGAGTGGATGAATAAAAAGTATTTTATGAACGATTGAAAATTTGACCAAGATATATATAGGGAGAGTGTGAAGGAATTGAATAATATTGAAAACTTTCAAAATGGTCAAACAAACCATGTTTTCGTGGGTCAAACGAATAAAAAGAGTAAACCTTCCCCACATTAGGAGGAGAAGAGGTGTGTGTGTGGGGGGGCTTGAAAATGTTCAATACTTACAAGCACTCTTTCTTTAAGGGGGAAAAAACTCTTTCAACCAAAACTCTTTCGTGAAGGCCATCATTGATCTAGTAAGGAACGTAAGAAGTGCAGTATTTTAAGAACCAATTAAAAATTTTATCGCCTCACACTCTCCAGAGATTCAATTACTGCCTTCTGAATCTTCCGTAATTTATTTTCGGAAAAATTTGTCGAAGAAAAGTTTCTAAAATAAAAATCATTTCTTAAGTTTTATAATAAGGCAAAACTAGTATTCCCCTTGTAGAGCGTTCTTTGTGCATAGAAAACTGTAATTTAAAACTTCGTATTCAATTTTTGAACGTATTTTATATATTTATGAAAAGCTTTTCAGTTTATTAAAATATTTGATATTTTTCTTTTTTAGTATAGTACACCTCGAATTTCCTTAAAAGAGCATAATTTACCAGCTATTTAATCGGTGTAGGCCGGGTATTTAAGTTTTCTCTATTTTGCCAGACAGGAGAATGAATAACAGAAGAATGAATGTAGCGCACTGTTGAAGTAATTTTATTGACAGGTATTTATAAATATAGGGACAGTATACAAATTATAAAATAAAACATTTTTTTTTCAAATTCCTTGTAAGACTAATTTCTCAAAACATGCATTATAGATAGACGGGCATTCATTAAAGAAAAGCTCTTTTGAACAACAAGAATTTATTAATAAGTTAACATTTCAATACATATTGTCTTGGCAAGGCGTTCTCTATCAATTATTATCTTTAAAAAAATTACTACTATTAATTACTACATTTTAAACTACGTACAGTACATAATGATATACTTTACATAATAATATATAAAGTACATAATAATATACTTTACATAACAATAATATATAAAATACATAATAATATACTTTATTTTACAATCAACGACATTTCTCTTAATAGCTACTACCACTCTCGACGTTAAACTTACATTGTTTACGTTGCTTTCTCTACTCTGCTGGCCCCGTAGCCATTACACAGTTAATCATTAAGCGCGATTGTGTTATTTACGATGTCAGCGCCATCTATCGCTAATGACAGCATTTATAAAAAAAGTAGTCAACACAACTATTATAATTATCTCAGTTGCTAATATACAAATTATGATATATGCCATCTACAGTTAAAGAAAGTTAATAATGATGAATTGAACAGACATGAGGGGCCTGAGTGGCTAGCGCTCTGGCACTCAGTATCACAGATTTCGGGTTCGAATCCCGGCTGTGCCATGGATGTTTGTAGTGGTTCAGAATCCACTTTAAACCGTAGGCCCCTGTCCTAATAGGATGATTTTACTATTATTATTAAATGAGCTTGTATGTTGTTTTATTTGCAAGGATGGTGAATACCTTAAACAAAATTCAACTTAACTACACTATTCAGAAGTATTGAAGAGTCCAAGTATAAAATGGCAAGTAGTGCAACCTTTGTAAAATAGAGTGAAACAGATTGTATTTCAATGATCCACATTACAGGTTTTCTTTGCTCCATCTGAAATGTTTTCATGTTTATGACTCTTTCATTTCGGTTTGAAGTAGCTGCAATATTCACTGAAGCATCCTTAAAATCATGTACTTTTCAAAATATTTTTGTACACATAAGTCTAATAAATATGCTCAGAACCTCAGTAGAAACGTACATACTTTCATCATCATCATCAGTGACGCAACAGTCCATGGTGGGCCAAGGCCGTCTGTCTATCGGCAGATTTCGAGAAGGGAGATGTTTCCTTTTTACGAGCAGTACGCCCTACAGTCATATTCGATAGGGACCTACGGCTTAAAGTGGATTCCGAACCCCTAAAACATACATGCACCTCCATCAGAGGTTAGTCACTCTGCCATCAGGCCCTACATACTTTTGTAACAATATTTCATTTAATTTAAATATAAATCAGCAAAAATATTGATGTTTTTTTGGATCGACGTGCGAGTGGATTGAAAGTATTTTCTGCTTATTGATTTAACTATTGAATAGCGATTCAGTTATTTTGCCTGCCTTCGTTTTTCGATAACATAGACGAAAACAGATGTTTTAACAGCAATTATTCTATAAAACATTCGCATTTTTCATGCAAATTATCATTATTATGCATTCAGTAATTACAATTTGAAAGACATATCGCAACAAATTTTGTACGCAAGCATGCAATCCAATTTTTAAGTCATTTTGATCTATGGCTTTCAACTCAAGGTATGTGAACTATGAAGGTAAGTGAATATTTATTACAAATACTTCAAATGTAAATTAGTTAATGATTGGCACAAAAAGAATTGAAAAAGTAACGTTAAAAATAATTCTTATTTAAAATATGAAAATTTGCACTTATAATGAATTTAGGAAAATCTTACTTATTGAAATTCGAATTAGATTCACATATGTGATTAAGCTTCAAAAATCTTATAGTTCGTAAATTAGTTATAATGTTTGTTAGAACTGAAACTGTGAAAATTAAAGCAAACGTAATATTAACGATATATTTCAAAATTTAATAAACTTTATTCTATATATTAATAGAAAATGAGACATTACGCGTGTTAAATTAATAATTATTAGATTTCCCAGTGAAGAATGTCAAGAACATTGTTCAAAGATGTTTTCAGAAAATTTATCAAAAATATGTACATTTTCAAAAATTTACGAAAATATCATACATGGAATATTTTTCTTCGGGTACCTTTCGTTCTTTTACATATGCATCCAAAATATATAAATGCTTTATACTGTACAAAATCAAGTAGATTCCTCAATACTAAAAAATATAATCGATTTTACTTACATTTGTTATATATCTTATTTTTTTATTTGTAATTTTACTTACAAGGTTTATTACATTTGCGGAATAAATAGACACGAGTTGTTTGAAAAAAAAAGGCATAACTTTTCTTGTAGAAAACGCAAATAAAGTAATGCATTTTAAAATACAAAATTTTGATGTCATTAAAACTTATTTACCTATCTTTCCTGAAATTCACTAAAAGCTTTTTTAATTATTATTGTTTAACTAAATTTATTAAAAAGTTATTTTCATTGCCAATCTGCATCGATAAACAAACGAAATAAATTTCATTTTGTTTCCGTCTTAAATTTCAATATTACAAGTTGGTTTGATGTGAAATTGGTTTCTTTTCTCCTTAAAATTGTTTTTAATATAATCTGGCTTCCAAAAGTGAAAGGCAATAAATTGAAAAATTTGCGATACATCGGCTTGAATCGGTGGTTCTTGAAATTTGAATAAAAGTAGTAAAATATAAGTAGGCATCGAATTATAATATGCAAAATAGTAATGCCAAAATCATTTTATGTAAATGCAACGCAGCGTAAATCCAATTGGTTAAAAATTCACCTTTATTCTGTGAACAGCGGTATATTAAACTATTTCGAGAAAATCAAAGTGTAAATACTGAGTTTCAGGTGATATTTTCCCACAAAATTACGTTACAGACTCACAGGCCGTTTAAAAGCAAACAGGGTGGCGTTTTACCCATTAAATACATGGAGATTGGTTTGGGGAACAGATTTCATGGCTTCCTTTCTTTCGCGAGTTTTAAGTGTATAATATTTACTTAAATTTCTTCCCCGAGATAATAATTATATAATTTAATAATATGAAATTGTCTTAAAAGATCGTCTGTTGAAAACAAAGACAATTTTATTTCAATGTGAAAATGACATTTATCAAGATCTAAATTCTGGAAGATCTACAATCTGGAATTTTAAATTGTTTTTATTTTTAAAACTGCTGTTATGCTTTTTGTTCTTACATTAAATTCTAAATTTTACGGTTAACTTGTATATCGGACCAGCAGAACAATTTTTTTGTGTGTATTTCTACATGAAACTCTCAATGCTCAAAGAAAAAGGACATACTGGATCCTATTGTTCGCATGTAAGCTGTCGCAATCAGCGATACCTTTGTGTTGCAAGCAGATAATGCCCACACTCACACTTCTCGCCTCGTGCGCCAATTTCCTGAAGGAAAGGAAGTCCGAATAGAATGGCTGCCACGCTCTCCCAACCTTAATCTTATTCAGCATGTGTAGGCAAAAGTTGCTGCTGTTGACCTTCTTATCCCATCCTAAATCCTACATAGGCTTAGAACTGCTTTATACACTGGTGTGCAAAACTTAAGCAACAGGTGGGTTTTTTGCCATTACTCCACGAGAAATCGTCTGAGAGACATGGCATTCAGAAATGAGGGAGAGTATTATGTGCGTAAAGGATGACGAAAGCATCGGCGCTGCAAAAGGAATACAATGCATACGGTATGGCATCAAACACAAACAAGCTTTATTGAAGGCATAGTATCGTAATTTATGATTGTCTATCCAAGAGGAAGAACAACAAGCAGATGTTCCTTGATATGGGATATGCCCTCCCCTCACTGCAATGGTTGCTTCGCACCGTCTCCGCATACTCAGAACCAGCTGATGCAACATTTCTTACGGTAGGAGTGCCCATTCTTCAATCAATTCCTTCCACGTGTGAAGTCGTCCAGGTGATTTCTTCTAGCCATATTTCACGAACTGACTCATTGGCACTTGCAGCGAATATGTTGAATTGCGTCTCCGTCCTTCCTTTTATTCTACTGTTGAGCCGATATCACGCGTTTTGCGTACGCTCACGTCGCCTCCGACGTTTCGTTCCTGATATTTGCATACGCATGACGTTTCTACTGACTTACGTATTCATTCTACTGATCTCCAGATCTCCTTTTCTGCAATTTCATGGCTATCTGCTAAATTTTTACATTTCTGCTGAAGTTTTGCACACCAGTGTACAATCAATGATCACTATTACCCATGCAAGTAATTGACAATATTTTCTGTTATTTCTACGTTACCGGTAGTATAATGCATAATATCACCAAGTTTCTTCCAATTTGCTTTCCCGCTTAAAATATGTAACATAACAGACATAAAAATGATTAGTTATCAGTTTTTAATTTGTGGTTTAACTTTTGAAATCCATTGTAAATAAAAGAAATAGCCAGGCAATTTTAAGGATCTTCCAAGACAATTGCATAATATTAAATTATATAATTATTAATTTGGGGAAGAAATTTAAACATATATTATGCACTTAAAGCTCGTGAAAGAAATTTAGTGTTAAGTAAAACACATGGCGCCTGAACAAGATGGGAAGAAATATTTTATAAAAGAAATATTCCTATTAATTGAATATTTCTTTCAATACATAGGAATTCTTTCAGTTTTAATTGTTTAGGACAGGGGTCTCCAAACTTTTCAGCCTTAGGGCCATACTGCTTACTCCAGTAAGTACCAAGGGCCAAAACCGTTTTAACTTTTCTATCATTATCTATAATTTAAAGTTAGTTGTTATGCCTAAGTTAAATTTTCTGCGTATTATGCTTGTCATTAAGCTTTACCTAGCAAGTCAATAAAACCGAGTTATTATCATTCTGTGTTTTTTTATCCAACTTATTACAGTAACAATAAGCTATTCGCTGTTGCGGGCCGGATGGATGACACTGGCGAGCCGGATTTGGCCCGCGGGCCGTAATTTGGAGACCACTGGTTTAGGACATGGTTTCTTTGAATTTTGTAACTAAATAATATTTTTCTTTTGTTTATAAGGAAATTCTCTGTTTAATTTAATAGGGTTTTGAACTTAATTTATAGATCGATTATGCGGGAAAATGACAAAATGAAGAAATACTGACTATGACATAAAAAAAAGCAAAAGCAAAAGCATGTCTGTTTTAATATTTAACATATGAAATAAGAAACATTTTTGGTTATCTTAAGTAAGAGATAGTATGCATTTTAAGTATGAATTGTGTACAATGAGATTTATCACGCCCTTATCCAACAAATAGTGTGTTTCGTTCTTATTATTTTCTATAAATGATAAGAAATGTCTCCTAAAAGTAACATAATAATCTATATGTATTGTTACTATAGTTAACTTTATGTGTTTCAGAATTCCTTTTAATATTTTTTTTCTGGAAGTAGAGCTCTTAGTCATTTTCATTTAGTGTATTAGTGTATAGAGTGTATTAGCTCACACTCTCCCTATATATATCTTGTTCAATCGTTCATAAAATACTTTTTATTCATCCACTCAAGTTCAAATGCAATTTTTTGAAACTCATAGGGGAGGACACTTGATGTTAATACAGTTTTGTTTTTGTCAAATATTAATTCAGTAATTAAATTTAATTAATTAATTTTAGTTTTATAGGGGAGAAAAAAATTTCTCTTCTATAAGATATTTGGCAGGATATAAATTTGGGAGTAAATACCGTCAGTGGGGAAGCGCGTAGATCGCTGGAAAAAAATTTCTTTTTCAGATTCTTTTTTTCATTCTGGGCTCTAGTCTGAATCAAAGGGGGAATAAAATGGAAAATGAAATACGTGAATAAATGAGTGAGAGAGAGGGAAAATTTTTTCTAACTTAAAAAAAGGAAATGAAAATTACTTAAAAAGGTCTTTCTGCAATATAGTAAAAGAAAAGTAGGAATTGATTTAAAATTTTTTTTTTATATTACTTGTTTAGAAAATTTAGGCTTTTTAGGTTTTTAGTCGGAAATCAATTTTTAATTCTGAAAAATTATTTAGTCATTTAAGCACTTCTAAATCACGATTATATATATATATATATATATATAAAAATGGTGTGTGTGTGTTAATTTCTGCGGATCGATTTTGTTTGCCAATTAAATTGTGGCAGAAAGTAAGCAGAAAGTGCCGAAAAGACTTCCTCGACTGCACGAAATACTCAGCTTCGAAAATGCACTAGAAACGTCCTTATGAGATTCGCACAGGAAATCGCCTCGGCCTATTTACCTGTGGCACTGAGGGATGCAAGCACCCTCATAATGACTGCCCTCAGCCATACTACTACTAATGACCCGCATATTAATGACCTGCACGGTAATGGTTAATGCTGAATAAAGTGTTGGTGCTGCGAATATACTCATGAAGAAATAAATAGAATTTAGGAAATCATTACTGTCACACTTCAAAAAATATTGACTGAAAGTCATTAAAAAGAATTGTTTCGATCCTATAAATAGAACAGAACGTTTTTGAATTAATGCTTATAATATAAACATTTACATATCGACGGAAATTAGAAAATTTTGTGTTAGCACGATACATCAAATGTTTTTATGTTTGGTGGTAGTATTTTATTTGAACCGCTTCAAATTTCTCTAGATGCTTCAAGAACGTTCAACAGAGAGGATGTTTAAAGTATCTTTGAATCTTTGTCCTTCTCTTGTGTATTTCTCTTTATGTCTTTATACTATCTATAATTGTCATGCCATCATTATTATGGGTCTCCAAAATTTCCAACCTTAGGGCCATATTGTTTACTCCAGTAAGTACCAAGGGCCAAAACCGTTTTAAATTTTCTGCCATTATCTATAATTTCTGGACTCTGACGGAGCATAAGTTTGCTAAATTCGCTCGTTCAATTACTATAATTACTATTGTGTGAAAAAATATCAAAATTCATCTTTGTTGGAGTTTTATAAGAGTCTTCCACTGATACAGTTTGATAATTTACATAAATTTGCTAGTGGGCTGTTTTCTGTTTTTGGTACTACTTACTTGTGATAGAAAACATTCTCCAAAATAAGTACACAAAGAATGTTTACAGATCTAAGTAAACCGATGAGCATCTAAATCTCTTTTAATAATTAGTACAAGTAAAATTGATCCACAACTACAAACTATTGTCAGTGAAAAATCACAATTACATAAATCTCATTAGTATTTCTTTATAATTGGATACCCCGCGGTTTCATTCGCGTTCATTTAGCTTTTCCGTTCCTGAGGGATTTTCAGGATAAAAATCATATGTTTGATTCAGGATATATACATTCCAAACATGGATGTACATACATATGCGATACTCTTTACCCCAACATAACTACCGAGGGTAAGCGCGGGATATTCACTAGTTTATAATGCTTGCGTGATTTATTTCTATTATTTTGTTAGTTGCTATGCTTAAGTTCAATTTTCTGCGTATTATGCTTGTCATTAAGCTTTACCTAGCAAGTCAATAAAACCGAATTATTATCAGTCTGTATTTTTTTATCCAATTTATTACAGCAGCAATAGGCTATTCGCTGTCGCGGGCCGGACTGATGACACGGGCGGGCCGGATTTGGCCCGCGGGCCGTAGTTTGGAGGCCCCTGATCTTTATAGTAACTGTCATGTATCTATATCAAATACTTCGTAAGCAGCACAATATCCTTAGTCCTATGAGGGACTTCAACATGAATGATGTCTCTCTCACAGAGGAAACTTATCGAAACTATTGTACAATAGGTTCACTTTCCAGAATATCTGTTTTCACGATAGTTAAATTGCGTTTACAATTCTGTTTCTGCATTTGCCAGTGTTGCTTTTCGTGCATTTCATACACATATTCTTCGCATTTCGTAAATCATTTTGCATTTCCGTCAATTATTTTTATTTAATCAAATCTTTTCAGAAGAAAAATAATTTCTGTTAAATAGGAGTACTTCAATGAATTGCATGTGTGGTAAAACTATTTATTCAAGTGTGAATAACATTAGTAAGATTTAACATTTTTCTAACAGTTAACAAATTTTGTAGTTAGAATTAAAAAAGGTGCATTGTTCTTTAAATAAAAAATATTTATGTAATTATTTACATTTTTTTTGTTACGTATGAAATTTTTTGTGTGTTTCCCAATCATTGTAAAACGTCTTCAGTCATTCAAATTATGATGGAAGTATTACAATATTTTCTGGCATTTCTTCATTTGAAAACTCTATTTGGGTTTCTTACTCTATCCCAACCCCTCTCACTTAGAAAGAAGACGTCTTTGACTCCCTACATTAGAGCCGCTGTGTAAGACTCTCATTTCCTTTACTATAATCTGTATGCAACAATTTAAATGTAAAAAATCTCATTGCCTGAATCCTTCTTTGCATCTGACATAAAAGCGGGCCCCATTTACGAATTCACTTTAACTTTCTGTTCAATTTATAAATCCTAATACAATTGGATTACCCTCGTGGTTCTGGAAAATGCCCTGATACAATTCACCAAACTCAATGGTGAATGATTTAAAAGGAAATGCCTGGATTTTGTAGAAAGTAGTTTTAAAAGACGTCTTTAAGAACTCGTATTTATCAGAGGTGATAAATCTAGCATTTTTGAAGGAATAAGTTTGACTCCCAACTCTTTTTTACAAATAATTTTTATTTTTCCAATATTCTAGAAATTAGTGTTAAAAATGAAATGTTAAGGAAGCAATTCAATTGCGTCTTTCAATACTTCAACCAGCGCAAAGACATTGCTGGATTTAGCAGCTTACCAAATAAGTGTTGATAGATATTTCTCTGCACTGAGTCTTATAAAAAGCTGTCTGGGAGCCACAATGAAAGAAGATTTTATAGAAACTATTCTATTAATAAGAACTAAAAAAATTTTTATTTTACAAACCGAGCTTCTTTGTGCTTAAAATGTACAATTTTCCTTTGCTTGTCTTAAACTATTGTATAATAAGTTGGTACCTGTAAGTTTGGTGCTAATATTTTTATAGAACACGTCTTTTTTATTTATTTTTATAAACAAAATTAGAGTAAAGAATATATTTTTAATTGAGTGAAAATACTACATATTCAAAGTTGCAAAAATTGCTTTTATAGATATATGAGTTCAATAAAAGTCAATGGAATTATTTCGCAAATATTTCTAAATCCATTAGAACATTAAATGACAAGCAGTCAGGAGTCAAGAATAAATACAAAAGAAATCAACTCAGGAGTCAGAATTTGTTTGGCCTTCCCCACTTCTGGCATTTATTTGTAGCACTCGTATGAACGTTCCTGTAAATTTATTGACAAGAATTTAGCAATTTTCAATAACAAAATGAGAAAAGCGAAATCACAATCTACAAACTATTGAATCATCATCATCATTATCAGTGGCCCCATGGTGAGCCAAGGTCGTCTGTTTACTGGCAGATTTCGAGACGAGAGATGCTTTCATTTTACGGGGTTGGGTTGTCAGCCCTACGCCCAATGCTCAACAGCCATATTAGCAGGGACTTACGGCTTAAAGTGGATTCCGAACCACTACAGACATCCATGGCACCGTCGGAACTCTAACCCGAAACCTGTGGCACCGAGCGCCACGGCGCTAGGCGCGAATGCAAGAATCAAATCTAAAAATCCAAATCCGCCGAGAAGTTTAAATAAAACGATATAAAAATAACTTTCGTGGCATTATTTCTGAAGTTTTCTCTTCCCGTCCATTTAAAAATTACACTTCATCACTTCTTCCAACTTAAAGCACAGCCAAATAAGTCAGTATATATATCAATCAATCAATAGAAAATGATGGATCTTAACAGAGGCGCCGCCAACAATAAAAGAAAGCAACGCAGCGAATGTTTTTCTTTCACGAGCCCTCTTGTGTTTGAGCATTTTCGTGGATTGATGGATGGGCAATATTTCTTTTCATCCCTATGGATTTTCCGCTTGGTATCCAAGGAGTCCTTCTGCGATACCTGAATGCCTTAACCATTCATTCTGGCAGAAGAACTTCCAAAAATGTTTATGTGCTTAACAACAAAGAACGCTTTCAGAAACTTTTCGAACACTTTATTTTGTTGTTAAGCTGATCTATATCTACAGGTATTGAGGGAAAAATTCTACTTCCTATGTCTCATAATAATAGTAGTAGATGATGGATTTTATGATCCCATATTAATAGTAGCAAAAGAGTATATCGAGCGCACATTTATTATCAAAATTACTTCAAATTTTTATTTTGAGTGTTCATATAATCTTTCGATTTTTCAGTTATTTCATTAACTGCATTTTAAACTTTTAGGTAGAATTCTTTGCCTGGTTAGATCCTTTGCTTAAATTCTCGATAGGGTCACTTAAATTGTTTTGCACCTAACGCAATTGCACCATTCTGCAACTTTATTTTTATTATTATTATTTTTTTTTTTTTTTTTTGCATGAAACACTGGATAATAGCAACTCGGTTTGGAAACTCTCATCTTACTTTTACAAATGGATTGATATTCAACAGAAATAAAACAGTTGATTTAAAAAGATATATAAAAAAATTTTCATGTCATTATTTCTCAATAATTTTCATCCATTTAAAATGACACTTCATAGTAAAGCAACTTCTAACTTACCAGCCAAAGAAATTATAAAAATAGATATAGTTCGAAATAATTGAAAATTGTGAAAAAACAACTGATAGATGTCACGAATTTATTTTGATTGAAGACTATTCAATTTTGCTCTACAGCTGGATAGGCCAACAGTTCCCGCTTAAATATTCCCTCGCTACTATTATTGTGGGACACAGGTAGCATTATTATTCAAAGGAGAAGGAAATTGCTAGTAAATAATTGCTGAAGTATCTAATATATTGATATGCATTTTGAGGAAATGCTTGAACTGCATAAATTATTACATTGTGTGATATAAACGTAAGGCTAAAGAGAAATGCGTCTACTTCTTTCTCTCTTGTCAATATAGAGTCTTATTTAGAATTCTATTTAATGTTATAATTTGCTATAAATTCTGCAACTCAAGTAACATCCTGTTGAAATATTCAGCTTAAGATGTGATTTAATTAATTATAGTGCACAAATATCTCTGGCGTGCAAGCATCGTTAATAATATTCAAAGTTGAAATTCTTACTATAATTGTTTTTAACAAAATACACGGTTGTATTTTGAAAATATGTTATTTAGGCGCTATAAAACAATAGTAAATGAATTAGTTTGCTTATATAACGCTATCAGAATATTAAAAATGTTAGCAGAAGATTTAACGAATTCTTAAAGGGTTTCTATAATCCACTGACAGAAAACGATTGATTGATTTCAAAAGCATTATGCAAGTTTTCATAGCACGAAGGTATGTGTACAACACCTTGACGAATGACTGTCGTTTCGATTTCCCTTGCTTTTTCTTAACACGGTTCTAATGTTTTTAAATGTTTAGCAGGAATAATAATTCAATTGAAAATTTTAAATTACAAAATACCGTCAACACATTATTTTCCACTTTTCATTTTTTGAAATATTTAAAGACACGTAATTGAAAATATGGCACATATTATGACATATCCCCTGAAAATGTTTTCTTTATAGTCCAAGAACATGTTTGAAAATAGTATAAATATCCACAACAACAACAAGAAAAGACAGAAGCCTCATAAAGGGAAAAAAGTTGTTCGGCACTGGAAAAAAAAATAAAGGCACTGAACTGATAATAAGAAGTCGTATCATGTTGTTTACCGATTTTCAGATCCTCATAATTGGTATTTTTTATTTCTTACAGGCAGAGAGAGTGTAAAGAAAAAATATAAAGAGAAAAATACAAAAGCAAAACAAATATTTGTTTATGAACATAGATGATACCATTTCCCACACATTCAAAACCAATTGTAATTTCAAAATTTGTTGACATATTTTTGTAGCGTCATTTCAATTAGAACAGAAAATATTGAATAGACGCAAACTTGTCGAAACTGAGATTGCACTAATGTGTTTAATATGTGCAGAAACTTGCATGGTGAAATACGCTTCCATGCTTCATAAATGTGGGACTGGGCGTTGAGTTTTGGAATAAGAGAGTTTGGCTTGAAGGGCCAACCGAAACCATGCCTGAGCGGAAAAGGACTGCAATCAATCGACAGGTCGGATCATTCAAAGACTGGGTGTGGTTCGTCGATTGGCCGTTTTAATCAAGCCCTAAAGTTAGGCTAGTAAAATGCCCAATATCTAAGCAAAAGCCGATGAAAAATTGTTAAAATATACCTCATGTAAAGTAATCTTATTAAAATAGACATCAGATGTCTGTTTATATAAATATATAAATTGAAAAATATAATAGCGAAGCAAAGATTTGTTTGCGAACATAGACGATACCATTTCTGAGACATTCAAAACCAAATTAAATTTTAAAATTTGTTGACGTTATATTTTTGCGGCTTCATTTCTTTCACTTTATTGTAGATCCGTCGTTTAATATTTAAAATGATTTTAATACAGGTGAGCCGATCGTAACCGATTAATCGATATTCAATCGTAACCTGCCACTCGCGTAGTTCTCATTTCCTGAGACATGACAATATTTGATGTTATTGTTACGCAAGTTTTCTTTTAGGATTGAAAGCTGATTACCATCCATTTTTAGGGGGATACATGAATGCAAACATATTCATCAAACTCCATTTTAATATAAAGGAGTATTCTGTAAATACAAAAATTAAAAAGATGAAACTGACAAAAGAGAAGAGCAAAACAACAGTAGCTTTAAGTTACTAATTAAGATGTCTGAATCTATGTTTTATTTAACCCTATCAAAAGAAATTGGTATCGTCTATGTTCATCAATAAAAATTTCCTTTGCTTTAAAAAATAGGATAAATTATGATCCAATTATGAGGATCTGAAGACATGCAAACAGTGGCTACTCTTATCTTTAACTTATTAAAGATAACGTGCAGAATATGTTTGGTAAATGAATTTCTTTTAAATTAATAAAGAATTCCGCCTACTAATTTCTCATTAAGATATTAAGCTTATATAAATAACTAAAAGCGATTCAAAAGAGAAATATCTTACTTTTGATAAAAGATAAAATGTTTTTAAAAATGTAACAAAATATTTTCTAAATGCGTTTTATAAAAAAAAAAAAAACATTGATTATTTTTGAAGAAATTGAAACAGAATAAAAAACAGGTATTTGAAAGTAAAAGTAAAGTTTGTCTGGCATCTTAACGAATTCTTCAAAAGTCTTACATTTATTATTTTTTCAGCTTCCCGTTTGATAAAAACATTTCAACTCAAAGAATTTTTAGGAAAATACTCTTTACTCTGTATTTTATTCAAACTTAAAATAACATAGTGAAACATAACAATAACTTTTAAAATTCATAGAAGGGTTTAAAATTTGTGTCCGTATTTTAATTATTTAAAATATTGTATTTAATTTATCATTAAATATATAACAGATGTTTCTGTCAGTGAAATCTAGCAATCTGAATTATTATGTTTCTGTATTATTTAAAATTGTCAATCATTTAAGATGAATAAGGTTTTGTATTCGAACTATGATTAAGCATTTCAATGGATATTAGATTCATTGTTATTGAATCTACTAGCATTTTAGTGTCAAAGATCTATTAATTTTAAAAACAGGTCTTAATGTTCCTATAATGAACATTCATGTATTAAGTTTTAAAAATTTTATATAATTTGCATGCAAATATTTATATTACATGAGTGTTCAACTTGACGTTGCATGTTTTGTCACTTTTTTTCGAAAACAAGTTATATAAAAAAAAATTGTAAGTCAATTCCTACTTTTTTTTTACTATATTGCAGAAAAGTCCTTTACAAATAAAGTTGAAATTTTTCGCTTGTATCTGGTGCCATCTATAATTCGATACATGCAACTTAAATCTAAACAAACTAAAATTAAATAATTAAATTTAATGAATGAATTAATATTTGAAAAAAAATGTTTTAACATCCAGTGTCATCCATTACGAGTTCAAAAAATGTACTAGAACTTGACTGGATGAATAAAAAGTGTTTTACGAAAGACTGAAAATTTGAACAAGATATACATAGGGTGAGTGTGAGCTAATAGAAGGAATTGAAAAAACCAACAACGAAAGATTAAAATGACATTTCCAAATAATTATGCAAAATAAATCGTCTCGAAACATAATCGCACATGTGCATCTGGGTGATGAATAAAGAGGAATAAAGGTCAGAAGCTCACGTCCCGCAAGAATTATACTCTGCTTAATTTTCAGTATGCATTCATGCCGTGCTTAAATTTCCCGGGCATATGGTGTTTTAATTTTTTTTTCTTTTTTAGGTTGTTGACAGTGTTCTTCACATCTGTGTGAAATTTTAGGTCAAAATATTTATTAGTATTTGAGTTACGCATGGTTTTGCGAGATGCTGAAACTAATTCCGGCGATTTTTGAAATGTCTGAATTCATTGAGCAAGAACTTGCGTTAAATTTTGTTTGCAGAAACGTATAGAATGTTGCAGAAGGCATTCGGTGAGCATTCCTATATTGGAAAGAAATGTTTACAAGTGGTTAAAACAGTTCAAAGAAGCCAGAAAACGCGTTGAAGACGAAGAGCCCTCTGGTCGACCACCAATCTTAACCGACGAAGCTCCCGTCCAAACAATTAAAGATTTGGTGCTTGCAAAGCGTCGATTTACAATTAGAGACCTTGCTGAGGATGTTGGAATTTAAAAATTCCTTTTTAATAGATGTTTCGGGTCTCAAACGCGTCAAATCTCGATTGGTACCGAAAAAACTGAATGCGCCAGCTCACACTGCATTGATTTTTTGTGACTTTTTCGCCAAAAATGAAACCCATATCATTCCAAAACCACCGTATTCCCCTAATTTAGCATTGCGCTACTTTTGGCTATTCCCTAAACTCAAAAGACCACTCCGGGGACACCATTTTGAGTCGACTGAACAGACATTTTAAAAATCGCCTGGAATAAGTTTTAGCATCTCACAAAACCAAGCATAAGTCAAGCACTAAATTTCACGCAGATGGGAATGACAGTGCCAGCAAAAAAAAAACAAACTGAAACACCATAAGCCCGTTAAATTTAAATTGAAAATTGGTCTTACTTTTTGGGCAATAGTAAGAGGGAATCGTATCTAGCATGGAGACATTTTTGTGTTTGAGCCATTAAGAATGGCTTTGAAAGAATTTTTATCAAAAACAAAGTGAAAAGTGAAATATAAAGTCGAAAGTCAAAAGGGAAATAAATTAAATTTTAGAATTCGGTTGGGGTAAGTTTCTAATTTACTATTTGGTCAGGTCATAAATAAAGACAATTGTTTGTGTCAAATGTTTTAACCAAGTTAGAGAAATTGATTGCATTTTTTTTATTTTTTAGAAAAACAGATAATTTTTAAACAGTTTCCAAGATAAAAGTAACAATAAAAGAGTACTCTGATGCCTTTAAGTCTTTAATGCAGAATATGTGGAGGGTTTTATTTATAGTTTTACCGGATCTTCTGCAGTCTCTATTAGTTGTCCCTTGAGTGTTATGAAAATATTGATAAATATCAGTGGATTCAGGAGTGATTTATCTGTTGTTGAAAAGATAATTAAGTCCATAGTTTATAATTGTTTTAAAGTTAACATTCGCATATTTTTAGAAGTCTTTCTTCTTTGTCATAGGCGCAGTCTACAATGAGAATAGAGAAGCTATGTACACTAAAATTGTGGAATCCAGCATTATAAATGGATGATGTTTTGTCAGTTTTTAATATCGTGTCGGTGTTGTTTAATTCTGATATTTAAAATGTTGCTATGTCCTACATATTTCATATTGTAAACAGGACATTCTAGGAGTGTAAGGACAAGTAGGAGACATGCAGTTGCTGACGTTACAAGCTGGTGAAAGATTCCTATTGATACGAATACTTTTTTCAGAAATTTGAGGACGTGTTTTGCATTTTTCATCAGAACATAATTTTTAAATATATGAGTGCTGTTTAGGTTAATAGAGGAATTTTAGAATTTCCTGGTTGGAATGGACGATGACTGATAAGTCACTTTATGACGAAGTGATAAAGTTTCGACAGTGATTGCTGTGAGGAGGGAGTAATTGTTTGACAATGGAGAACCATCCGCCATAGTTGAGGAGCACCAAACATTGTGCGACACATGTAGCATACAAATGGCCAGCAGCTAAAATATTTTCCTTTATTAACAGTCTCACATTGGGTAGACAAGATTTAAAAGCATTGTGCAAACTGAAAGAACTTTTTTTTTTGCCAACCCAGTATACGTAGATTCCATATTTTAAAAGTGGTGCTGAATCATTCATAAATAAAATTGGTAAATTTTTCATGTATATAAAGATAATTTTTTTATCTGTTCTCTAAATTGGATGTAAAAAATGCAAAACTTAGATTAATGCAAATATTAGATTTTGCAAATTTTTGCAAGATATTAGAAAAATGCAAAACAAGATATATAAAATTTATAGAAATGAAAATTAATTATTTTTGAAAAGATTATAAATATTAAAAAAAAAATGTTTTTGTAATTTTAATGAATTTGGTTTTTTAAGATTATAGAACAATTTTGCCTTTAAAGTTTAAATTTTACGCTGCATTTTAGTAAAACTGATTTTCAGAAGAAGGAAAATAATAAATTGCTGTTTCTTGATTTTTAAAATAATAAAAATATTTGACATCTTGTTTGAAAGAATTTAATAATTTTATTTTTTAATTAACTATCTATAGATAAGAAATCAATTTCTGTAAAATTTTGTCAAGTTAATAGAATTATTAGAAATACAAAAATAAATTTTAGATTTTATTTTAATTCTTAATTTTGATATTTATTCATCTCTTAAGTGATTTAATGTTATTATTTTTTCAATATCTTGATATTGCATTTAAAGTTAAAATAAATGCAGCTGATCATTGCAATGTATGTGATGTTTTTACAGTTTTATAGTAACATAACTAAACATTTCTAATAATTTTACTTTTATAAGATAAAGAATAGCATTATTTGTTGTGAATAAAAATTCCTTAATAAATATTTTTTTTCTTATATTTCATAGAAACATCATGAAATATTTATGCATTAATTTACCCATAAAATAGAATTATTAAGTAAATTAACCAAACTCATTAAGAATTAACTTTAATACTCGTTAATAATTTATTAAATTAGTAATTCGTTAGTATTAACTGTATACTAATGAGTAACTAATACTAATAAATTATTTCATGCAAACTAGTTACTAATACTAAATAAATAATTTTATTATTTTAAAAATAAAAATTCTTCATTGTTCTGTTATGTGATTAAATGAATTTTCCCTGCAGTAACTAATACAACATTTCCGTTGTTCAAAATGCTTTGAATGCTTACTATTGTCAATAAACTGAAATGATTGTAACTCTACCACGATTGCCACAATTTCTCGTAATAATTTTTAAAAAAAATAAATTTTTTGTTAAGGAAACTCCCCCCTAAAATTTACTAAAAAGGTCATTAAAAACATATTGGAAGATTCGTAAAACATTTGTGTGCTTTTTATAAACAAAAACTCAAGTATGAAGAAATTGTGAGAGACTTTTGTTGTTTTCCTTCTGTGATCGGTATTTTGTTGTTGTTATTGTTGTTGCAGGGCATCAATGGACTTCGACTTAGACAATTAACGACGATTCAGAATTATTGTTTCAACGGTAACTGCGTGATTCACCTGTGATTCAAGATACACAGAAAATTCTTCCTCCAAATAGCTTGATCATAAATGTCTAGACACTTACATACAATTTTATTTACACTTCACCCCTGCACCTAGGGCAATATAACTATTTATCTGTAAGAAAGGTGAGGATGAAATATCGGTGGGTGTTATGTACACTACGAACAGCCCACCGATAAATGTTGAGGGGATTACACTGTGTTTTGGGAGGACTTTTAGTGTCAACTGCCAAGCGTTTGTATTTCGTTTAAGTGAAAAATCAAAAGACTCAACAGGCAGCAGGACAATCGATACTTAATACACGTTGTCATTATCGTCATCGAATCTCCTCGTTTTTGAAAGCAATGAGCGCAACCATTCCACCAGAGGATTCGAACCTCAGTCCTCCTGCTCGATAACTGCGCATGTTGCCACTGGGCAACACGACGCTGCTATATAACTGCCCCGTCATCTACTTGTAAAGGCCCCTCTGTATTTTTTGCCTGCTAAATGGGTTGGTTATTCATGCAACTTCTAGGGGGCAGCGGCTTAATGGCCAATTGGCTAGCGCTCTGGCCTTTGGTACCACTGGCGGTGGCATGCATGTTTGTTAGTGTTTCGGAATCCACGTTAAACTGTAGGTCCCGTTCTAATCAGCCTAAAGTGTGCGCAAAATGACCGTAGAACGACCGAGCGTAGAATGACCCTTTAGGGGCCCCAGCCCCAAGCGAGTCTTTTTGTTTCGAAAAACGTTGAAAGCAACGTGCTTAGCCAGTGAATTGGAACTTATGCTGTTCTGGCAACTTGTGGAGCGTGTTATCAAGGGCTGATATCGTTAATGTGTTGCTTAATATTTCTATTCTCAACTAATTTGCATAAATATTTCTACCTAGCCTTAATTCTAATAATTCATAGAAGTTTTAATATGGAATTCATGAAAGTTTTATTATAAAACCATTGTAAAGGTCTAGAAGATTTGCAATGCTTGTATAATAAAACTTCCATGAATTCCAATACCTCAATATTAAACAACATTACAAGCATTGAAAAGACCTTTTCAATGCTTTAAACTGAATCGGTGATATTGTATAACAGGGTTCTTTCTTTTTTTTCTGTTGATGAGAAAGTCTCACATTAATCTATTGGATTTTTCTCTACTAACTTTCATTCTTATTGGAATGGCGAAACCTTTGCATGAATCAGTATTTGAAGGATTTCATACAATAATGAGAGACATTATTTAAAAAAATGAATTTCAATTTTCGGATCAAACACACGTTGCAATTTGTACACTTCTATTTGAATACCAGTCTAACACAGAGTCGAAAAAAAATAGCTGCCGTTTCCATTTTGCTGATGGTTAGGATATGCGCGTATTGAGGCGTACAACACAACGAGATTTGACAAACGTTTAAGAGACCCTAACAGTTTTTCGGATCCCTAGAAGTAACGCATTTGTATCTGCCAAAAGGGATTCGTGTCAGAGTTTCAAGACTCTAATAACTCGAAGAAAAATGTGCGGTTATTTTATTGACTAAAGAAAGGAATAGAAACCTGTAAAATAACTACTGTTGAAAAACGACTTTTATTAAGAAAAAGAGATTATGGAAAAATTCGTTTTAAATATGTAAATAATTGATTAATTTTCACAATATTGTCTGATTTAAAATTTTACGGCATTGTTTTCGCCATTGTTTTTTTTTAAAATAAGTTTACTTCAATAGAGTACAACGTTAAGATACTTGAAAATTGCTAACAATCAAGACTACATGCCAGTTCTTGATACAGAAATAGTAACACTTTGGAAAAAACATTTCTACTCAACTATTTCAAATACAAATTTCTATATTTACCTAAAGCAGCGGTGGCCAACTGAAATGATCTTGCGGGCCACTTTGGAGATGCATCAAAAGTCCGCGGCCTCATATAAAATTATATATCCCCATATTAGATTTAGACCCACTATAGTAGACATTTTTTGGAGTGAAAAATTGAAACATAATGAGTTATTATTATTGTTTTCACTATTATTCTTACACTTAAACATAAATAATATAATAATAAGGATACTAAACGCACATTATAAAGAAATATAGAACACTAAAAATGAAATATAAAAATTTATATTAATATAAATGAAATAAAATAAAATGAAACCATTAAAAATATTTATGTTATTAGTGCGATATTTGTTTCTCCACTCTTTCACTTAGCTTTTGCAAATCGATATCAATTTAGGTATTTGCACATCGTAATGGGTTTTGTAGGTTAGCGTCGTTAGTTTGAGTGTATTTTGTTTGGTCAATTTCATTTTCGGAAAAAGGGAAAAAAAAAAAAAAAACGACTCGCAGGTGTAAGTTGAACCAAAAGAGCTAACAATATTTTTGTGCCAGATTTCTCAAATTGGAAAACTTCATGAGTTCATCATTCGCATCAATTTCATTCGCGCGCATCACGAGTTCGCAGAATATAATTTGATCATTTTGCTAACTCCTAAATGTAAATTCATAAATAAAACAGGCAATGTCTGTAATATATTCGCAAGAATATTATTTTAAAACCAAAGGTACATTTTTCTCATCATTTCGACGGTTAATTTTTTAATATAGAGATGCACACATAATATATTTTTTCAATACATTATTTTTCACTATTTTGGCCATTATAAAATAATAAAATAAATAAATTTTGTAAAACTGTGAAAAATCTCACGGGTCGGAAAAATTTTGAAGGCGAGCCCCGGGTTGGCCACCTCTGATCTAGAGTATAGAGGATTTGTGTACTACAAGAGACTCACCGATGTTCTACCTTCACTTTTTTAAAGGGAGGCTATATCACCCTGTGTGTGGATAACAGAAAATAAAACTGCAATCATACGAAAAAGAAGTAAAATTATATTTACAATTCCATTTTTTTCAACATTACGATGGATTTATAAACAGATTTCATTCTTTTAACAAAAAAAAGTTTGGGTATATCACTTTCTGTTATATGGAGAGATCTTCATTATATTTGCATCCCTTACCATCGTTTTCCTTTATATAAAATTGATGTTCTTCACTCATTATTCCAAGTTTTTCGTTGAAAAAAAAATTTAAGCATGATTGTAGAAAATAAATCTTCATACTTCTAGCAGAATACTTTTTCTAATATTCGTAACTTGAAACAACGTTACTTCATAACATAACTTGATTAGCATTTTCATAATTAATAATTCATTAATGATATTAATGCGCTATTAATGTTATTAAGGAATTAATTAACATAACTTGAATAATATTTCTTATTTTCAAAGGACTTAAAAGCAACTCCTGCAATGATTGTCCATGGATCCCTTTTTCTCATATCAGAGCTACTTCTTTCAACTTAGTTTCTGAAAAATGAGATGCTCTTTTGCTAGGTTCAGTATTTGAGATTTTTTTTAAAAAACTGCTTCATAAAATCCTCTGGAAGAGGGAACTTAAAGAGAATAGCATAGAAAGTTATTCAGATCAGTCTAACAACTCACAATAGCACCATCTGGAAAATATCCGCCTTCTAGACTGGCTTATTTGTTGCTGCTCTGGTCCAAAAGGTATTAGTAGCAATGTAAAATACTCGTAAGAAACGATATCCTACGCAGGTTGTTTAGAATCTTGAAGCTCTTCTTTTTTTTTTTTTTTTTTTAAATAGGCCGCATTCCCTCAAAAGATAAAGATGATTTTCGCTAGAAAACGATACGCCAGTACGTTATGATTTAATGGTCAATTACGGTTATGATTTAATGATCAGTTTTGGATTCAACATATAAAATATCCAAAATTGTGAAAAGGCTTTCACAGTTGGCCTGGATTAATATTCTTTTAATTTCCCCAATATAAACATGTAATATCTTTATTAATTTTAACGTTCGATTCTTTGTTAGTTAACAACATTGAAAAAATTGGCTGCATATTTTTAAATAGACGATTTTGTTCGGTTTTGTAGCTCTACGGTCATGCTGTGCACACGAGGGCTAAACAGAAGGGGACCTGCAGTTTAAAGTGGAATCTGAACCCCTCACAAACATCCTTGCTACCGCCAAGATTCGAACCTGAAGCCTGTGCTACCAAAGCCTTAAAAAAGCGAAGCAAAATTTAATTTACATTCACTTTGAAGGGATCCATTTTTTGAAGATGATGTGTTTTTAAAGTTTTAAAAAATTCGTTCTCTCAGAAATTAATAAGAATACAATTTTTAATTCATCTTTAAAGATGCAGAAAAAAATATTTAATTTACTTAATTGCGCTAGTAATTTTATTGATACAAGTATTTTTTTCAAGTAATTTTTACACTTTTCTTTTGAAGTTATTAGCTTTTTAAAAAAATATGCACTGTTGAAAATATTACTTTTTTGAACGGTTTATAAAAAACGCAACAGTTAAGAAAGAAATCGTTATATTTCAAAAGATGTTTAATTTTGCAATGGTTATTTTTTAAATTATCTATAAATATCCAATATTTTTTTTTTTTTTTAATTGCCTCAGACAATTTAATCCTCTTTTAAAGAATTATACGTTGCTTACTAAAAAATAATAATTAATTTTTTTTAATTTTTAATTTACGCTTTATAAAAGAACAAAAGAAAAATTACCGTGAACTCGAACACTGTATTTTAAATTTCTACCAAAGAATTTCTTGGACAGCGGGTTCTTCTGTATTCACATTTATTCACGAATAATTTAATAATTTAATACTCGCGATTTAAGCAGTTGATTCTTCTGGTCACAGGAGTGTTGATTTGAATGGATGAGCATAATGTAAGTTTGCACGAACGAACGGTTTGGGTTGAAAACAATAACCGGCATTAATGAATTAATCTGTTTCTCCTTTTGTGTTGATTTTCATATAATCGAATCACGTTTTCCTTTATTATTAAAATGAATTACGAATCTACTTTTTAAAAAATTCTAAATGCGTGAGAGTAGCAGATTCTGGAGAAGCCGAATTAAACTCTTTTAATTTATAATTTTGTATATACAATGAGCCTTAAGCAGAATGACAAGAGAAGAGATTTTTTTTTTTATCTTCTTTAGACAAAAAGATTAAATTCAAGTAAAGGAAAAGCTTTATTAATGTGGAATATTTTACGCAAATACGTTTATAATAGATAAAAGATTTATTAAATGATTTAAAAACTGATATATAGGAATGTAAAAAAAAAAACATTTTTAAATGATAGGAAGTTATTCTAAAACAAGTAATATAAAAAAAAAAAAATTTAAGTCAATTCCTACTTTTTTTTTTCACTCTATTGCAGAAAAGTCCTTTACAAATAAAGTTGAAATTTTCCTCTTACATCTGGCGCCATCTATTATTAGATACGTTCAACTTAAATCTAAAAAAAAAACTAAAATTAATGAATTAAATTTAATGAATGAATTAATATTTGAAAAAACTGTATTTACATGAAGTGTCATCCACTACAAGTTAAAAAAAATGTATTTGAACTCGAGTGGAGGAATAAAAAGTATTTTATGAACGATTGAAAATTTGAACAAGATATATATTGGGGGAGTGTCAGCTAATAGAAGGAATTGAAAAAGGGGAACAAATGGATATTTACATATTTATCTTAATACTTCTTAATCTTCCGATATTCTTAAATATTTGAGGAAAGTGATTCCATTACATATGCTCAAAATAATTAGAGGATATATTATGAAAAAATCCCAAAATCAATACTCTTTTATTAGTACATACAAACAAAAGAGGTTTAGAGTGAGAACAATCAAGTCTACAATGTAATAATAAAAATGCTGTCTGTGATATAGAAAGCAACGTGTTTTAGAAAGACGTTGTATTCTTTATGCGTGAGAAAATTTTAAAAATTGACACACATTGAATGGTGTTTAACAGTAATTTTTAAGTCCCAGATCATGATGTAGCCGAATCGGTATCCTGGAGGCTGGCCAAACGCAATGAGTTGTAGAAGATGTTTATGAATATCAAAGTGCGGTTATTCCTAGACTATGCAATTGGTATTTGAAACTATTGGTTTTACAATAAGCAAAATGAGGAACTTTAACATGAAAGCCACATCACTGCAGCATCAACTTCAGTGGATTTCGGCTTAAATTATGAAACCGGCTCCACTCTACTGAATGTTAGGTTCGCAGTTCTATGGGTTGTGCTTTGTAACAGCGGGTTACTGTGCTACCATGAATGTGGCAAGAAGAAGATCATAATTGGGAAAATGATGAATGGAGCACCGTTCTATTCACAGATTAGCACTCGATATAATTTTGCGTTTATGCATGAAAGTATCCAGTTTGGAAGAGGGGGCTGATTTGGTTTGTCGCTCTACGGTCATCTTGTGAACACGAGGGCTAATTAGACAGGGAACAACAGTGCAAGGTAGATTCCGAACCATTCACAAATTTCCATGCACGGCCAGGATTCGAACCTGAAGTCTGGGATACCAAAGGCAGAGCCTTAGTCCCTTGGCCACCAAGCCACATTTGGAAGAGGAGGAGTGATAGTGTATCAATGACCACATAAAACTGTACAGGACTAGATACCTGATTAATCGGAGATATGGGAATAAGATCTCCTCACCATTTGTCATTACTTACGTTGAAGCAGACGAGGCAGCAGCAAACTCTTTTGGTGGGACTGTAGTCACATTATCCTGTGGTTGTGTCCGATTGCTTTTTCAATAACAAAATTCTTTAAATGGATTGTCCAGCATATTCGCATATGTATAAAAAGAAACGTTGCTGATCACTTATAACTCCTAGAACAATTTCATCAAATGAAAAGCTTGAATTTGCAAGAGTAGGAGGCGAATCTATCCTTAAAACACGCATTGATTTTATGCCTCATATTTATGCGACATTGCTCTAGGTCAAAGGCTATACCTTTTATTGACATTTTTTTATTTGAGAAATCATGTAATTTTGTACATTTTTATACTACAACATCATATTCATTTTTTTATTTAATAATCAATATCATGAATAAAATTTAATTATTTTTTCTTGGGTACCTCTCAACAACTGCACATCATGTCAGTCAACACAATGTTTCTTCCTTCTCAGTTTTTGTTCAAAATCATTACATACCTTAATTGATTTAAAAAATGTATTAATTTGGATTGAAGCGGTTCTCAGACTTTTGTTTGTCAAACACCCTTAAACTAAAACAATAATAATAGCAATAAATTAACTGCCATATTTTGCCAAATTTCCTTTTTTTTTTGTGATGCTTGAATTCACTGTGGCTTTGCTGTAATTTTCAACTTATTTCATAACAGGATTATTTATATTCTAAGAGGAGTTATTAAAAATAGTGTTCCTGAAGTATCAGTTTTAATAATGCTTATGAACCTATAAATGAAAATAAACCCAAAAAATTATATAGAAATCTTTCAAAGTAAACTGTTTTAAATACTTTAAAATTCAAAACCAATATTTTGAAACGATTTTCTTTTGAAAAGTAAAATATTTGTGACCTTCTAAGGAGAAAGGATTTTGCTTGACTCCACCCGAAAATTTAACAGCTAGAAAATTGTGTTCAACAGGAGAAAACCCAGTTCTTCCATGATAATATTGTAATTCCAAGGAGTACGACATTAATAACTGTCATTATTGAAATCTATCTTTATCCAGTTCCCCACAGGTTATGTGGCCTGGTGGCTAGCGCTCTGGTCTTTGGTGTCCCAGGCTTCAGGTTCGAATCCTGGAAGTGGCATGGATGTTTGTGAGTGGTTCGGAATCCACTTTAAACCCTAGGTCCCGGTCTGTTAAGCCAACGTGTGCACAAGATGACAGTAGAGAGACAAACCAAACCAAGCCACAGGATTTAGGTTGCTCAATTTTAGTTAATCGGAGATAGAATTAAAATGAACTATTCCTTGTTTCATGCATAGTTTTCTTTTCTAATTATCCATGAACCATGTATCAGTTAATAAAATTTTTCGCCATACGCAGTTCTTATTTAAAATCATTTGGTCCAACAATTGTTTTCAGCAGTGCATATATCGTTTAAAAATTCTACTGCAGAATATAATTGAAAGTTTTCTAACAAAATGACTTTGTATCAGTAGGCGTGGAAATTCTTTATTGTGTTCTTTTTCATTGCAATCAAATCACCAGGGCTTATAACATCCAGCATTACTTCTTTCATTTTTAATATAAAAAAACAGTCTTCTTGAAATAAATGAACAGTCATAAGAGACTCGTAAAAACAGTCTAGCACATTAAATTTATCTGCTAAATATTTTTTGTGCTTTAAGTGTAATGGAAAGAAAAATGTCCTTTATTCTTGGAATTATAATTAGATTCGGAATCGTTTTGCATATCATAAAAAACCTTAATTTAAAAGAAAACTTGAACCACTGATCAAACATTCCCAAAGCCAACATTTATGGGTATTCCACCCTTAAGCTAAGTAATTGCAATCAACTCGAAAGAAAACCAACTTCGATGTTATCCTAACTGCAGAAATTCTGAATGTATATTCTTGAATTATTTATAAAGAAATACATTTTATTCTAGAATTTCGATTTTGTCATCACTTACACTTACTCGTAAAAATCTCTTGTGTGTAGTTTCTATTTTAAAGTATCTTTTTTCATTGTAAAGATTAATTTTGAAACATTGTAAGAAATTTCATAAATGTATGCTTAAAAAAATAGGAATTAATTAATCAGGAGTTTGAAACGTTAAAAAAAGATGTAGAAATCAAACATTAGGTTTCGTTAAATAGTTTTATTCTTAAAAAATAAGTCAAACATAAAACGAGAAAAAAGTTTTTTAAATTAGATTAATTTAAACAGATATAGGTAGTGAACATATAGTTACAGGTATCTACGTGATTTATTACATTTAAAATACACACATATATATATAATAAATTAATATATATATATATATTACCTTTATAAACATTGGTTGAGTAATATTCCCGATTGGGAAGAGTAAATTATATTATATGGACACTATTCTTAATTCGAATATTTGAGCTTATTTTTTTTGTTAAGACCAAAATGTAATCTACAATTGATGCAATCTGTATTTTACAATAATGCATGTCCTTATATTTTCTTTCCTGTACTTGCCACTTCTTGAATTCTGTTACATTTAACCATTCTACTTTTAAAAAATGAGTGCGCAGAAGATCTACATCCCCGTGGTGTACCTGGTAACACTTTTAGTGGCTAAAAGATCTGCAACTTGGCATTATTGTTAGATAAATGAACTCTGTTTCAGCATGTTTTGTTGCGTTTGTTGATTTTGTTGTTGTTGTATGTTGATGTTTTTTTTCGTTGTTCTTTTTTCGCTGTAACTGTTCATAACTGTTCATCATTGGAAATAAATAAAAAATAAAAAAAAACTTTGAAAAATTGAGGAAATCATTTACGTCAATTTTTCTTTGTATTTTGTTCACTGGCCTTCAATTAAAATTTACTAACAAATTATTGCTAGTGCAAAATTTATTAGCACGATTTAAGACAACACGAAACAGCAAAAGTAAATGAAACAAAACAATTTATAATTTTATTGCAAGCAAAAATCTAACCGACAGTTGTACAAGTTGACAAGTTGTAGCAGAGACTTCATCTCTTTTGTTCTTATAAACATAATTTAAATAAATATTTTTTCTTACTAAAATAATCATTACATTTACGTCCAATAATTTTACCAACATAAATCTAAAACACGAAAAACCAAGTAAAAACTCAAGGTCTTGGGAAAAACTCAATCTTTGGCAATTCTGGTTGAGATCCTGGTCGACCTGTTGGCAAACGGGTTGGACTTCTGAACTCAATTCCTCCCTCCCTCTTAGCATCGCCTTCGAGAATCTTTGTTCCAAATTGCTACATAAATCCCCTGAATGGTCTTTTATGAATTTATTACCAAACTTCTCTGGTTCATGGGTGGAATCGTAGAAGCATAAATGCAGAGAAAGTGATATAACTATTGAGGTTTGATTTGGTTTGGTTTATCGCTCTACGGTCATCTTGTGCACACGAGGGCTAAACAGACCGGAACCTACAGTTTAAAGTATAACTATTGAGGATTTGAATGGTGATGCGCATTTTGAGTTCCTCACTAAAAGAAACAGATATAAGATATTTAACTGAATTGCAGAGAAGAACAAAATGTCTCCAGAGACAGAGAGATCTGATTCACCAGGTCATGAATGGTGATTTAAAAATGTCCTCGATTCTTGGCATCGTGTTGAAGGACGAAGTTAGCAGGCGGATTCAAATAAAGTTTTTTTTTATTATTTTATTGTGATTTTCATATTCTTCAACCACATTGCAAAACATAAAAAGTGAGCCGTGTTAAATCAACGAAATTTCTACATGAGTTTTGAGTAATAAGATGAGATCTTTCATTACATAAAAGTCCATAGTGAAGAAGAAAAACCAAAAACACACAACATCCTGATCACCCTACAGAGGAGAATACAAAATATAGATATATCCAACTTGTCATTAGGGTAACTAGATATTTTCCATGCAAATAGGCGATATCATTGTGAAAGTTTTTGAAATATGGTAAATGTACACAGAAATTACGATTATATTTAAAACTTTGGGTGAAATAGTTTTCAGACATTGAAAAACATTGTATTTTTTCATCAACGATAGAGAAATTCCCTTGATTTGCTATACCTAATATTTTTTGTTGCTAGAAAATACTAGACAGCATTATTTTAAAATAAATTTAAGAAGCTTAAATGGTGAGTTTTCCGGGCTGGATAATGTGTTGCAATTTTACATTTCATAATATATGTGTTCTATAATAATCGTATAAACCAAGAAAAAGTAAGATTGTTCTATATCTCATATGGAATATGTATTCTATAACAGTCGCATTAAGAAATAAAGTAAAGTTGTTTGATATCCAATACGAAATATGTTTCTATAACAGTCGTATTAATAAATAAAAAAGCAAATTTGTTTTACATTCAAAGAGAAATATGTATTCTTTAACAATCCCATTAACAAAGAAAAAGTAAAGTTATTTGATATCCAATATGGAATACGCTTTCTATAACAGTATATAAGAAATAAAAAAGTAAAATTGTTTTACATTCCATGGGAAATATGTATTCTTTAACAATCCCATTAACAAATAAAAAGTAAAGCTGTTTGATATCCAGTAAGATATATGCAATCTATAATAATCTTATTAACAAATAATATTTAAGTTTTTTGATATCCCTCCCACATGAAATATGCATTATATTAAAATCGTATTAACAAATAAAAAGTAAAGTTGTTCTATAGTACATCCCTTACGAAATATGAGTTCTTAAACTAGTGCGAACCTATAGAAAGAAAAGAAATCGATCTTGATAATTCTATGTGGACAATGACGGATAGCATTTTTTTTGTTGTTGTTTTGCCGAGGAATCTAGATGCCTTCGTCCGAGACAATAATGCAGCCAAAATATCCATGATTAAGAGAAGTGTGTCAGCGCATTGTTCTAGCATGACATCGGTGAATAATGACGCCGCCATCTCGTTTAGCCACTGCCGCATGGGTGGCAAATGACCTGCATTTTATTTTATGCCGCCATTGCTCAGACACCAGCGCCTGCTTAAAACTGAAACGCATTTGATTTGACTTTTTTTTTTAATTTATAAAGTTACTTAGCATTTAGGAAATCGTCGCGTTTTTTAATTCCTTCTATTAGTTCCCACTCTCCCTATATATATCTTGTTCAAATTTACAATCGGTAATAAAATATTTTTTATTCATCCTCTCGAGTTCAAATACATTTATTTGAACTTGTAGTGAATGATACTAGAGGTTAATAAATTTTTTTCAAATATTAATTCATTCATTAAATTGAATTAATTAATTTTAATTGCTGTTTTTACATTTAAGTTGCATGTATTTAATAATAGATGGCGCCAGATGTAAGAGGAAAATTTCAACTTTATTTGTAAAGGACTTTTCTGCAATATAGTGGGGGAAAAGTAGGAGTTGACTTAAATTTTTTTTATTTTTTTTTTTATATTACTTGTTTTAATGTTATAATAACTAAGCATAAGGGGGAAATACTTATACATTTAATCATAAGTAACTTGTTTTAAATGAAATCCTATGAAATTTGTTAATACTTTAAATTAAATCTTAGCATATAACCTTTAAATTTAATCATAAATGGCTTGCTTTTGTTTTAAATTTTATTAATATGAAGAAAAATCTGTGAAACATAATTTTTGTTTTGCTAATTTCTCTATTTCTGTAATCAGATATAAATTTGTAAGCTTAAAATCCATTAGAAATTGTGTAAAAGTTAAAAAAAAAAAGGATTTTGGAATTTATTTAAAAAATTTCATCAACATACATTTAATACTGTTTTACCAAAGATTTTGTAATGAGAATTTAAAGTTATCTTGTCACAGAGCATCTCTAATTTTATAAAAAATTTTGATGATTGCTATTTAACTGTCATAAGGTTTTTAAATAATTAAGTTTATATTTTTGAGAGTCAGTTTAAGTGAATTATTCTTCAAAATAAGTTATCGCTAAAAAATTAAGCAGAATATGCATATTTTGTGATTCCAATGTCTAGTGTCGAACACTTAAGCATGAGTGTGGGAACAAGATTTAGAAACCCCCGTGGAAGTTTCTTTCCCAAGCTTTAACGAATTGCTTGGCAAAACATTTGGCGAAATTCAAAAGCAAACAGTTAAAAAAAAAACTCTTAAATTTTGGAAGAAGAGAGGTGGCAAATTATGTAGAGAAGTTGATCAGTATCAGGCGCGATTGCTAGAAACTGAAATATAACGACCATTCGCCTGTCCGACTTATGGGAGCTGCTTAAAAATACTAAATTGAAAAACATGTAACCGAAGAGATACACGATGGTCAATAAAATTCGACGCCTGTCCACAACAGCAATGTATAATAGGAGTTCGACGACTTTCAGTTATCTCATGACAGTCAAGTGGTCACAATTTACAAGAATTATTATTTACAAAAGGTTATATCAGAATATCTATTTGCAAAAAGATCTACGGTTTACACCCCGTTAATTCCTATGCACGGGACAATCCGATTAGCATTCTACAAAGAGCATTGGCTTTGAACTGTTCTATTCACTGATCAATTATATTTCAAAGTATCAACTTATTCTCGGCGTACTTTTATCTGTTCAAAACCAGATATATCCTCCAAATGCGGGCGTACGTTTATCTATACAAAACCAGATATATCCTCCAAGTGCGGGCGTACGTTTATCTATACAAAACCAGAGATCACCATCTATCCTGCAAGTGCGGGCGTACGTTTATCTGTACAGCACCAGAGACCACCATCTACCCTCCAAGTGTGGGCGTACGTTTATCTGTACAAAACCAGAGACTACCACCTATCCTGCAAGTGCGAACGTACGTTTATCTGTGCAAAACCAGAGACCGCCACCTACCCTCCAAGTGTGGGCGTACGTTTATCTGTACAAAACCAGAGATCACCACCTATCCTCCAAGTGCGAGCGTACGTTTATCTGTACAGAACCAGATACCACCACCTATCCTCCAAGTGCGGGCGTACATTTATCTGTACAAAACCAGAGACCACCACCTATCCTGCAAGTGCGGGCGTACGTTTATCTGTACAAAACCAGAGACCACCACCAATCCTCCAACTCAGGGGCAACGGAACCGGAGGTTTAACGGTAAGTAAAACCATCATGTTGGATAGGCCCCATTGTTAAAGACTCTGTGACTGCTTTGAAGTATAGAGATGAGATCTTGGAATACTGTGTGCCTTTTTTTAGGGTGAAATTGTCATTGATTTAATTTCGAAGGCCATTAAATAACTTCTACTGAAATTCATTTGCTTGACGCATTTCTATAAAGATGGGATAAGAGTCGGAGTAAACTGTCTAGACCAGTTTCGACAGGATGTCATTCAGATCACGCATCCTCGATCAGATCGAAAATTCAAGAGAAAGATAGAACGTTTTGGGGCCTTCATATTTTGTGCATTGGAACAAATATGCTCTTCTGTTTCTGGTATATTGCAGAATTGACAAAAAAGAGATGGGGTCAGCCCAAATTTATGAAATATATCTTTTTATGTATACGTTTTGTTTCGACATCTAGATAGTAGGACGTCCCCCTTTCGATTTGTAGGAAAACTGCTATGACAAGGTTTGAGACTATTTAACAGAATGAATACCTAAGCCTATTTTCTGCTTACACACATCTCTTGTTTTTGTTGAAAAATAAATAAATAAATAATTCCCTACATTCATTTAAAAAATGACGGTGTTTGCTTGTTCATTTTCAGCGAATAAATTTTCTCTCGATTGTAAAGCTTCCATTAATTTATAAACACAAGATTTTTCAATTGAATTAAATATATTTTGTAAAACGATAGAAAATAGGATGACTAGAAACATTCATTATAGTGCTGTAGTAAAAAAAGAGATAATTTTTTTTCAAAAAGCTACGCGAATTCAATTTGTATATATATATATATATATATATATTGCAGTTATCTATTAAATGTTGCTTAGTTATGATTATTATTCTATTGCATTTATTTTCAAACCATTGCATCTTTTGTTTTTTATACATTGCTCAGTGAGGCTAATTTTGCTTTTAATTTTATTTATCGCTTAATCTAATCAGTACAAATTTTCCTACGAACTGGAATCAACATAAAACATTCATTCGTCCATATGACATTACATCATTCCTGCCAGCTGTGATATCCATCGCAAACCCTCCTTCCTGGAATGGACTATTCCAGCGTGGGGCAGTTTCCTGAAATGTCACTCGACAGTCCAAAACAAGTCGAGCGTGGGGCCACTTCCCTGACACCAGATCCGTCAAAACGCGTCTCGCTTTGCTGAGCTCAGTATTGAAATGCCGGACTTCAGGGATGTCTGGGGTGCTGCTGTTGACGGACACCGAGTGCGAATCAGTGTCCGGAAAATTGTTTGATGGTTAACGGATTACTTAGTTGGAGTTACATTGATAATTGTCCAATATTCAATATAGTTAATTTGTATATGCCATAATTATGTTATTTCCTTTTTACCGTAGATGGGGTGAAATTCGATATATATAAAGATTTCAATAAATTTGAATCCCTGGAATTTTCCTTCAATGTGTTAAAAGCTCCTTTTTGCTGTTGACCTACAAAAAAATTTTAAATGACTCTTTTTGTCTTTGACTAACTTTCTTTCATATTTTAGTTTTTATTTTGGCACGAAACAAATGAATAAGTTACCTATTTTATTTCAATGATTTAAAATGAATAAATAATAAAATAAATTGTTTGAATTTTACTAAACGCACCTATTTCAGTATCTAAAATCGATAGAAATCAGGATGACTATTATCCTTCATTATAGTGCTGTAATAAAAAAAATTCAAAATGGAGAAACTAATGCAGTTTTATATATTTTATTATATTTTTCACTTATCTATTGAATATTACTTTCATTACTATTTAACTATTTATAATTATTCAGTTTAATTGTTTCTAAAAAAAACCCAGTTTTTTAAAGAGACGTACTAATATTACTTTAAAATAAACAAATACTTCTCAATTTATATTTTTCTAAAAATTTATAATGTATATTACAAGCTCATTATGTATATACACTGAAGTGACAAAAGTCATGGGATACCTCTTAATATCGTGTCGGCCCTCCTTTCGATCGGCGAAGTGCAGCAACTCGACGTGGCATGGACTCAACAAGTCGTTGGAAGTCTTCTGCAGGAATATTGAGCCATGCTGTCTCGATAGACGTCCATAATTGTGAAAGCGTTGATGGTGCAGGATTTTGGGCACGAACAGACCTCTCGATGATGTTCCATAAATGCTCGATGGGATTCATGTCGGGCGATCTAGGTGGCCAGATCATACGTTGGAATTGTCCAGGATGTTCTTCAAACCAATCGCGAACAGTTGTGGCCCGGTGACATGGCGCATTGTCATCCATAAAAATCCCATCGTTGTTTGGGTACATGAAGTCCATGAATGGCTGCAAGTGATCTCCAAGTAGCTGAACATAAACATTTCCAGTCAATGTTCGGTCCAGTCGCACCAGAGGACCAAGTCCATGCCATGAAAAAACAGCCCACACCATTACGGAGCCGCCACCAGCTTGAACAGTGCCTTGCTGACAGTTTGGGTCCATGGCTTCGTGGGGTCTGCGCCACACTCGAACCCTACCATCAGCTCTTACCAACTGAAATCGTGACTCATCGGACCAGGCCACGGTTTTCCATTCATCTAGGGACTAACCGATATGCTCACGTGCCCACGAGAGTCGCTGCAAGCGATGTCGTTCTGTTAGCAAAGGCACTCGTGTCGGTCTTCTGCTGGAATAGCCCAAGAAAACCAAATTTCTCCGCACAGTTCTAACAGACAAGTCCCTTGTACGTCCCACATTGATTTCTGCGGTTATTTGACGCAGTGTTGCTTGTCTGTTAGAATTTACGACTCTTTGCAGACGTCGCCGGTCTCGGTCGTTAAGTGCAGGCGGTCGACCACTGCGCTGTCCATGGTGGGATGTTATGCCTGAAATTTCATACTCTCGGCACATTCTTGACACAGTGGATCTGGGAATGTTGAATTCCCTAACGATTTCCGAAATGGCATGACCCATGCGTCTAGCTCCAACTAACATTCCGCGTTCAAAGTCTGTTAATTCCCGTCATGCGGTCATCATCACTTCAAAACCTCTTCACATGAATAACTTGAACAGAAATGAAAGCTCTGCGAAAGCACTGCGCATTTATACCTGTTCTACGCGATGCTACTGCCATCTAAAAATTTGCATATTGCTGTCCCATGACTTTTGTCACTTCAGTGTATATATATATATATATATATATATATATATAGCAAAAAATATTGCTCCCAACAAAATAGGTATTATATCCTAAAATTGTAGATAAGAACATAATCCAAATTATGTTGAAACAAAAAACTTAAATAAATATTTTAAAAAAATGCGTCGATATACAAATTATCCCTAAAATTTAGAATTTAATGTAAGAATAAAACGCATCACAGCTATTTTAACAATTTAAAAATTAGAGCATTCCAAGCGATTTCCATTTCTTAAAAAATCCCATTTTCAATTCAAAATAAAATGATCTTTGCTTTCAACAGACGATCTTTGAGAAAAATTTAAATCATTTAATTACATAATTATTATCCCGAGAAAGAAACTTTAATAAATATTATAGTTTAAACAGCCCATGAAAGAAATTTCATAAAAGGTCGTGAAAGACAATTAAAAAAATAAGTGGTCGGAGAAAAAATACCTTATCCCCAAAACAATACCCATAATTTTATGGCTAAAATATTGCGAGACATCAGTACATCTCAATGAACAGCTCAGTGGTAGACACATGTTGAATCGATATTTGGCATCTCGCTATATGATTGCATGATCAAGTTGCACAAGTTGTGACAATCTAAAGAAGCAAATCTTTTAAATTTTCCATCATAATCTCCTATGTAGGTCCAGGTCTAATTAGCCTAAATTGTACACAAAATGACAGTAGATCGACAAACCAAACCAAATCTACCATAATCTCTGTTTCTCCGCAGAGAAAGAGAAATAACGCCAAGATTTCTTAACCAGAATGCTTGCTTCTGTTCATTTTTTGTGCTAATTAGGTCTTTCTGAAGATTGCATTCCATTTTTTTAGGGGCATTTCTCAGTTGCAGTGTATTGGAAATCTAATTATCAGAAACAAAGTTCTTTTTTTCCCCTGTAAACTCATTTTTCACCCATTGGTCGGTCGATTGAAGTGTCCAGTACAGCCAACAACAACTGTCCTCCCAAAAAAATTCTGAAAAACCTTAATGACTTGCCAGACCTTCTCGAAATTGTATCTTTTTGTTACAGATACTCTGTTTGGGAAGTACTTTTGTATAAAAAATATTTATGAATAACATATTGAGGTTGCAACAGCAAGAAAAAGAAAGAATGGGGTTTTTTTATTGCTTATCACTCTGCTACTCGTAGGAATCAAGTTATTACAGCCTTTTATTTGCTACTCACCAAGTTGCATAGAAACTATTCAGAAAAACTAGCATTTAAGATAATGCATCCTATGGGATGTTTTAGCAGCATTTGGCTGCACATCCTGCTCCTTCAAATAACAGGTTAGGGCTCTGGCCATTGGTACGGATGGCTTCAGGTTCGAATCCTGGCGGTGGCCTGGACGTTTGTGAGTGGTTCGGAATCCACGTTAAGCTGTAGGTTCCGGTCTGTTTAGCCTAACGTGTGCACAAGATGACCGTAGAGCGACAAACCAAACCAAACCTTCAAAATATAAATTGGCTGTATATTTCATATGTATCGGTAGGCAGGCCGCTTATGAAGAATTTTCTTTAGCTTATAAACACAAGGTTTTCCAATTAAATTGAAAATGTTTAGAACTTTTTCAAAACCAAGATTTTTCAAACGAATTTCTGAATGTTGTCCTTAAATGCTAAGCACTTCATCTAAGGGCCAAACACCAAGTAAGGCGGTAGATATGTAACTCTTTCGTAATTTTTCCACTATGGAAAGATTTCTTAGTGTTTTTTTTTATTACCGCCACAACTGTAGCATAAAATTCCGAAGGGAAGATATCAGAGATGTTTAATTTTTTCTCTTTCCCTGAAAAACCAATAGTGGATTTTCCACTCTTGCATATTCTACAAAGAAGAAACAGAAAGAAAATTATCGGTTTTCAAACTGCACTTGGAAGAAATCCGTTGCTCCAACCACCACCAGCGGTTTTTCGAATGGGCACAGCATAAATTGGAGCTGCAATTCTTGCCGCTTATAAAATATGTTTTTCTTTCCAAACAAAATGGCAGTTAACGTCTGACCCGTGTTCCTGCGCTGTTGAGTCTGATGCCCGAATGGATAGCGCTCTGGCGCTCTGTCCAAGAGTTTCGGGTTTGAATTCCGGCGGTGACATAGATGTTTGTAGTGGTTCGGAATCCATTTTAAGTCGTAGGACCCGGTATCATATGACCGTAGAAGGTCACAGAGCCTAATCAGACTTCTCACCCACATCATTCCCAAACTGTAAAGGAGAAACTCAGCTCTAGGCACAATGATGTAGTGGTAGTCTCTGCGCAGCAGGAGGGCTTAGGTTCAAATATGGTGGAGATATTCGTTGCAATCTTTGATTTCTGAACGTTGTGTGAGACAATGTATGTAAAAGCTGTTTGCTGGGTTTTTTTCGGATTTTCTCCTGCAGGGTACGCAAATGAGAAACAGTTACTTTAAAAAGTATTCATAGACGGCAATGTCCAGCCCTTCTGAGACAACGTTTATGGAACATGATGCATATCGATGCTACGCTTTATGCTGCACCCGAATAGCTAATCAGTAGAGGTTTGGCTTGGCTTGGCTTGTCACTCTACTGTCATCTTGTGCACACTTTAGGCTAAATAGACAGGGACCTACAGTTTAACGTGGATTCCGAACTATCAACCAACATCCATGGCATCAGCAGGATTCGAATCTGAAGCCTTCGGTACCAAATGTCAAAGCGCTAGCCAGTTGACCATCAAACTGAAATCAGTAGTGGAGATTAGTTCAGTACCACGCAAATGCTAACATATCGTTTCCGGTCGTTTCATTTGAACATCGGTAAACAAAATTGAAAGCACGGAGATTCCTAAGTATCGAATGCATCAATCTGTTCATATCGCAGTTGTTCTGAAATTCTGTTTATTCTTTTATTTTTCAAGCTTTTCATTGTCTTTGTAAATCTGAATACAAAACTTTTTTGTCTATATTAAGAAGATAAATCCAAGCACTTCTGTGTGCACAAAATACGACTGGATGTTGTTCAATTCGGGTGTTTGTATTATAAATGCAAGCAACTGCGTTTGTGGTGTTTCGTATTATTATGCTTCGTATTTCAGGTGTTTGTATTATAAAATTACAATTTGTAATTTCAATAGGTGTTTGCATTACAAAAATTTAATATCTGCGAATTTAAATAAAAAAACTAACAAAATGTGGATGGAATGACTCTATGCTAATTTTTACGAATATGTATGGAAAAATGTGTATTGAAGCATATTTAAAATATTTGGACTGATATTTGGAAATATTTGAGCATATTTGAAATATTTAAATTTTCTTACACATCCCATTTGACTTGAACTGATAAGGAATTTGTCTATCAAATAAAGGAATGCAATAATTCCATAAATTTTCCATAAAAGAGTGAATTTGAACGTGCATGTGGAACGTAGTAATCCTATCTATTCTAAAAAGCGGAATAAAGTCTAAAGCTTTATTTATTGAAAGCAATTATCATTCTAATTCCAATCATCACTTTTTCAACGGAAATAAAGATCAATAATATTTTATGAAGGTTTTACAACATGGTGATAATATTTATAATGCAATTATATTTTTAAAAAAAATTAATAATCGGATAGCATTATCTAGTTCTTATAAATTTTGTGATATATAAAATGATCAAATCTTGTAGTATTCCATAATTCAGTGAAACAAAATTTAGAAGAAGATATAACTCATAAAAATGTCAATTGATTTCCAATTAACGTGCACATACGTAAATTAAAAAGAATAGCAAGACTGCTAAACATCTTGTTTAAGTACTGATAGACTAATTTGTAATTTAGTTTGAAAGAAAAATATCATAGTTCAGACATTTTGTATTGATGCTGTAATCAGTCCATTTACTTAATAGAATTTAGAATCTATCAAATGATTCAATTAATCGTGCAATAAATTTATTTAAGAAAGTTTATTATTTTTTTTCCAATGTAGCTGGCAAATACTTAGACAATTGTATTTTATGCCATAATCAAGGGCTGCACCGACGTTACTCACTTAGGGTGTGCTTGTAGCTTGAAGATAAGCTACGGACGTGGAGTAGCTTATCGTATAGTAACCCCATACTATAAAGTGGATTCAGGAACCACTACAAACATCCATGGGACTGCCGGGACTCGAACCCGAAACTTGTCGTACCAAGCGCCGATTTTGTATAAATATAACAAATGAGTTTTTTTATGATGGGATTATTAGTTTATTTTGCACATTTTAAATTGATTATAGATAAAAATACAGCTTATTTTGATGGATGAAATTATGTAAACAAGGCAAAAAAAAAAAAAAAAAAAAAAGATTTAGAAATTAGTTGGAAAATAAAATTAGTGGTGAATTGATTTATTATTATAAAAGTACCTTAAATTCCAGCGGGATCAGATCTGTTATAAAAAAAAAACAAAATTATGACAGCATGGATATAGATGTTTGGAATCCATTTTAAGCTTACTTGTAGCAAAGTTATATATAGAACATATGTAAAAAAAGAATTCATTTTAAGTATAGCGATTTTAATTTTGAAAGTTAGAAAGTTTATAATAAGTTTATATTATAAACGATTATAAACTTTCTATTTTATATATTTTAAACTTACAACGGGTAAAACTTATTTCTATGTCTTATTTTGTATTCACTAAATCTAACATAAATAAGTCCTATTTTTGAGCACCTTTTTATGCTTCATTTTCTATCAATTTCTCTTATAACCTGTTGTTGAAAATCCGTTGTTGGTTGAAAATGAAACATTTTAAGTAATTACAGTTTTTCTAACGTTGAGGAGAGTCGGATAATAAGACTGTGATAGATAGTTAATGGAAACACTTTTCTTCCTTTCTCTAATGAATACGCCTCCAATGATGTTTTTCAATTTTTTTCAGAAGCAGAACCCTTTTAAGCAATTAAATTCTTCAAAGAAGAATCGAAATCATCCAATGTGATAAATTCTTTTAAATCAAAAGAAAAATAATGCTACGTTGTTGAATTTTTCGTATAAAATTTTAATAATGTTTTCTGGTCTTAATATTTTATAAAGTCTCCTTTTTTAATAGGATAGAAAACAATGTATAACTTTGTTGGAATGTAGAATTTTTCGCTTGCAACAAATATTTAGCTGAAACAAACTAACAGTTAAAATTTTAATGGATCCTCCATGGAAATTGTGCAGTCAACTTGTTTTCCATAACCTGATGCACTTAAAATAAATAATTTAAGTAGAAGAATAGGTAAAGAAATATTTTGGTTTTGGTCGATTGTATCCTTTTCCTCACAACAAATAGTCTTTTACTTGTAGCAAATATTTTTTTTTACTCTCAAAAAAGTAGTTGTTTACTAACACATGTTATTTAATCTTTAGTATATCATAAGCAAGGGCTGCACCAACGTTACGCATTTAGGCACTACCCAGGCGGCACGTTTAGCTTGAAGATAGGCTACGGACGCGAGTCACACTACCCCCACAGCATTCTACGATTCTATAAGGACCGAGATCTACAGTTTAAAGTGGATTCCGAACCACTGCAAACATTCATAGCATCGCCGGGACTCCAGCAAGAAATCTGTGGTACCGAGTACTAGAACACTAGCCACTCGGCCATCAGGCCGTGAAAATGACAAACATCCATTCCAGCGGTGTCATGAACGTTTGTAGTGGTTCGGAATCCACTTTAAAGCGTAAGTTCCGGTGTAATAGGAACGTAGAGCGTTGTGGGATAGCGTTACTCGCGTGCGTAGCCTATCTTCAAGCTGCGCGTGTCCCCAAGGTAGTGCTAAATGAATAACAGCCCTTGCTTAAAATATGAACTGTCTCTCTATTGCCAGCTGCATTATTGATGCAAAAGATCTGACACTGATCGTTGAACTAAAAACAGAAAAGAGAAAATTGAATGAAGAACAAATAAAAGAAATATTAGGCATTGAACACTTTTTTAAAGTCACAGATGTAATAAAAATACACGATATAAGTTGAAAAGAACAAATCGAAGCAACTCAAGATTTAAGCAGATAGTTTATCTTTTACTCGGTAACATGAATCATCTAGAATTAGATTCGTCTTCAGATGTGGGTCGAATGTTTGATCCAGCTGAAGGATTCATTCGATTCAATAGATCTTTAATTACAGTAAAAAGTTCTTCTATAATTAATAAAAAAGAAACATACGAGATGAACGTTCGAGAATTATTTACGAGATCGTTATAGAAGAATTAATGGAAACGCTACTAAACATAAATATTCTAATAAGACTAAAGAAGATTTTAAAATGAAAATGACAAAACGATTTACTAAAGCTTTGAATATTCTCATTCAACGAAGTATAATGACATAGGGAGTGGAAACAATTGAAGCCATTTAGATGAAAGAACAAATAAAACTTGTAAAAGGAAGTAAATGTAAATAAAAAAAATTATAATCAAGTACTTAGGGTGAAATTACGACAAGTAAAAAAAAATTTATAATGCTTTATCTTTTAAAAAAGGAAGGATTTTTATCCTTAATAAATGAGTCATTATAGTCTTAGTCTGGATGATGGCTAAAAAGCTAAATTTTAATCAGCTCTTAAATAAATTAAGAATGGATAATGCAAATCCACAAATGAAAAAATAATTATGTGTGCTTAACACAAACTCACATGATTGAAATTAAAAATGAAAAAAAGAATTAAAATTAGTAAAACTAAAATTGAAGTTTTGAAGATTAAAATTTTATAATAGGTAAAAGAAAAGGAAAGATGGTAATGTGATTATAGAAATTGGGAATTTTCAACGAAATGATTGTAAAATATATGAAAATACCTCAGAATTAATAACCCAGAAGAAAAAAGTTGAAAACGCGATAATCAAATTTAGATATTTCAACAGGTCCAAGTATACATTGGGTATGTTATTAAAGCAATTCACCCTATCATTTTTTTTTGTTTTAGATTTTTGTGTTTGTTTTAGATTTTGATCCATTTGTAGAAAGCACACGAAATATAAATTCCTAAAATATTGAAAAATATTTCAAGACATCGGAATAAAATTGCATATTATTCAAAGTTTTTTTACAACGCCCACCATCTTCAAAATATAGCTTATATTGCATGAATTATATAACAGAAAGATAAAAAGGAAAATATCTACATTTTGGGAAGTTCTTTGATTCAAGATAAATTACAAAATTTATTTAAGGACAATAAACCTTCAAATAAATAATTGCAATAATAAAAGTAAGTGAACTTGAAATGAAGGATAATAAAGGAACTCCAAAATTTTTGATTTTGAGTTTGAAATATAATGTATGAAAACAATTATATTATATTCATTGTGATATAGTGAATGATGTACTTAACTATAACCTACATTCATATTCACATGCTATTGTTTTTTGTTTTTTTGGCCCTGCTAGTTTACTTTCTGAAATATAGGATAATTTAATATTTTTCGTTATGATAAAAAAAATTAATTCATAGATTAAGAACAAAAAACACTTATAAAAGGGTGAATTAATTTATTTGTATAACGGTGCTGCAAAACATAATTTCACAGTTATTGAAGAAGAATACTATACAAACATTTGATTTTTGCTATGAACTATATTTTCTACCAAATGAATGAATAAACTTAGATTATATCTAAGAAGTAAAAAAAGAATGCAGGGAAGAAGGTTTTTTTTTTTAAAGATTTGCTTGTTGTCATTCGTAACGAAGCAAAACCAATTCTAAACGATAAAGGTGTTTTAAACTAAGCGGCATGTTTTCTAAAAAGAAAATAGACGAGTGTTAAAAGTTTTTTTTTTTTTTTTTTGTTAAATATTTTCTTAAATAAATTGAAAATATATAAAACTTACAGATATCCATTATCGTTATAAGGATGATATAGTAAAATTTGAAAACATGGAAATGGAACAAGAAAATAAAGATTTGATAATGGCTATTGAGATACCCCTTCATAAATTTGTTATTTGAGAAGAAGAGGATAATATTTTATATTATGTGGGCTATCCTTATTAAAAATTGAAAGTTGTAAAAAACTATGGCGATCCTATTGAAAATGAAAACGTACCTTTAGTGAATTGAAAAGGTTTCATTTAAGTTAATAGTCACACTATTGAAATTATTAAAATCGCATCTGACTGTTGTTTCATATCAGATAAAATATTAAGATATATTAATTTTTCTTCAGAAAACTTCTTTTATTCAGATACAATCGATACTATGAATAAAGATAAATTATAATATGAAGGAACTTTGCAAAACAGATTACTCAAAAAATGTGTTATTTTTAAATTAAAAATCAATGTAGAATAAAATAAAGTATTTGATAAAAGATATTGCATCACAAATAATGTAAGAACACAACATATTACAGGATTTCTTTTGAAATAAATATTTGATATTTTTCAAGAATAGAATAAGTGTTTATAGGGCTTCCTGTGAAAATGAGATTTCAGAGAAATAATAAAATGTATATAGTAATTTAAACATGAGTAAAAATTAGACAGAAAAATTTGTCTGAAAATAAAATCGAAGAGTTTCATGTTGTTGTGCATGGGAAGGAAAAATTTAATTACGAAAAAAATTTGTAATTAAACTCATGAATAAAGTAATGTTATGATGAAGCTGTCAGGTCCCGAATTTAATATCGTGACAACTCATATCGTGAAATAAGATTTTCCACATAAAAATAATACCTGTTTCACCAAAATTCCACTATTCATCATAGTAGTAAAATAAAGAATTAAAAACAACCTGTCAAAATAATTGAATTTGTTTTTTCGATATATATTAATTATTTAAACCAATTATTATATATTATTTAGAGGTATAACACAGAATTGTTTTCAGAAAAATTTTAAATTAAACACTAGCATAGAGTATAATTATATAAAAATAATATTTGTTTCAAATGATACTTGTTTGTTACTACGACCAGTAAAAATAATTTTAGAATTTCGTTTTTTCGATATATGTTAACCAATTACTATATATTATTGATAGGTATAACACCGAATTATTTTCATAAAAATGGAAAATTGAACCCTATCGTAGAGTATAATTATGTAAAAATGATGCTTGTTTCACCAAAACCCTTCATGAGGCGTCGTAATAAAATAAAGAATTAAAAACAACCCGTAAAAATAATTTTCGAATTTGTTTTTCGATATATATTAATAATTTGAACCAATTACAATATACTATTTAGAGATATAACACAGAATTGTTTTCATAAAAATGAAAAATTAAACCCTATCGTAAAGTGTATTTACGTAAAAATGATACTTGTTTCAGCAAAACCTTTCATGATGCGTCGTAATAAAATGAAGAATTAAAAACAACTAAAATAATTTTAGGATTTGTTTTTTCGATACATATTAATTATTTAAACCAATTACTATATATTTATTATTTAGAGGTTTAACACCGAATTGTTTTCATAAAAATGAAAAATTGAACCCAATCGTAGAGTATGATTATATAAAAAGGATATTTGTTTCAAATGATACTTGTTTGCTATTAAAAACGATCGAATGTAAAAATAATTTTAGGATTTGTTTTTCGATATATATTCATTATTTTAACCCATTAATATGTATTATTTAAAAGTATAACACTTAATTGCTTTCATAAAAAATGGAAAATTGAATCCAATCGTAGAGTATAATTATGTAAAAATGATACTTGTTTGTAATTACAACCTGTAAAAATTATAACTTTAGAATTTGCTTTTACCACATGTATTAATTATTTGAACCATTTACTCCACCATTTAAATAATAATTTAATGGTAGAGTAAAATAGAGATAATTATGAGATTAGATGAGAGATAATTAAATAATTATTAGATTAAAGATAATTAAATAATAATTTAGAGGTATAACGTCGAATTCTTTCCATAAAAATGGAACCCTATCGTAAAGTTTGATTAAGTAAAAATGATACTTGTTTCACTAAAACTATCTTTTTGATTCGTATGAAATAAAAACTGGAAACAACTTGTAAAAAAACTTTAAAAAAGTTTTTTATCAATATATTGAATCAGTTAAAGAATTATTGAAGAATGTCTTTGAACTCATCATGGTGTAGATCCTACAGGCGAAGCTCCTATCGATATATATTAATTATTTGAATCCATTACAATGTATTGTTTAGAGGTATAGCACCGAACTTTTTTTATAAAAAGTGGTAAATTGAATCCTATCTTATAGTACAATAATGTCAAAATGATACTTGTTTCACCAAAACCTTTCATTATGAGTCGTAATAAAATAAAGACAAAAACAACCTGTAAAAATAATTTTAGAATTTTTTTTCGATATATATTCATTATTTGAACCAATTACTATCTATTATTTAAAGGTGTAACACCTAATTGTTTTCATAAAGATGGAAAATTGAACCCTATCGTAATGTATAATTATATAAAAATGATACTTGTTTCACCAAAACCCTTAATGATGCGTCGTAATGAAATACAGAATTAAAAACAACGTGTAAAAATAATTTTAGAATTTGTTTTTTTTCGATATATATTCATTATTTGAACTCAGTAATATATATTATTTAGAGATATAACACAGAATTGTTTTTATAAAAAAATGGAAAATTGAACCCTATCGTAGAGTATAATTATATAAGAATGATACTTGTTTGTTATTAAAAACGACGTGTAAAAATAATTTTAGGATTTATTTTTTCGGTATATATTAATTATTGGAACTCATTACTATATATTATTTAGATGTATAACATCGAACTGTTTTCATAAAAAATGCAAAATTGAATCCAATCGTAAAGTATAATTATGTGAGAATGATACTTGTTTCACCAAAACCCTACATTATGCGTCGTAACGAAATAAAAAATTAAAAACAACTTGTAGAAATAATTTTAGAATTTGTTTTTTCGATATATATTCATTATTTGAACCCATTACTATATATTATTTAGAAGTATAACACCCAATTGTTTTCATAAAAAAAATGGAAAATTTAACTTTATCGTAGAGTAAAATTATGTAAAAATAATACCTGTTTCACCAAAACCCTTCTTTATGCATCGTAATAAAATGAAGAATTAAAAACAACTGAAATAATTTTAGGATTTGTTTTTTGATACATACTATTTATTTAAATGACTAATAGCTACTATACCAACTACTATACATTATTTAGAGTTATAACACCGAATTGTTTTCATAAAAATGGAAAAATGAACTCTATCATAAAGTATAATTATGTAAAAATTATACTTGTTTCCCCAAAACCCTTTATTATGCTTTGTAATAATATAAATAATTAAAAATAACATGCAGAAATAATTAAAAAGATATTTTTATCACTATATTGAATCAGTTAAGGAATTATTGAAGAAACCTGCTTCAAATGATACGTGTTTGTTATTAAAAATGACTTGTAAAAATAATTTTAGAATTTGTTTTTTCGATATGTGTCCATTATTTGAACCAATTACTCTATATTATTTAGAAGTATAAAATGGAATACCTAAAAAAAAAATGGAATAACTAAAACAATATGAAAAATTGAAACCTATCGTAAAATATAACTATGTAAAATTGATACTTGTTTCACCAAAACCCTTCATGAAGCGTCGTAATATTATAAAGAATTAAAAACAACTTGTAGAAATAATTAATAAAATTTTTTTATCAATAAATTGAATCTGGTAAAAAATGTGTATGGACTCACCATGGTGTAGATCCCGCAGGCGAAGCTCCCGTCCCGCACCGACTTCCAGCAGCAGCAGGTCTTTAGGATGGCCATCCCTTCTGCAGCCAATCGCACCTGCGGAGTCAAAGCGATCACTAACCACTCGCCCCACACGTGCACCCCAAATCGGGAGCACCACCGGCTCGCGCATGCGCCCTCTCCCCCCACTCCTGCCATTGGAGGACACCGGAATCAAAATAAACAAGGCTTTTGCTTAATGCCTCGAATTAATAGCAGCATGGATCTTTTGCAAAAGCTAATCGAGGACGTTATAAGTTTTCCATCCATTACTCGTTAAAATGAAAATTATGAAAAGGGTAAAAATATTACCGTTTGCTTTTCTAAAAGTTGGGGATTGAATTCTCGTCCATATTAACGGATTGCAGAATAAGATTTAGAAAAGTAATTTTTTTAAGAAATTTAATGTAGTATTTACTACAATAGCTACAACTAAACTGGCTCATAATATTAGAAATGTTATTGAATGTGAATTGAATAATAAAATTTAGAAAAGGAATTTTTTTAAAGGAATTAAATATTAAATTTACTACAATAGCTATAATTAAAATTGCGCACACTATTAGAAATATTATTGTTATTCTAATGCAGCTGGCAATGCAGGGGCAGTTAATCTTTATGCCATAAGCAAGGGCTGCACCGCTGTTACTCCTTTAGCACTAACCAGCGTGCACGTTTAGTATATCTACCCACAGGCAACATATGCTACAGACGTGAGTAACACTACTTCCACGCCGTTCTACGATCCTATTAGATCGGGACCTACGGTTTAATGTGGATTCCGAACCACTACAAACATCCGTGGCACCGCCGGGACTCGAATCGAAATCTGTAGCATCGAGCTTCAGAGCGCTAGCCACTCGGCCGTCAGGTACAAAAAATGTTATTGTGAATTAAATAATTTTAGTTTCCTTCAGTGATTAGATTGTGCAAAAAATCAAATTGTTCACAAAAATATCGAAAACAAAAAAACTGAGTAAGGTTAAACATTCATTCAATTATATTAGGATTCAGAACCGTGAACTATCGATTATTTTATTTTTAAGGTTTTCGTATTTTGCAAAATAGCCTTTTTCTAAAATTAAAAAAAAAAAAAAAAAAAAAAAAAATGAGTTATTTTTAAGGGGGAAAAAAAAAAAAAACATGTGTAATTTTTTAAAAATATCGAAATTTTTAAAAAATACAAGCATTTTAAATTCTTTCATAAAAATAATACTTTTTTATTTAAATGTTGGTTACTCATTAGCATCAGTAAAAGTCTATAAAAACAGATTTTATGGACCAGTTTATGACATAGTAATTTTTTAAATTGTTAATTGATTGTTAAAAATGATTTTTAAATTGTTAAGGGATTCACTAAACAATCACGATTTTTTTTTTATCTGAGATACATTAACTATTTTTATGTACCATATTCAAAATACTTTTTTAAACAATTTTTAGGGATGGGTGTGTTGAGCTCACTAATTTGTTAAAGTGTTTGTAATTGATGTAAGTTTGTTATAATTGTGGGGAACAAACTTGATTTGATGTTTGGCGTTTTATGGAAGATTCACATAGTGCATTTTATTTTATGTATGTGTGCACGTGTGTGTAAAAGCAGTGGACCTTCTGTAACACTTACGCATATAACGCATAGACGTGTTATGAGAGAAGGACAGACATCAGAACGATTTTAAGGCATCTTCCTCACATTTTAGGTTTCGGGGCCTGACGGCCGAGTGGTTAGCGCTCTGGTCCTCGGTAACATAGGTTTCGGGTTCGAATGCCGGCGATGCCATGGATATTTGCAGTGGTTAAGGATCCACTTTAGACTGTAAGTCCCGGTCTGTTTAGCCCACGTGTGCAAAAAATGACCGTAGAACGACAAACAAAACAAAACCAATCCCATTTATGTTTTGTATGAGAGAAAACAAGAAAGACTCCCACCCAGCTATCAATGAAAGATACTTTTTGCTCATATTGCTACAATTGCCATCAAGTCTCTTCGTTTCTGATCGAAGTGACTGCAATAATGTCACCAGCGGATTCGAAATTAGGCTCTCCAGGCCATTGGGCACACAGTACATTTGTAACTGGAAGTAAACATTACAAAATCAGCAATAGTTAAACAGAGTTGTCATAAATGAATAACTGTATTTTAAAAACTTATATTTTTAAAAATTATTACGCATCAGAGACGCATTAAATAAAGAAAATATTCCAAGTTGGTTTTTCATCAAGGTTTTATTTTGTTCATATTCCGGGCCTTTGTAAATTATGCTCTGCCCATCAATTCATGAACTTTGGTGTAAGTTGGTGTAAATACTCCTTCAGAAGAGCTTAGATAAAAAATATGAATAAATCCTCTTGCGCACCATGGTGCAACTTGGCGAAGCGTAAGGCGTTATATCATCACAAATCTCATCTCGCAACTCCAGAAATGATCGCTTCAAGTTGGCTAACTTTTAACTGTCAAACTCTTGGCATGTCGTATGGCATTGATTGTGTTAATAAAAATCTAATTTACTGCTATTTTTCTTATGACTTGTTCTTGTAGTAACTGAACAAATTGTTTGTTTAATTTTTTTCTGGGTGTTGCATTGTCATTAAAATGCCCCTCCTTTTGACAAATTTATTACAAATGGCATAAAAAGTACTCTCATTTATAAAATTTGATTCATGAATATCTGAAGTAAACTGGCTGGAAGGAAATAGGATCCACCAGGGACTAGAATGATGAGTCATGATATATTTTTGCTGCTGCATAAATGGGTTCGGATCCTGACGGTGGCATGGATGTTTGTGAGTGGTTCGGAATCCAAGTTAAAATGTAGGTCCCGGTCTAATTAGCTTAGAGGGTGCACAAAATGACCACAGAGCGACAACTGAAACAAACCAAACCAATCTGCTTAAATTAATAATATGAATGATTAATACTTTGTATAAATTATTTATGATATTAATGAATGCTTTAGACTTAAAAATATTACATAAAAAATGCATTTATTTTTGTTTAACTTAAACTTTTAACAAAATTAGTCTTAAAATTCTAGCATGCATGTTACAGATGTTCCTTGTGCTTAATATGTAAGTTGCCTTCAAATATATGTATATATATATATATATATATATATATATATATATATATATATATATATATATATATATATGCATACATAAATGGCAATTTGATTTGTTACTATCCATTGCATACCGTTTGAGATTTCGGTCAGTTCTCAGACATAAGTTCGCCAACTTTCCTGTCCAGAAAGTAAACAATCGAAGCACCATCTAGTGGGATTAACTGGAACTTAACTGGGCGTAAAGCGATTTCTGCTGCCTTGATGTGAACAGGTCACAATTTTTCTACTCCATCGCGTTTAGTGTGAAAAGAAAACGCACTCACATGAAATAATTCACAAAAAAATTTCATGATTTTAAACATTAACATAAGTTTATTCATTAATATACACAAATTTAAGTTTGAGATAAATTATACAATTAATATTATCTAAGCAAAATGAAATTCCAATAATGCATTGATAAAAAAATAGTTTATATATGTTGCCGCAATACCAAAATAATATTTACTAATAAAATAATAAGGTGATGATAAGGTAACATTATGACGCATGAATCAGCAACTTCCTTTTTCAAATGAGCCGTAGACAGGGGATCCTCAAGTAACTCTTTGAAACCGAGAGTCGGGCGCAAAGGCAACATGGCGAATCAAGTCTAGCACCACTGTTCAAAGTCGAGGCAACATCGGCCAACCGCTCATAGAGCTGTTGTGTCGGGCAAGAAGCCTCTTATCTTGGGCTCTGACACTCGGAGACTGCGTCATCTTTTTTCTTCTGAGCCATCCGGCACCTCATTACGGGGGATGGGACAGCTTAATTTCTTCCCCGCTAGTACGCTAACTAGTCCGGAAATATACCAGTGAATATTTGATTTAATTATTACACTGTAATAATCGATAATAAGCTTTATCAATTCCTACAAGAGATTTGAAGATACTTGCAAACTCCTACATAACAAATAGTGTCTTGTTAATTAGATCAGCACCTTCTTGAGGAGCAGGTTCTGTCATAGGTTTCAATAGTTGTGGCTGAGTTGGATTCTTGAGAATGATCCACCTTTGTGTAAAATTGCATGTTTAAATAGGATACTACATTGTACCAACAAATTATACTACTGTTAGGAAAATTTTTCTTTTAGAGCATATTCAATTTTAACTGCCAAATGGATATTTTCCTTTTTAAAATGTAATATATATCACGCACAAGTATGTAAAGGTTACCATACCAAGCCGATTTGACGAGTAGCCACGAATCGACAGCATGGCTGACAATTCCTGGGAGTAATAATTACTTTAAGTAATTATTTTTCTTCAGTTTTTATTTTCTCAGTTTCAGTTTCTTTCAGGTGTAATTATTGTATAATAATCGTCTCAATATGAATATATATGTATATAATTATATATATATATATACATATATATAGGCTGTTTTATAGTTTTACTTGAACAAAATAGTTTGATGAAACATTATTCGAAATTTGTGTTACATTTCTACTGTGTTGCCAGTATGATTTTTGATTTTATTAAAATTATTATTCTGGTAACCCTGATGCCATCCACTGCTTCTGCTTCTTTCATCATTTACTTGGGCTGTTTCGTGTTCTTTTAAATGACGTCGATACATTTTACGCTAATTATAATAATGCATTTCAATTCTGCATGGAGGGAGGATAGTACCCCGAAGATTTAGTTTGGTTTGTCGCTCTACGGTCATCTTATGCAGACAAGGGCTAAACAGATCGGGACCTACAGTTTAAAGTGGATTCAGAACTACTCACAAACATCTATGCCACCACCAGGATTCAAACCTGGAGCCTGTGGTACCAATGGCCACAGCGCTAGCCAATTGGCCATCAGACCGCAGTACGCCGAAGAAGAAACGTAAATAGTATGATCAGTATTTCAATGTGCCATTATTTTCTGAGACGAAGTTAGAGGATTGGCTATAATATCACAAAAAAAAAAATAATAATAATCGTTACTGTACAACGAGATTCACAATGTAAATGTTGCAAACTTGATCAGAGGACAAAAATGACGTATCCTTGCAAAAAAAAAAAAAAAAAAAAAAGACCCCATCGGCCTTTTTATATTTGATCTACTTTTATAAGCTCCGTCGGGGTAAAAATAAAATCCGGTTAGGATCAAAGATCACATAAAAAGTATCGGCAGCCTATCAAAGTATAACTATAACCCAACTTCTAAAAAGTAACTATTTTATCACAATGTCGACAAAGCACTCCGATTAACCAAGGTTCACATTTTTTACGACCCTCTCATCCGCGAATTTCTCCTGGAAATCCTGGTGCGCTGTGTCCTGCCGGCATTCAGGAGCCACAGGACAATCTTCACGTGCTTGGAAAAACGGCATTTGAGGAATAGCACAGGATCGCCGAGTTGATGTCCTGGCTCTCAGGATAGTCGCTGCAGAGCTGTTATTCCCGAGTCCTGCTTTTATTGTCTGAGGAACAAATGAGGGAAAGTGGGTTTTTATGAGGTAGTGAAATAGTATTGTGCAATGAAATTTATTATACTTAGAAGGCAATAGCATTAAATGTTAACATTTAAACTGCTTTTGCAGTAGTTTGCAAAAATTTTTACTGTAAATTACATTGGATTTATTTATGATCTTTAAAATAGGTAACTTAATTTTCTCCGTGATCACGTGCATGGGTAAAAACAAGTAATATATAAAAAAATTTTTGTAAAGTCAATTCCTACTTTTTTTTCACTCTATTGCAGAAAGTATTTTATAAATAATGTTCATTCATTTTTTAAGTTTATCTGGCGCCATCTATGGGTAGATATATGAAACTTAAATCTGAAAAAAACTAAAATTAATGAATTAAATTTAATTACTGAACTAATATTTAAAAAGAACTGTATTAACATCAAGTGTCATCGACTACAATGAACTTTAGTGGATGAATAAAAAGTATTTTATGAACGATTGAAAATTTGAACAAGATACATATAGGGAGAGTGTGAGCTAATAGAAGGAATTGAAAAATAAATAAGCGAACGAATAAATAAATAAACAAAATAAATAAATAATACAACTTTGCATCATTAAATAATAAGGATACTAAAGAAATTGTGCAATTAATCACTAAAAAGAATGACTATTAGTATAGTATTCTTTCTTATTCTTATAAGAAATAGCAGAATAAACTATAAAATTCCTAATTGAAAATGATATTGTTCGTCTTTTTCAAAATGTTTACTTTGCAAAGATTTTTTTTTTTTAAAGTTTTTTAGAAAGAAATAAAAAATACATATAAAAATTATTTATTCAGGATTTTTATTCTTTTAATAATATAATTCTCAATTTAAAATAACTGGCGAAAATCGTGGTAAATGAAATTAATAAAAAAAGTTAATCGGATTAAAGTTAAAGATTTTGATAGTTACGAATTAATATTTCAAAATTTTAAATAATTATTTATTGATGGAATTATTCGAAAATATTTTACTTGTAGTATAAATTTGTAGTACTTTAATTCATTATTTCTCGTTAATTTTAATTCACATTAACTCGTCATTTTAATAATGAAGCAATATCATTTAATTATTTTTAACTTAATTTTTTTCTTTCCTTGTCTATTTTCAATATTTATTATTGTTTAAATAATAAATATTGAACCAGCTGTTTTATATATAATATTTTTAATTTATTTCACGTATTTTATTATACATAATATTTATTTAAGTTTATTTCTCGAACTAATAATAATATATAATTAAATAATGTAAAGCTTCTCTATAAGAGCGTCTGGTGAAAGCGAAGGCAATTTTATTTCAATGAGTAAATGAGATTTTTCAAGAAAATAAAATCTTTTGGAGTTTTGCAGTTTTTTTTATTTTTTAAGATTGCTGTGATGCGCTTTGTTCTTACATTACAATTCTAAATGACATAGAATGACTATGTCTTCAATGTCCAAATGTCTTTAGCTTCAGAAGATAGTGCAAAGTTTAAGGCTTCTTTGATAGCAAGAAGTTCTGAACGGAAAACTGAACAATTGTCAGGGTTTCTAAAACTGTACCTAAAATTATTCTTTTCAGCTTTGGCAGAGATTTCACTGCCTATTCTGCTTAAATCCGATTTACTTCCATCAGTATGAAGTAATATCAGTACCAGGGCCTGAAATAATATAATACTGGTAACTTTCAGGGTCAAATGTGTCATCATCTAAGGGTTTTGACTGTGCTTAGTAATGCCTGTTGCCCATCATAATTACAGATAACATGACCAAAAGAAGCTGTTGGTGTCATAAAGCTAAAAGGAATACAAGGTTCAACATTAAAATCCAAAAAGCCTCACTTTTAGCAATAAACCAAGTGGGCGGACTTTTTTCATTCTCTGATTTTACATCCAGTGCAGAATCAAATTTGAAGTTCTATTGTATGGCGCAAAAATTTACAATCTGGAAATATATCTTGTTGAGTTTAATTTTCTTCTCAATGATAAAGGCTGTAGGTCGTCCTCAGAAGGCACAATATCATTTGGGCAGCAGCTCCGAAGACCTGTAATTATTCTAACTGCACTCAGCTGTACTCATATTCAGATTATTTTGAGAGGCCAATTGATGACCATACTCCAGTACAGGTCGAATAATGTTGTATAATGTCGAATATGTAATTTAAATGTATAAAAAATTTAATTAAAATGGTTGAAAACTCAAAAGAAAACACATTTAATTATTTGCTCATTTACTTTGCGTTTTCTTCATTCACCTCATCATAAAATCTTTTGTTCAAAAGTTTATCTGTAATATTGATATTTCTTAATTTGGAAACAAGTCCCTTACTAATGTTTTCTTCGTATCTCACGAAATTTTCATATTAATTCTTCAGTTTATACATTCAAGTTTAACAACATAATAAAAATTATACTATGCTATAATTCATCTTTTTCTGATAACGATATTTGCTATTGAATACCTTTTAAAAATATTCGAGGAAATTTTTTTTATCAATTTCTTTTTAAATTTTGGAAAAGAACATTCTTATACTTATTAATTAATTTATATATATATACAATTTCATTTAGATTGGGAATGTCAATATTTGAAGCCTCGTATCTCCAGAAACTTTTTATCCAATTTGCGCACTCTTAGTAACTTTCATTATAATAAATACCAAGGCTATTAAGAGTGCACAAATAAAAATATTAAACGTTATATAATAAATACTTTCGTTATAAAGTTCGCTTCGTTTAATACAATAGTTATTCATAGAGTTTTATTATTTGAGTGAGAAACTGTACGTAATCTTTAAACAGAATGATTGTATGGGAATATAGACAAAATTAGATTCATGACCGAAAGAAAATTAGATCTAAAATAAGAAAATTTTTTAGTCGAAAATAAACGCCAGATTCACGTCAGAAATTAATGCCGGAATACATTATGAATTCATAGGATTTATTATCACTTATTTTACGAATATGTGATATTCCTGTGATTTTCTACCACTCGTATTTATTTTTCTCAATAAGATTTATGGGTGAAAAAAATTTGGCAATCTTAGGCATTCTTGATCGACGTGGATTTGTCGAATAACAGAGAAGGAAAAAAAAAAAGAGCAGGCATCTGGGAAACAACACATCAGCTTGTTTTTGTTTTCGGCACTTAAGGTTTCTTTCTGCGATGCGAGATAGTTTCGGTGTGCAATCTGACATTTTTTTTACCCTGCTTGTTATTGAGATGGATGACTTCTCTATGTGTATCCAAGGATTTGCGTCACTCTTAAAAGTTTGTTTTATACTAAGCAATGGCAAATAAAGAATAACGTATCAAAGGGTTTTATTAAAGGGTTAAGATTTATTGGACAAGGAAATGACAACAGGAAAATTGATTCTTCATAAAATATTTCTGTTTAGTTTGTAACATTGAAATTGAAAGGTTTGCAGGGCTTTAAATACACAGCGGCATAAATTGGTGTTTTTACCTGCAGCGCTCGTTTGCTCAATGCATACATAGCGTAGTGAAAACGTGCCCGTGTAATTAGAGTTTTTCATGAACCCATCTGTTTCATATGTGCCTGAACATTAGTTAGATCAAAACCAATGCCAACAGAAGTTTTAGGGTCAAATTCGGACTCACTCTGCTTCAGAATTGCCCATCGTCGCTATTTGGAGAAATGCAAAGAATAACGACCACTGCTACTTTAAAAGCAGTATTATTTTTCACATTTTACTGTAAAAGTTCGTTATTTTACTGCAAAAATCTCATTTATATTTAGTATCATCATCAACCTCGAAACATTTAGACTAAAGCGATATTTCATAATGCCAATTTTCTGCATTCGATCCATTTTGTAGCTATCAACTTGGTTCAATTCGTGTTATTATTTAATTTAAAATCATTTTTTCGTTTACGCCTTTCCATGATTTCAAGGCATTGGAAAAAATAATTATTATTAACATTTGATTTATTTTAAGCCTTTCTCAGATTAAGTTAGTGGCAAAATCAAAATACCTTTAAAAACCAAAATAAAAATAATTTTTTCTTTTTTTTACACGAATTTTAAATCCAAGCTTAACTTTACATCCAAGCAAACTCCATCAACATACATAAAGTTGTTTAACTGAAACAATTAAATCGCTGAGTTACACAATCTCTGCATTAGAGAGAAATCAACACTTGAAAATGAAATATACAACGAAAGATTTGTTAATCTTATCAACTCGTATTTCATATGAAATTTGGAACACATATAAGTAGCACATAATATACCTGGTAAATGAGTTTTTTAAATGAAATTTGTTCATGGTTCGCTAGAAGATTAATGTCTTTTGAAATGTAATTTATACTTCAATTTCTTTCTGCAGTGCCTTTTCTCGTGGACGCTACCGTGGAGTATCTACCAGATGTTCACACATGATAAACAAGTAAGTTCTTAAGTTCTTACAAACTAAAAACATCATTTTGCCTTGAAACGCGCAGAAAAGCAAAAATAAATAAATAAAGTGCTTTCAAGTCTCGCGGATTAGCCAATGTCAGTTTTACTTAAACCTAAAGTTTAGTTTCAAAGAAGATAATACTTTGGGATTCTCTCACGCACCGCGGATCGGCTGACAGCGAAGAGATTTGCTGCGAAAACAACAAAGAGTTCTTTTTAGCATGCCTTAATACCGTCACTAAGCTACTCAATAAATCCATGGCAACAACCATTAGGAATTTAGAAAAAAAAAAAAAACCAGTGATATTTCCATGTTCCTTTCGGTGCGTGGAGAGAGAAATCGTACTAAATAAAGGAATAAAGAACAGAAAAGGAAATATAGCTGACATGAAAATAAAATAAAGCTTTTAAATGTCATTTTATAAGAGCATTATACTTTAGAAACATTTTTTATATAAACAATATTCGTTTTAACTTTAGTTTTAGTCGTTTGATTGTAAATTGTCACCATCTCTTGCTTTAATGATAAACATTATAAACCGAATTGATTTTAATATTTTTTTGCTATGACTTATTCTAGTAGTAGCAGCTGAACAACTTGTTTTTTTTCAATGTGTCTGTTGTGTTGTCATTAAAATCTCTCTCTTTGAACGAATTTATAATAACTGAGGTATACAAGTGCCCTCATTTATAAGATTTAGATCATAAAAGTAAATATGTGAGGGAAAATGCCTGAAGGAAATAGGATTCTCCGTGAACAAAAATTGATGAGTAACTACATCTCTTTCCTTCTGTATAAATGATTAATGACATAAACGAGTAATAATTTGCATAAATTATGAATAGTAGGAATGCATGTTTTCAGCCTTAAACATATTACATAAGTTTTGTGCATTCATATTCAAAGTAAAATCTGTATAAAGTTAGCATAAAATTGTGCTTTCAGCGTCACAGTTATGCCTTGCACTGATTGTATAAGTTACATTCAAATATATACGCATACATATATATAAAGGCAATACTTTTTTTGTTTCAATCATTGTGTAATAATTTCTGCATTTTGTTTAATTTTATGCCGAGACTTCATCTAATTTTTAAATTAAATATAATATCATCGTGAAAAACGATCAATATGAATTATAACCACTTCAATTATAAAAGAATTGTAAGTAAATAGAGTATATATAATAGTAAACAAAACCGGGAGGTGGTTATTTGTGGAACCAGTGTGGGGAAATGTTACAGTTAGTATTATGAAAAATTAGAACTATATTATGAATACTACTATTTATACTATGTTATGAAAATTAGTATTATGAATATATATATGAAATATATATTATGAATACTACTATTTACACTATATTATGAAAAATTAGAATACTATGTTAAGAATGCATATCTTAAAATCCGCCGTACAGTACATTTTAAATTGCATTATACAATATTGTTAAAATATTGGAGCCATATAGCATGGATTTTTCAAAACTTGATGCTGAAAATAACTTGTTATTGAAACTCTAAAAGTGCCGTTTGCTCATTACTTAAAAATTAAAAATAAATTAAATTTCTGAAAGTCATACTACTTATTAAATAAATATCAAATAGTTGTAAAATTTGGGAAGTTAATGTAATATTCTCGCTAATAATATAATTAAAGATTTTTCCTGCTAAGTTAATTAAAGCTATTTAAATTCTAACCATTATAATTTTATTTCAAAAGCAGACTGTCTATTGAAACTAAAATGATTATATAAATTAAGATTATTAACTATGTATTCTTATAAGATGAATATTCTTTCACTAAAATTCAAAATATTTGAAACAGAAGATTGTTAATGTAAACTTATTAAAAATTATATTTGGAAACTCAAGTTGACGTATTACTTAATTAATAAAATCGTAAAATATCTATCTCACAATAAAATTTTAAATAGTTTTCCGCTGCATTTCTTATTAAATACAGAAGAGCAGAAAAGCATTCTGCATTGGAACAGAAAATCCATTTATCTCAGAGAGAAGATGAAAATCCATTTCTATACGAATGTTTTTATTTTTCTCTCTCACGTTCTTGCGTTGGCATAACAACAAATGGCTCAAGTTCAGATTTAATTGTGAGGCAGAAAATGCGAGTTGCCGAAAGAAAAATAAATACACCGCTACCATGGTTATCCAAAATCCCATTTTCTCATAGTGTAATCAAAAGTATTAGATGGTCCATATGGAAAACATTTAAATACTAATATTTGATGTTTCCAAACAAAAAAATATTTTTTCACAAAATTACAGTGATCCTTAATTTAATTGAATAAAAATTTTCCGTTTAATTAAAAATTATTTTATTTGGCTCTCTAAATGTTTCTCTAGAAACTTATTTAAATTATACATAAGTTAATGGCTTATTTAAAAACAATTGTCATACAAATCTGTATTTGGTTTTCCAAATGTAATGCAACTCTTTATGTAAATCTGAAATTGTTGTATTAATTTCGCAATGATGCTGTGAGAGTTTTGTAATCACCCAATAAAGGAAAAGAATTCAGCTTTCGTGTAGTAGAAACTACGTTTTAAAGCTTATTTTTTTACGTTTTACGAAACATTTCTGGAATATTAATTGTAAAATTTAGTATTCTTATAAAAATAATAAGGAAAACGCTAAATATTTTATACAATTCTAATAACAATTTATAATTTTAAAAAAGTCAACTCAAAATCACAATTTCTTAAATTGCATTTGCTGAATATGTTTCATTTTTGGCGCCTTATAAAAATTGTCAGATCCAATATGACTCAGAATATTTATAAATATTTTGACATTATATATATATAGAATTTAAATGAATATAATGAATGAATCCTTTCTCACCTAAAATACGGCCTTGCAGGCTTTTAACGTCTCCAAACAGCAACCGTTTCGCCTAAAACGAAAAACTATGAGCCATGAGCAAAGTGCAATGAGCTGTATCATTACCAGTGAGGGAATTCCCACGTCCAATAGTTACGAAATGGGCTTATAGGAAACACCGAGTCTTTCTTCTCTGCGGGAAATGAGAATTTTGTTGTGTTTTCGATTCTTCTGAAAGTATTATTGTCCGACTGATGGTATCGAAAGGAACATATTACGAAAACAGCAAGGTCTCCGTTTTCCGTTCGCTTTGCAGCCCCTTTTTTCACGGCTCATAAAAAACCTCCAACCAGGCGTTTTCTTTTTTTAATCCAGTCTGTCATGTAGAATTTATAAGGATGTTACGATACCATTGTGAACGACCGAAGCGTTATTCGAATGATACAATATTTCAACTCATCAGAAAATTATGGTGCTGTCTCTTTCAAAGAAATTAAATGCCACAAATACCAACTTTAAAACTGTCAACTTTTTAACAGTCTATAAATATATTATATACATCAGTCATTAAATACAATGTATACAACAGTCATCAAATACAATGTATACAACAGTCATTAAATACAATGTATACAACAGTCATTAAATATAATATTCACATATAATGTGAATATTTTAATTTTTCGAATATTTGAAGATCTCAATAACAACAAACCAGAATTCAACAAATAATTATATATAGAATTTAATAAAAAATAAATATATTTTCAATAAATAAAAAAAAACAAATGAAATAGAGAATGTTTATAAAAAATATATTTTCTATTCATTAAATAAATAAAAAATACATCTTCCTTTTTCATTCATTTTCTTAGAAATTTACGTATATATTTATGTATTCTTTGAAAAAAACGCCCTCTTTAGTTGTTAGAATAAATGTTGATCTATAATCATATAACAGTATTTCGTAACTAATATTCCCTCGCTTTAACATTTTTAAAGCTGCATATTCTTAAGAATCAAAACATTTATTTCACTGAATTATTATATTTATTTAATTTATTTTTCAGTTGACAAATTAATTATAATAAAAATTATGAAAATAATAGCTAAGATCAAATAAACTCTTTCGGACAAAATTGAGTCGCATAATTTATAAAAGCAAGCAAAAGTGTTTCTGAAACAGCTCCAGGAATTCTAAAACCCAAAAAACCCTCTCCAATTGTAAAGAATATTTGTAAAGATTTTTTTCAAAAACATTTTTACTCCAACATTTTTGGCTTTACAGCAAATATTTTATTGAGTTTATTTCGAAACCGCTGAGTGTTGCGTCAGAGCTTGCCTTCAGGTGAAATAACTTTCTTCTCTATTAACTAGTAGAATTTAAAAAAAAACTGACTTTTTGCTAAAAATATCTGAGTTAATTCTTCAGTTGAGAACTGTAACCTCAGAAATGATGAGTTTATTGCTAATAAGATCTCTCAAAGATCCTCAAAGGGATTCACATTTTTTCAGAGGGGATTGAAATTTCTATTTTTTTAAAACTATATACATTAAAAATAATAATTTTTTATAATAACTATCTACAGCCCACACTTCATGTTGCTATTTTATTACATACTGTTAAATCTAAAAATCTATGAATACCAGCAAAAACATATTTTAATATTTATTCATTAATATGGAATATTTTAATATTTATTCATTAATATGGAATATTTTAATATTTATTCATTAATTTTGAAAGAAAAAAAAAGAAATTATATTTTGCAGAATTAGTACTATGCAAAAATTGTACTATGCAAAAATGCTTTGTACTATGCAAAAATAAATTTGATATTGATTTAGATTTTTATTCGACTATGTTAATATATTTTTTGTAAATATTAAAATTAAAAAGATTTGGGAATATAATTAAAATTGTTAAACAAAATAACATTTATTACATCATGGTGAAATAAAATATTTTTTATTACATTTCGAAATAATACCTGAAAAATAATGAGAGTAGCATTACAAAAGTTGAATTACATAGGATTAAAACTAACAAACATTTTCAATCGAAGAAAAGAATTCAATCGAAAAAAAGAACTTATTCTTATTCAAAATGTAATATAAAATTAATAATTTTGAAATCAAAATAACTAAATTTTTAAAGGAATTGCAAATGTTATTATTTCTTCGTTAGATTACATGTTCCTCAAGAGATGGTTTTAATATGAGAAAATTATTTCTTAAGATGAACATTTAGATATGTTTGCCTATTTTCGAATTATACTTAGTTATATCTTTATACTTTTTATGCAATAAACACAATTCAAATATCCATGAACTCCTGGTGGGATTTGGTCCAAAGACGACCCCACCAGGGATAATGGCTGAAATAATATTGTGAACCTGTATGTATTTGTATGCTTGTCCTAATATGTAATATTTTTAGTGTTGATTTCTTATTCTTTGGAATATGTTTGATGAGGGAATTTTGACTCAAAATTTAATTTAAATTTAGCCTAGCTGAAATTGGTTTATCTAATTCTCAACGCGATTTACAACTGTTGCTATTTATTCGTTCGATTAGATGTTCCTCAAGTAATCCTTTTTATATAAAAAACTTATTTCCTAAGTTGGGCATGTTTGCCTATTATTAATGCCTATGTCTACCATGTTTCGCTAAATATGTATATGTTTGCCTATTTTCGAATTGTACGAAGCTATATCTACTCACATTTCGTGGAATGAATATCAATGAAATTATCCATGAACACCTGGTGGGATGTGCTCCAAAGACGACCCCACCACGGGTAATGGCTGAAATAATGTGGTGAACCTATATGTATTTATATGCTTGACCTAATCTGTAATAATTTTATTGGTGATTTATTCTTGTGTTTGAAGTGGGAATTTAATTTAAAATTAATATAGCTGAAAGTAGCCTACCTAAATGTCAGCGTGGTTTAAAAATGTTTATATTTATTTGTTCGTTTAAATGTTCCTCATGTAATGGTTTTTATATAAAAAAATTATTTCATACGATGGACATGTTTACCTTTTATTAATGCCTATGTCTACCATGTATCGCTAAATATGTATATATTTGCTATTTTCAAATTATACGAAGCTATATCTACTCACATTTCATGGAATTTATATCTATCAAATATCCATGAATTCCTGGTGGAATTTGGTTCAAAGACGACCCCACCAGGGATAAAGGCTGAAATAATATTGTGGACCTGTATGTATTTGTATGCTTTTCCTAATCTGCAATATTTTTAGTCTTGGTTTCTTCTTCTTTGGAATATGTTTGATGAGGGAATTTTGATTCAAAATTTAATTTAAATTTAGCTTAGTTGAAATTAGTCTATCTAACTCTCAACACGATTTACAACTGTTACTATTTATTCGTTTGATTAGATGTTCCTGAAGTAATTGTTTTTATATAAAAAAAATTATTTCCTAAGATGGGCATGTTTGCCTATTTTCGAATTATACGGATCTACATCTACTCACATTTCATGGAATGAATACCAATCGTATATCCATGAACTCCTGGTGGGATGTTGTCCAAAGACGACCCCACCAGGGATAACAGAGAATGTTGTGAACCTGTATGTATTTGCATGGTTGTCCTAATCTGTAATATTTTCAGTGTCGATTCGTCTTTCTTGGAATATGTTTGATGAGGGAATTTTGATTTAAAATTAGCATAGCTGAAAGTGATCTACCTAATTCTCAACGCGATTTACAAATTTTATTATTTATTCGTTAGATTAAATGTTCCTCAAGTAATGGTTTTAATATAAAAAAATATTTCCTTAGATGGGCATGTTTGCCTACTGTTTTAGTCTATGCCTACCACGTTTCGCTAAATATGCTTGTTTATTTTCGAATTAAACGGATTCGACTCACATTTCATGGAATGAATACCAATCAAATATCCATGAACTCCTGGTGGGATGTTGTCACTAGACAACCTCACCAGGGACGACGACTAAAATAATTTTATTACCCTCTATATAATTGATGTCTTGTCCTCCTCTGGAATATTTGCAATTTTTTATTACTGATTGCTACTTTTTAAGAATATGTTTGATGAGGGAGTTTTTATTCAAAATTTAATTTAAAATTAACATATCTGAAACTTGCCTATCTACTTATATCTCAACATGAGTTACAAACTTTTCGATTTATTCGTTGTATTATATAAAAGTTTAAATATAAGAAATGCAAGAATTGTTTTCCGTGGAAGCATTCAAGAAATAATCTTATCCATTCACATGAAAAAGAATTATTATTTATATCAAGATTCCCTTTTATTAAAATCACCACAGAAGTTTCCTCTAAGTGTTGTGTTTTAAGTGTCCTTAAGTGCGGTGTTTTTTCTTTCTGTTTCATTTAGTTTTCAAGTGAATTACGGTGCTAATTTCTTAAAATTACTGTCCTTATGATAAAATGCTAAGGAATTATAATTGTTGTAGGCTATTGGAGGGAGTTTAATAATTGGATTAATTATTGGAGTGCATGTTGTGCAGGCAGCTAATGCTTAGGTTTGCTTAGCTAATACTATGTTTCGCTAATTACAGCAATTCACGTAAAAAATTAATATTTTATAAGAAGAAAACGATATACCATAATAGAATGATTAAAATTAATTACTTAATATTTAGAAATACGCGATTATTTTTCAAAATTTAAAACATTTTTCTTTTTGTAAGAAAAATAATGTGAGATATATAAGGTGTTATTTGATTCTAGGACCCATGATTCTAGGTGTGATAAAGCGGTTACGTTTACATTTCTATTGGAGACGCTATCCATTGATTGGCGCGAGGTTGGGGACGAAAATATTCGTCAAGTCCAAGGATTCAATTGGAACCAAATGGATTCTCGCTCAACTAGCACTCTTTACAGAAGATCTATCTGTTGTATTACATTAGGACTATTCTTAAAAAATACAAATTAATAAATATTGACAAAAATTCCTTACTTCTTTTGGTTGAAATCTAGAATACTGTAGCTCCAAGGAACCATCTTGCAACCTAGAATATTTCACCTAATTCCGCCAATTTCTTTGCAATACTCTAGAGGAATTTGTAACTTCTTTTTCGGCACAATATAATGACTATTTATTTCTACTTTGATAGTTATTGTTCTAATGCAGGCGTCAATACAGACAATTAATTTTTATGCCATAAGAAAGGACTTCACCGCTGTTACACATTTAACACTACCCAAAGGGCACGTGTAGCTTGAAGATAGGCTACAGACAACCAAACAACTTTTATGATATTGATACACCATAATAATTCGGCATCGTAAATTTTTTTTTTTTTTTTTTTTTTTTATGTAATAGAAAGAAAAAATTGGCATATTAGCTAATTATTTTGGCGTTAATTTTATCACTACAACGATTATTATTTTTGTCCGAATGATAAATTTATGTGAGTTAGGAAAACATAATTCCACATAATAATTTGTCTATAAAGCGATTAAATTTGACGTAAAAGCTATTTAGGAATAAAATTTTGGTGAAATAATGGTATATTTTGAGGTTAAATTTGCAATATGTGGCGTAAAATGAAAACTTTAAAAATTTTGCTGTAATAGTGGTAAAATTTTGGCGATAAAGCGATGTAAACTCGTCTAAAGTATTTGACATAATTTTAGGCCTAATATAAGCATAATTTGGCATAATGTGATTGGCACAATAGTGCTAAATTGTGGCGTAAAAGCGATACCAATTGACGCAAAAATATTCAAGGAATAATTTTTTTTTAGTCATAAAAATTTGGCGATAATGCATTAACTTTTGGCATAAAAGCAATTTAAGAAACAAAATTCGTTTGGTGAAAAAATTTGGCTATAAAGCGATAAATGTTGGCTATAAAGAATTTCAAGGATTGAAATTTTGGCAGGATTGTGATAATATTTGGCGATAAAGCACTTTCAGGAATAAACTTCAATTTAATAGCTATTTGGCTACTGATGTTGGCGTAATAGCAATGTTTGGCGATAAACTTTGGCGAAATAGCGCTTCACATTGATACCGAACTCGGCAGCCATTTTATTTGTTTACATGGCGATTTGGCATCCCAGTAAAGGATTTTGGCGTAATATCATTTCGCCACGAAAATATCCTGCATTCATTTCTATGCTTACTTGGCGACTTGGCATCCTGGCGATGCATTTGGCACAAAGGGTAGATGATTATAGACTTTTACACTTTAAAAAAAAAATAATAATATCCATGATATTAATAGAGTGTTATCATTTAACCAATATAAAAAAATAATAACTTTAAAAAATAACGATGATTGTTAGTTTTCCCGTGAAGTGCCGACTAAAACTGACTATCATACATTAGCGATATATACTCAACAGCCAAAACATTATGACCACCCCTACATTTTGCAATGAACTCGCCTGGATGACGTGGAAGGCACGTGATCAGGTGGAAGTGGTATTTAACTGGTATTAAGTGGTGGTATTAATCCATGCCAAGGCGATTTGAAGCTGTGTTGCGCACCAAAGGTGGGCCACTCTTTATTGACAGGTGGTCATAATGTTTTGGCTCTTGAGTGTATGTGTAGGTTATTATAATAGTAAGGGGGCCCCGAAATACATTATTTAGCAAAACCAATAAATTTGCCATTTTAAGGACATATGAAAAGAAAGTGACCTAATGAGATAAAACTATTTTTTGCTTGAGAAACCCTAGGGCAAAAATGGTGCTGCGTGCCAAACATCGTGATATGCTATGGTTGTCTATTATTTGGCGGAATTTTTAAATTTGAGGAACAATGAATGACTCTAATGAAAAAGTACGAAAATAAATTATTAGTCTGAAATTGAGAGGTAAATATTGTACCAAGATTATTTATAAATGTGTAAATAAATATTTTAATTTCTATAATTATAAGTTGCATAAAATTTTGATTTGATGTAAGTGGATCTTTTTCTCTGCAAATACACCAAATATACACTGTACAAAGCAAAAATATCTTAATTTCTATATTGGCGAGAGATTTCGCGATTTTGGCTAGTAATTTGGCACTGTTTGCGATCGATTTGATAAAACTTATGCGAAATGCGGCATATACAAAATCACTTAAAAAAATACAGTTCATGTTTAATTAGAAATATTTAATTATATACCAGCATCACATCTTAAGCATTTTGCTTTAGCAGAAACTTATAAGAAACGTTGCTTAACAATTTAAATTTTAAAGAAAGAAAATTTAAAAAAAATTATTTTATTATTTAAATCAAAAAATAATTACCACGGTTTTAACAATTTACAACTTTTCAACATTTATCACAACTAAATTGTAAATTTACGTAATTATCGAATATTATATTTATCCTAAGCCCATTTTAAAGTAATTCACATTGGAAGTTAAAAGTATAGTTACGTTTATCGTAAAGAAAGTAAGGTAATTAATTACCTTTATTCGTCGTCCCAATCTCAGAAAGGTAATGTTAGACATTTGATAATAAATTACATTGAGTGCTTCAATTTAAAAAGCAAGTTAATTAGATTAGCGTTTCCAAATATTTATATTAAAAGTATAAATTACGAACCCGTGAGGCAATCTTGTGAGGCGTGATGATCGGCAATCACGGAAAACAGTTGTGGATGTGGTTGTGCGTTTCCCTTCCTCAGTAAGATGATTTTTTCAAGATGGCGTAGAAATACGTCTTCACTCGATGCGAGTCAGGTGGCAACTGATTTTTTTCCCACTGCTTAAGAGCGAAATCCTTTGTTAAGAAGTAACTTTTCAAGAATGTGTTCGACCGTATTGTTATTAATCAAAGTACAAAGTAACAATATTTGTTTTGTTGTGTACATTATTCTTGCTATTCTATTGTTATTTTAACAATAGAATAGCAAGAATATACACATACACACACACACACACACACACACACACATATATATATATATTAATTGAAAAACATTGAATATATAAGAAAGAGTATATATTTAATGTTTTGCCCTCTATCTCTTTTTCATTGGGGAGATGAAAAAATACTATTGGGTATTTGAAAAATATGTTTATGTATGTAAAACATAAGCATGTTTCAAAAATTTAAAATCCCTTATTTGTACAGTACAAATATAGTTCTTTCTTCATTTGTAGGGTATAAATATACAACTGACACATGACAAATTTTTTTTTTTTTTAAACATTAAGATAAAAAAAACTCACTCAGAGTTTTGTAAAAGTTTCTTAAAGTTCGGAAAATAGTTAAACCGATAATAAAGATACATTTCAATAAACTTTAGATACGCAATTATCGATATTTTAATAAGAGTTATATTTTATTTTCTTGTTCGTTTACACGACAATTCTGTGACTCATTACATATTCTATACTTTTCTTTTTTCGTCCAGAAATAAGAGAATACGACAAATGTTCCACAAAAGCTACTTTTTTTAGAGTAAAGGGTAATTTGACTGTAATTTCACTGTAATTTGAAATTTTGATTTTGGCCATGCAAAACCCTGATGAACAGCTTGCGCTCAGTTGTGGTGGGTTTAAAATTAGAACCAAATCAGAAACCGAACCGAAAGTTCCACGAAATTCATGATATAATTAATATATTACTTTCGAAGGGCTCAATAAAAAGATGTAAGCAAAAGAGGATAACGGTGATCGCAATTCGCTCATGGCGTGGGCACAATGCACTTTGACAAAATTAAACTTGATGTCTGATTTTTCAATGGTAAAGCAGCTTAGAGCACAGTCTCCTGAATCCAAAATATTGAATAAAATACAGGGCAATCAGAAGAATTGATAATATTTAAAATTATATTACATTCAAATTATATGTTCAAATTATTCATTAATTAAAAAAAGAAACATATTTTTCTTAAATGTATTAAAAGCATTTTTTGTAAGTTTCAATAATCTGAAAAAAAAATTGAAGAATAATATAAAGAGTATATGTGCCTTTGAATTTGTTTATGGACCACATTAAGTTATTAATTTAATATTTTATATAATTATTTAGAATGCCTTAAAAATTAGACAAAAGGATTTGAAAAAATATTATTTCTTTTTGCAAGTTTTAATAATAATTTTTGCAATTTTATTTTGAAATTATAAAAAATTTTTTTATAAAAAAACGAAAAAAATTTGTTTGAAGCGCGACTTGTGACCCAATGGTAATGTGCGCAGTTAGTGTGCTGGATGTCTCAGGCTTGACTCGAACATTCACTCATACTCCCTATGACCAGGGCCATATTTCCCTATAGGCTAACTAGGCTTCAGCTTAGGGCCTCAAGACCAAGAGGGGCCTACATTCAAATTGTTAGCAAAATTAGAATTACACTATTGTAAAAACAGTAAACACTAAAGTATTGAATCGAAAATAAGTAGAAATTCAACACATACGAATAATAAACAAGCATAATAAGTAATTTACAAACTTAAAAATGGGAGGTGAAAGGGCCTCATAAGTGGAATAGCCTAGGGCCTCTTTTCATCTAAATCCGGCCCTGCCTATGACATAAAATATATCGTTTCTGCTTTCTTAATTTCTTATTTTCAGGGACATTCATTTCCCTTAACATTTAGCTATTCATAAAGTAAAAATCTTCTAAGTAATCACGGCCTTTTGAGATTTTAAGCGATTGCGGTATCATTTGCGGATGCGGCATTATCCAGTAGAAAAGGTTGCGAAAGCAGATACGCTGAGAAGAATGCTTAATCTCTCTTCAAACATGCAATTCATTCCATTGCAATGACCCTCCATTACCAGAATTACATGTTAAATACCTGAGTTCAAAAGCTGGTAACACTTATCTGATAGCACGTGTGCCATTACTTTGAAAGAGAGGTCGACATGCATCCAATCGCACAGGATTTTTGATACTAATTTCAAATGATTTTGTAAACAAGGACGGTTGGACGAAATCTTCGTTATTATGTCAAATCTCTGATTTGTCATGTTGCGTAAACTTGAATAAAATGAACAGTATATTTCTGAGCAGAAGGAAGGAGTTCATCTCATCGAATGGGAAGTATCCCTGAGAAATTCAAGTTAAAAGTATGACTTCAACACGCGTATATTTGTATTTGAAATTAAAATTATCTCACTTAAAATTCTTGGCCCTATCCTATTAAAAGTAGTACTAAAGTATCCTTAAAGTATCTCATAAAGAAGATTTAAATAGCTATACAATATAATAGGATTTCTTTGGAATAAATATAAATATTATAGATTTATGTTAAAATAAAAAATAAAAAATGTTTAAATAAAAAAATAAAGCATTAAAGCATATGCTAATTATTAAATTGAGCTACATTAACAAAGTGAAAAAAATTAAAGATTGTTTATATATACATCATTTTCAAAAAATACTATCTCAAAATAACTATCGAGTTTAACATTTTTTGATTCCCACAAAAATTGTTTAAGAAAAAAAAAAGGAATAGAAAAAGAAATAAAATATTCAGTTTTCAATGATCCGGAATCCAAAGGTCGGAAAAACATGTCACGAAAATCAAATAAAATTAATATTTCGACTCTTCTTATATTGAACGATGAGTTTTTTCAAGAATGTGCATGTTTTTCTTTTTTCCTTTAAGGTTTCATGTCTTTGGATATTTTGTTGGGGTTTTTATTAAGTCTCATCATTGTGAGTAACTATTTTTCTTTCTTTATATAATTGAAAAACTTTTTCAAACATCCGAAGGTATTTGAACTAAAAAATTCTTTTTGAGAAATATTTTCACAAGAATTTCCAAAGGTTTTTCTTTAATTTTTTGCATCACATTAAAAGAAGGGAATTTTCTATCAATTTTTCAATCAATTTATAAATGACTTCATGTCAGAAATTTTTAAGAGATATAAATATGTGAAATTATTTGAAAGTTGATAAAAAAAAACTATAAATCTTTAAAATTTGCAAAACAGTTCTAGTTAGTACTATTTTCCTTTTTAAATTTAGAGCTTTAAAATTTTATTCTACATTTAATACAAAATAAACATCTTTAAATTTTCCAATTAACCAATTAGACCGTTAAGAAGTATATTAAATAATAAATATATACATCTATACTATTGTGCCCAAAAAGTTAGACCAATTATTTTTCTTTCAAAATCTCTTTATTTATTCTTCCAAATTTATTTTATCGCCTTCAAAGTAATCCTCTCCGGACACAATGCACTTATGCCAACTTTTTTTCCAAACCTCAATGCATGATAATATTTCAAATTGCTATATTTATAAAAATTAACAATATAGTATTATAAAGACATAAAAAGAAAAAGAAAAAAATTGCAAAATTTACTTTGCGAATTTTCTACACGTTTGTTTTCAATACCTCTGCTCTCTGCTTGTAAACATTTCATTCCGCAAACAAAATTTAATGCAAGTTCTTTGCTCCATTAATTCAGACATTTCAGAAATCGCCGGAATCAACTTAAGTGCCTCATAAAGATAAGCGTAGCTCAGACATTAATAAACATTTCGCATCAAATTCCACACAGGTGTCAAGGACAGTGCCAGCAACCTAAAAAAGAAAAAAAAATTGAAATTCCATAAGCCCTGGGAATTTTAAATTGAAAATTGGTCTTATTTTCTGGACATAGTAGTATATATATATATATATATATATATTACATACAAATACATTACATTTTCATAATTTTTAAAATCACATTTAAGACTATGCAATTGAATGAAATGAAAAAAGTGTAGTATGGTCTTTAATTCATTTGCAATTTGAAAATTCCTGGAAATGATGTATAATACCATAATTCTGTAGGTTCCTAACACGACATAAGCAATTCCTTTTTCTTATATCTTCAACTTTAGAATAATAAGACATTTACACTGAATAGAATGGTGAAGTGAAGAAAAATTTAAATTCCTTACCGTTTTCAGGAACGCGGTACTTCTTTGTTTAGATTGTTTTCTGATTGAAATGTTTTAGGTGTGAGTAATCTATTATAACTCGCGATTTAAAAAAAAATCGCTATGGATGCAAATGAAAAGTAAGAATTTTTGTATGTAAAATAAATTTTTATTTTTTAATATTTTATGCAAAAGATATGCCCGCAAAAAATCATATTAGTAATTCTAATTTTAATTTCGAAAAATTAATTTAAATTTTTAAATTTTTAATTTAGGTCTTACAATGGTAAAAACTTCCCTTTTTTAATAGTTTTATATTATTATTTATCTATAAGATCTTTTTATTCGTTTCAGATACATTTCAATACAAGAATAATTTTTTAATTCAACTTCTTCATTTTATATTTAAAATACTTTCATTTGCCCTCGAACTTTTTATCAGCATTATTGGCTCTTTTATGATTGGAAAATGAACTAGTAGATAATTTTAATTGCTCCCAGTTATACTGGTTATTTATTAATTGAATGTCGTTAAAATTCCTAACAGCACATAAAAGTGAATCGATCTATTAGTTAGTTTAGATAACACAACTATTCACGTATTTACTGTAAAATGCTATACTCAATTATATATACGTTTTTTATATTATGCAAGCAAGTCTGTTTATTCTTATTCAGTTACAAATAGGCTTATTTGCTTTTAAAATTAACTTTACTGAAATACAGTAAAATTAAATTTCCACAAAAGTCTTATTTTTTTTTCATACACGACACTTTTTACAAGAATCAAATTCTTTCCTTTTATGGGTTTTTGTAATTGCATTAGTTGAAGAATCAGTAAAAAAATTCTGATTCATAATTAACGCAGAGCTGCCTGAAGGTGTTAATTAAGGATGTATCTGAAATTAAAAAGCTGGTGCAGAAGATTCATTTGAAAAAAAAAATTGTTTGGTTAAAACTTGTTTGAGAATTTTTTGCTGGCAAACATGTCTATCCATGTTACTAAAAAACTTAAGAGACGTTTAATTTATTTTAATTGAGGAAATCTCAAGTTTTATTTATTTTAAGTAGTAAGCCATTCATTTGTCACTTTGACACGTATTTTGCTTTAATTAAGTTTTTAATTATAGGAATCCTAATTCTGAAAAAAAAAATGGTTTTGATGATTTTAAGTTTCAATGAAAAATGTAAAATCGAAAGTGTATTTTAGAATAAGTATTGAGATTAAGGTTGTATAAGAATTTATTTCGATAGGTCCGATATTTTGTATAAATTTTTATGAATAAATGAAAAATATTAAAATCTAGTAAAAGATTTTATTTAAAAGGTGTAGCAATGACACAATCCCTCCGCCTAGCAAAATCTAGACAGAATTAATAATTTTTCTTCTATACTGAATGTTTGTCAAATGCATTACTCGTTCTATCTTTCCTCTCAATGATATTTTTTTCGGTTATAGTCATGAAACAATAATATTATTATTAATGAAATTTAATAAATTTGGCTAAAAATAATAATAAATGTGCGATATAACTATAACAATAAAGTATTTGTAAAATAATATTTTATTAAACTTTTAGTGATGATATAATTTCATATTGTAGATTAATCGTTTAAAATCACTTAAAATATTATTGAAAAATTAAGATTGATGATATTTTTCTTCCTGCAATACATCATGCCTTTTGTTTTCTTGTAACTCATCCTCATTGCTCCGCTTTCTTTTATACAATAAGCAATTGCATACAACTCTTAGAAAGGCTGGCCGAAAACGTCATTCTCCTTCGCGCAGAAACAAGGGTAGACAAATTCCCGAATAAAGCTGATTTTCGTCATTTCATGATCAAACGCAAATTTGCCCTCTTATTAGGATAAAAAGGATCACTTGTTTTAATGATCAGTTGTAATATCAGTTGATCAATTGTTTTAATGATAAAAACAAGTAATATAAAAGTAAAATTTAAGTCAATTCCAATTTTTTCCCCCACTATATTGCAGAAAGTCCTTTATAAATAATGTTGAAATTTTCTTCTTACATTTGGCGCCATCTATTGTTAGAAACAGGCAACTTAAATTTAAAAAAACTAAAATTAATTAATTAAATTTAATGAATGAATTAATATTTGAAAAAGACTGTATTAACATCAAGTGTCATCCACTAAGAGTTCAAAAAAATGTATTTGAACTCGAGTGGATGAATAAAAATTATTTTATGAACGATTGAAAATTTGAGCAAGATATATATAGGGACAGTGTGAGCTAATAGTAGGAATTGAATGATTAGTTGTTTTTATAGATTAATATATATATTTATATGCATCATTGTTTATATATATATTTATATATACCATTATGTTTATAAATGCAACATCTTATGTTTTTCTTTATACATTTGTTGTTTTCAAGAAAACGGTTTTAATAAAACTTAATTTTTGGAAAAGTTCTGTAATCTTATTTTACTTAAAAATGTCCACCTACTGGCACAGGAAAGATCTCCATTTGATTTTCGAGAGTGAGTTCATTTAATTGAAAACAAATATATGCAGTAAGAAATAATTCTAACAGAACCCAATTCGATAAGGGTTTTAATTTTGCATTTAATGAAAGAAAATGCATGCCACACATCAGATGAATGCTAGGAGTGCATCTTTCCGCAAACAGCACTTCTTTTCGTGTAACCGACGGCAACATTGCTGATGCACCCCGACGATTAAGGTCGCCAGTGTACCATTATTGGTACACTGACCGCCTGCAGATCTCTTATTGGTACACTTGTTTAAGGGATCTGCAGGCGTCCTCTTGATAAATTGCGCTTTTAGGCGCGATGCCAGCCTGTTGGGTGGCCTTTTGTTGTGCGCGGACTCATTATTGGAATATTAATGATTCTCGCCTGCAATTCGCAAGAGAGCGACCATTTGTTACCAGAAGTAGGCTTGGCCCTGTTCTGGCCTTTTGGCGAAGGGTTCATCGTCATAGATAACAGAAGCGATGGCACGCATGAGTTGGAGCCTAAGCGATCAGAAATGTTTCATGTCTTTCACTTAAAATCATACTGAATACTAAAAAAAACCCATATATTTTAATTGAAAAAAATCACACTCCTGCAAGACTATTTAAGTACCTATTGAGACATTCTTAGCCTATCCGCACTTGCGATGATTCAATTCCAACCTGCTAAGATTATCATTCAACTTGTGAATTAAAAAGACTAAAATTAACACACTAAACTGTTCGCGGAATTGTCTTGGAACAGTTTATTTCAAATTATAATGCACAAATTAAGTTATTCATATTTGAAGAGATAATACCAATATCTTTCGCGAAATTTTAATTTTTATAATTCTTTGAATCTAAATAGTAAAACCATTAGATATAATCTTAAAACTATTGTTAATAAAACTACTGAAGTCTTATGAAAATAAAGCGACTTCAAAATAATGTGCAACGTTTTTTTGTTTTTTTTTTAATGTAGCCAATTTTACTAAATCATAATACTCAGAATATGTTGGCTCATTTTACTGGGTTTTTTTGTGTGCTATATTTGAACATTATTTAAAATTCATTATTATTTAACACATTTTGTTTTGTTTTGTTTACATGCAATCATGCAGATTATGCGCTTTGCAGTGTGAAGAATAAATTCAAGTATTTTTTTCAAGCATTTGTAGGAATACGAACTACTCGAAAACATAAATTAAGACAATGACTTCTTCGCTTACTTGGATTGTGAGAGCCTTACTGACATCATCAATTGTTTTTGGATTCAAAAGCTGATATTTAGTGCAAAAAAATGTCTTTTTCTTTGAGTCTTAATTAAAAATATTTCGTTTCATTAAAATTGATGTTTAGTTTATGCTAATGAAAGAGTTAAAAAAGGAATGTATATATTGCTTGAGTGCCTGTAATTTTTTTTCTTAATTATGTATTCTGAATCTTGATGCATTTGTTACAGTAAATGCTTCCATATAATTGCATACAGTTTCGAAATACTGAAAGGGATCACTTCGTAAATCAACCACAAAATGATGAAAGAGGACCTGAAAAAGAAATATCGCGTCTTTTTATGATGTAAGTCGGGAAATTTTCAATTAAATATTTGAACAAAAAACATAGGGATCAATATTCCTTACAACATATTTTTAAAAACACTTAACACTTACGTAATTCCCAATCATCTCAATGCAAGACGACGTGCATTTCTTTATTGAGAATTGCAAGGGATCCCCGCAAAGTATCAGACGAGACTTACAAAAGTAAGCAAAAATCAAATGTCCAACCAAACCTTTTTAAAAAGTTTATAAATTTAAAAACACATAAGTATAGAAAATATAAATGAAATACAAAAGCAAAGAAAAATAGATAAAGAAATGTTGAGAATCACAAAATAAGTTGTTCATGAATGCGTTGACAAAAGTTTGGCATCTATTTGCCATTTTGGAGTGTCAGTCGTTTACTTGATATGCCTGGAGCAACTAAATTACCTATGATTATGTACAAGATTAGTAATTACAAAATTTGAATAGTTTTAATCTCAAATACCCGTACTCTGGGGTTGAAGTTTAAACAAAAATTATTTATTTATTACTTATAAGTTGCATCTTAATTTCGTCTCATATAAAATATTATGTTATCCCCCCTCCACTTTTTCAATTTCATTCTCGTTGCCTTTTTTCCCTCTCAGATTCCTGATTGTCTCATGTGTTTCTTCTCTCTAACTTTAGATCACTTCTCTGAACCTTTAGATTTTTAATCTTCACTCCTCACCCTAACTCTGTACTTCTCAGATCATTCCATTTCTTCTACTCACTCTTTAGATCATCCTATATTCTCTCCTCATTCATTATGCAATATTTCTTCTTCTTTTTTTATTTTCAAAACAGCTTTATTGAATTAGAAGGATTGAATTTCTAATTCCTTCCTAATGCGATTATTGGATCACCAAGCACCCTTTTCCTGTCCCCGGTTTCCATTTGCTGAGGAGGTCTCAATTGTTGTTTGAATTTCCGTCCGTTCAGGTGCCACATTCCACGTCTATTAATAGTGATCCCTTATAAGCTTGCAAGATGTTCTATTCAATGATAGATGTCCGGCATGCTATAAAATTCCACTTGTGATTTGTTAAATCATTAATAAGTCCGGACTACTGGTACTTTTAAAGTGGCGGTTATTGTGACATGCCGGTTTTTTTTTATCCACAAAGAGAAATTGATTGGTTTGGTTCGCTCTACGGTTATTTTGTGCATAGGTTAGGCTAATTAGATCGAGACCTACAGTTTAACGTGGATTCCGACCACTCACAAACATCCATGTCACTGCCAAGAGGAATTGAAGAGAGGGACATTAATTAGATAATTGATACAAGCGTACTAGGGGGGAGCTGTTCTATTGGGCCTTCTTCTTTGTGGTGCAGACCACCCAAACGGACTGGCTCGTAGAGTTTTCTATGATTTTACCCCAGTGGCAAATATCTATTGGAAATTTTTATTTATTTATTTATTTTTTTACAAATATGGAATAGTTACAAATTAAAACACATTACAAATTTATACAATTCTAGACGAAATATGGTGGAACAACTTAAAATTGCAATTTAAATAATCAATTTAACTCCAGACAATCTGTCGACGCGACACTTAATGGCAGAAACCGACAAAATCGATTGGTTGTTGGAGATGCTAGTTTGATAAACTCTGTTCATAGCTGTTTTGAGAAAACACACACACAATTCACACTTACTATTCATACTAAAACTATTATTACACTTAACACTATTCACACTAACTATTAAGTGTGAATTTTTTCATCTATTTTTTTTAATATCGTGGCATCTAAAATTTTAATTATTAAAAATTAAAATTCTTATAATTGCAATTAAAATTCCTCCTTAATATCAATTCCTCCCCTATGAAACCACTCATTTTGGATATATCCAACTTGGCCGTTTGCCAATTTTCCTCGTAGTCGGACTATATAATTACTTTTTTTGAAATTTATTTATGATTTTATAGAGCAGAATTGAAAAATGTTGATTAAATATTTTATAATTTGATTATTTATTTAACTGCAATACATTAATAAAATGATATGATTATTTTTTTTTCAAATATTTGAAAACATGTGTAACAATTTTAAATGAAACATTATTGGCAATTACTTATTGCTTAATTTATGTTTTTGGTACTTTATATAACTGATCAAATTTCAAAAATTAATTTTTTTCTTACATTTAAAGTTTATATTTTTTCAATGAAACATTTGTGCATTTATCAGAGAAATTTAATTTGAAAAACCAATAAATAATTCATGGCTTATACTGTTAAATTTAGTGGGTTCTTAAAATTTACAAATGCAGAAATTTGTTGATTAAGCAATCAACAAATTTCTGCATTTAAGAACCAATTAAACTTAATCGTTTCAATTTTTAAGATACACTGATAAGATAATTATTCCTTACTAAGATAATCTATTTTTTAGAAAATCTATGTTTAAGATAAACTTATCATTAAATTACATCAAATCGACTGTTCAACACAAATAAACATTTATGAAGTTGATATCTTTTATTTATAAATAAGAAAATCTTCATGAAACTTATTTCATTCTTAATGAGGTTTCCAACTTGAAATACATAAATTTGTAACAAGCTATTCTAATTTATATTTGCTTTATCATTATCTATAAGACTTTTTCTCTGAAAATAATTTTGTTTGCAAGAATACTACTTGTAAGCCATGTTTAAAGAGACATATGTGCCAAATTTCAAAAACAAATAAAATGTAATGAGATATCTTTTTGGTCAAAAATTTAATAAGTCTGTCTATGTAGTAATTTAACACAGTTGCTTGAACTTAAAATTCACCTTAAACCGAATACATAATTTCTAATTTTTTATACTTGGACAGGGAATGTAGCAATTTCATTCTTTCAGGATTTCATTATTATTATTATTATAATTTTACAAGAATAAATAAGAGCAAACTCTTTTTTTGAGGTAAAATTAAAAGCCTTTTTAATTAAAACAGTTGAGTCTTTTAAATAAGCTTTATATACAAAAACAAAATGCGTCCTTTTTTTGCAACATGAAGTGTTCAATGTATGAATAGGAAATTATTCGCAGCATGATGGCTTGACAGACATGATTTATAGTTTATGTTAATTAAGTGTATTAAAATTTTTGTAAAAATGTATTTCAATGGTTCTTTTTTTCCCCCATGTAATTACTTTATGGCATATTATTAACCTAAGTATAGTAAAAATTAGAAAAATTTTGGAGAATAACAAAAAAAATATAAAAATTCTTTAATGAAGAAGCAAACAATATTTATTCAAGAGAAAGAAAAAGTTAATTATATGGAAACAGACAACTTTTTTTTTATTCCGCATTAAAAAGTTTTTGATGTTTTTGCTTTGTGACGCTTGTTATCTCGTTGAATTTTTATAAATGAATTTTTCAAATTTTTTTGACAGAAGATCCCAATTTTAATGCACTGCTGGGTGATTACAAAAAGGAACAACTTCTGATAACCGTGTTCTCAGAGGAGAAACCAATGTTAGAAAGCGTTGTACGTATGTCAAGGCTTCTCATCTATTAAGCATTTAAATTTGGAAAAAAAATTTTAGAAAACTTTTCTCTTTTTAAGTTTTCTAAACTTAATCCAAATTTAACAATTCAAAACTGACGTTGTCGGTTGCTTCTACTACTACCACAACACACCACATCACTTCACTGCGCCTAGAGCTGAGTTGCCCCTATACTGTTTGGGAATGATATGGGTGAGAAGTCTGATTAGGCTCCGTGACACTCTACGGTCATATGAGACTGGGACCTACGATTTAAAATGGATTCACTACAAGCATCCGTGGCACCACACGGAACTTGAATCCGAAACCTGTAGTACTGAGCGCCAGAGCGGTAGCCACTCGGCCATCATTGTCGGTTTCTGTAGACACTGTTGTAAGTATGCATTGTTCAGTCGGATACTGAGAGCTGACTATCTGTAAGAACAGTGGTCTGAAACACTATTGCCTTCGCCGGAATGCATGAAGCATGATGCAGGAAGCACTGAATTCCGCAAGGGAAAGATTTGAGTTTCATGAGGTCCATGCATCATGGAAATCTCATCTTGTGAAGTCTCGTAACCCTTTCATATGGCTCTAAGAGAGTTGTTTCACTTTTATTTCATATCCTGTTTTATGTGGGAAAATATTTCATCATAAAGGAGGCCAATGATAAAATACTCCAGAAAATGCCAATGCTGCTTCTGAAACAATGTCCTATTAAAAATGCATGTTACATATTACTAAGAAATTGGGTTTTTTTATATCAGGGAACACGCGCTTCATGTAATGCATACATTGACGAATACAAACCGTTGCGTTTTGGATAACTTTTTTGTGATGTAAAAGACAATAGGAGACGCGTATTAAAATAACAACACACGCTGCCAATAAATTTCTAAGCTAGCTTTCTACGAAGCTACAAATTGGACTTTGAATACAATTTTTACCTAACTAATAAAAAAGGCTCCCTGCCGCAGGAAAAGAATTTTCGTGAACGCTTTTTCTTACTTGATTAAAACAGGCTTTCAGTTTCGAATTTTATTTTATAAAATTTCCTTATTATAGGGTAAAACCTTCCAACAACTAAAAATGTCAAAAAATCTAAGGCGAATTCTGGCATTTTATCGCATTTTTTGCTGCCCGATGGCCAAGTGGTTAGAGCTCTGGCTGTGGTACTACTGACTTCAGGTTGGAATCCTGGTGGTGGCATGGATGTTTGTGAAGGGCTCGAAATCCACATTAAGCTGTAGGACCCGGTCTGATTATCTCAAAGTGTGCATAAAATGACCGTAGAGGGACAAACTAAACTAAAACAAACTACTTGATGAAATAGGCGCTTATTAAAAATAAATATAGACCAGGTGATTTGATGTTTGACCAGGTGACCACAAATGTGATTTGATGTTTGAAAACGGCATGCTATCCCAAATAGTAATCGTACGATCGCAAAATAAGCATAGAAAAATGTGAAATGACTTGGAGGTTTTGTTAAAAGGGAAAAAAAATGTACTCGAGTAAGTTCAGTAAAGCACAAAATGTGGCGCCCCATTTGTCGTTACAGCAAATTATCCTTCACTTCTTTCCCTTATTTGTTGGCAACACCTGAAACCATGGTGTTTTAGCCCACCAACAAAACAGATCCATTAATAACTTTCGTGGCAACAACAGTAGCCGTGGAAATCGAACGAAGAATATAATGTAAAGTAATTGATTAACAAAAGTTAGTTAATAACCGCTAGCTCAAAATTCGTCCATTATAGAATCCTTTTAGCGTTATTTTGCATTAGTATCAAATTTTATTGCAAAATTTCAAAAAAGTTAAAAGTTAAAAAGTGATTAAAAATAATTAAAATAATATATTTAATGAGAAATACTAAGTAATTGGGATCACGTTTTATATTATATTGGGTAAATTATCACGTTTTATATTATATACGATAATATTTATTTGGGATCATGTTTTGTAAGGAATTCCAAAGAATATTAAATATTTATTCAGTCATTTTAGAAACATTTCTCAATGCTAAAACAATTAAAATTTTCATTTAAATAAAATAATTACATTTTTTGTTATTTTTTTCCAATTATAAAATTTAATGTCAGTATAAGCGTTAAAACTCATAACAACAAATGCATACGAAGTATCGTTTGCTGTATGAATATTATAATAATGGCTGTCAATAATACTATAACCCAAAAGCATTTCTTTATATCTCAAGGTATCTATTTTTCTTACTTTCAACATAAAGGCATATTTTCCTTTCGGATTCATTATCTTAAATTTATGACATAATTTTTTATATATAGTTACAGCATCAGAAACTACTTTAAAAGACAGAAAGGAAAATTACTATGGGAATGACCATTATTTATTTAATATTTGATTATTGTTGTTTGTTTTATGACTTTTAATTTAATAACTGATTTAATGCTTCATTTATGATATATTGCTTTATGATTGAATGTTACTGGTTCGAAACTTTGGTTTATCAAACATATATTCGCTAAATGCATGGACTTCTAGGAGTTGTTTATCACTAAATGGATGAATGCGAAATAACTTCTTACCGGAATATATTCTTACGAATTTTTTTAAACAAAATTGCTGTGAAATTTTGTTGAAAATTGTTGTGAAATTGCTGTGACTTGTTTTTTATTTTCTTAGATTGAATTTCATCAAACAAAATTAATAATTTTTTTTTTTATTATTAATGAATTATTATTTTATGAAGATCTTGAATCCTCAGAAAAATGTCGCCTCTTTTTCTTATCTTTATCATAAAGACAAATTGTTTTGGGATTCATTACCTTAATTTTATTATACATTTTTTTTGGATATTATATAATTTTGTTCGTGAAAAACACTTGATTAGTTTTATGTCGTGTGCATAAAAACAGAACTTATTACAGCGTATGTGTACGAATAGGCGCGAAAGACCCTGGTTAATAAGCCGTATTATACAATAACTTTTATTTTTTCATGTCGAAAAGTATTTCTCATAAATCACTTCAGATTCTAAGCAGGAAATGTTCGTAGCAAAATCCAACTATAATTCTTTTTTATAGAACCACTGAAGTAATTTTTGATTAATTGAATGTATTCATTCATCGCAACTTTTTAGAAATAGAAATTCGCTTAATGTTAATTAAGTGTAAAAAGCATAATACGTTTTAATCCTATTATAATAGAATTAGGCAAGTGCAGGCAATAAAAGCGTTCAGTGCAGTGTTTATTGAAAAGATCTTCGATTTTTCCGTCAAAATAAAGTTTTGGAAACAAATCTTAAAATCAAACCCAACTCTTTGGCCATTCGTGTGATTTAAGTGTTTCATCTGTTTCGTAGCCTTCATTAAAAGTTCATTAAGAAGTTGTTGTTGCATTTCAGTACACATATTGGTAGATTCCTGACAACTTAATATAATTACAATTTTACATAAAAGACCTGATATAATCGATACCAAAACGAAATTAAGAAAAAAATATATCCGAACTTCTGCATCGCTTAACAATCTAACAAAGTTGAGAGAACACATAAGACACGTTTTATTCAGAAAGGTGCTAAGATAAAAAAAGTTTGAGAGTCGAACTCTCTTGAGTGAAAGATTTACGTTATTTCTTTCATTTGACAATGGATTCAGTTTCTGTGGTGGAAGATTCTGCTTCTTGCAGATTATTGATTTACCTCGTAGTAAAAGAAGAAGAAAAAAATGTTGCAGACATCCGATTCTGATAATGAGGGGATTGATATTTATTATTCAGAGATCTTATGAAGTCTGTTTTTTTTCTTTTTCTTTGCCACATTTCTCCATAACATACTGACGATGCTTTGTCTGCAGAAAAAGTATCATGAAAGGCTTACGAAGCCTACAATCGGCTTAAGAACAAGTCAATCTGTTCCTTTCCGACTTTTTCACGTAAGCACTTCACACATTGCAATGCACTTAATTCATTTGATATACTTTTGAATTTTTCCTTCCTTTGCAGAAGAAGTGTTATAGCGGTGTATTTGAAGTACTTGGTATACGAAGAAATCAGATTTATTCAATTTTTTTTCTATAATTAAGATGGTGAATTTTAACAATATATCAATTCATTTTGAACTGTTTATTATTTATGTTGTTTTTTATTTACATCTTGTGTATCAAAAATATTAAAATAAAGGAATCCAGATAAGCACAAACGATCGAAGAATTCCATATTGTTATTTTTGTAAATAGTATTGTATCAAATGTATATTATGTATATTCCGATGGTGGAAAAAGGAAATGTATTCCGTTTCTTTATAGTTTAACACGTGATTCTCACACAAATTGCTGCCTTTAATAGATATCTAGATCTCTTTCCTGAATTTAACGATATTTTCAGAATCTGCAGTTAACTTTTCACTAGTTATGCTTCACTAAACTAATTCGAAATCTTTATCCGGAGACAGAAATTCCAGAGCTTTCGACTGCAGTATTGGTCCAGAAATTGAACTATTTTTATCACAATTGTGTGAACCCTATAAAATTACGATTTTTGTTTTCAAATTCAATCTGTTTCATTGATTTCCTTCCTTCTATAGTTTAATTTATCTATACAAAACTTTTCAATCTGATTTCTATTTTCATTCCAGTCTTCACCTTTTAGTTCTTAGTAGGCCAAATCTAACATAACAATTTAAATAGAGTTTTTAAAGAGTTATGTGCAATCATATTGTTTTTTGCAATCGAAAGTGCTATAGTTTTTTTTTTTTTTTTTTTTTTTTTTTGTAATAGGACAAATGGTTTTAGTCACTTGGCGACCAGGTCATTTCCCTGATTGGTGATTCCCGTACCGTTTGGGAGAAAATTCCCTATAGGGATCCTTTCCTTTACTTTTCTAAATTTCTCAACCCGTACCGAGGGCTATAGAACCATAGGTACAGGGTGAGAAACGGAACGGCCCTGTTCACATAAGAACAACCAGTCATTTTCTCACATTTGCGTTTTGAATAGCATTTTTTCTTTTTTTTTTCAGCCATCATATTTCCATATTTCAGCCATTATTTTTTTAATAAAGTTTCATCTATGCTCCTTTCGGTCTTTTATTTATTTATTGGCAAATTAGGAAGTTTATGAAAGAAATGCTTGAAAAATATGACGGGAATTCAATCATTGTTGCCCTCTTTAGAAAAGAACAACCAAACTGGATTTTGAAGAGTTTTTTCAGCCATCGTGTTATATTTCTACACACTTATATTCAATTCAGTCTCTTTGATTTTTCTTTTTGGTAAATTAGCATGTTTTTAAAACAAACGCTTAACAAATGTTAAATGATTCAATGACCTCAGCACTAAAATGTTTTTCGCTCTACTCATCAAGACAATAAATTATTGCTTACTAGTCGAAAGAAAATTCCATTCCACTTAAATTTCAGAGGAAAGAGAACAATGTTAAGTAGAAAAGGAAACATTCTCTCCAACAACATTCTAAACTGCCCTCCTTGATGGAGCGGGGGGTGGGGGATTGCTTCAAATTTGCTTATTTCTCATTTGCATAGGTATACCGAACTAGAGAATGTTATTCAGGTATAATTTTTTTTCTATATTTTATTAAAGATTGATGTTTTGTAGAAAAATGAGTGAACATAATTTAAGTTTAATTAAATAAATAAACTTTATCACGTTGATGAACTATTACATGCATTTTCTTTGAAATTCATTCAATGAATATAAATTTTTCTGCATTCAGAAAAAGTGTTTTATAGTAACACATTGATGTATCTATATTCACTCGTCACAATGAGTTCAAAATGAACTGAAGATACTTGAAGAAGAGGGAAACGGTACGGCATTAGAAAAGTTCCAAAGTTTATTAATAGATGCAGCATAAAGAAAGTAAATTAGACTGCCACAGATATTTTGAATCGAAATGACAACGTATTTGGCATGAGTTGCACACTAAACCAACTGTAGGTTTTGTGCTTAATTATGCTTAATTGTTTGTTTTGTGCTTAATTATGCTTAATTGTTTGTTTTGTGCTTAATGTGCTTGTGCAAGTACTTATGTGAGTGCTTACGCAATTAAGCCCATTGGTAAGCATGCTAATTGTGCTTACCAATGTGCTTAATTGTTTCGGTTTTTGGACGGAAAAAATTATTTCCAAGTCATTAAACAGTTGTGAACACTGTGAATGGAAAGCCCATCCACCACGGCAAGGTCATACCCGATTGGATGGGAAAAACCAGTGGAACATATTTTTGATGCTATACCGTTTCCCCCTTCTTCAAGTACCTTCAGTTGACATTTGAACTCCTTGTGGCGAGTGATTCTTTTTTTACAGCATTTTGAAAGTGGGATTTTAATTATAATCACCCTATATATATATGTGTGTATTTTTTTTTTTTTAATTTCTAAATGTTTTCATGGTTAAAAATTTTTCTGAGTTATTAAAAGTTCAATTTCACCCACTAGTAAATACAGAATAACCTTATGTTTCATGTTTCTTCGTTAAAAGTATCTTTCTTTTTTATGTTTGCAAAAGTTTCTCATTTTCAAAAACAAATATATTTTTTTAAAAGAATAGAAAAATGTAACTGCCGGGACTCTAACCCGAAACCTATGGTACCGAGCGCATGAGCGCTAGCCACTCGGCCATGCAGGCCCAAGTTTCCTAACATAATTTTTTTTTTTTCACAAAAATTCTGTTGGCAGTGGCATGGATGTTTGTCTGTTATTTGGAATGCACGTTAAACGGTAGGTCCCGGTCTAATTAGCCCAAAGTAGGCACAAAATGACCGTAGAGTGACAAACCAAACCACAAAAATTCTTTAATAATTATACAAAATTTTAAATATTATTATATGAGTATTTTGCAATTTTAATTTCTCTCAAGATTATATATTTCTTAAACACCCGAAGGATCCCTAATGATCTCATGTTTCTAGGGATAAATTTAAAATTCAAAACAGCTGGAATCAGCCGGCAACAGCTTTCCGAAACAAGTTATGCCGTTTAATTGCGAGGCGTAGGGTTCAAATTTCCGAATTAATGAATTCCGCTGATATTCAACTATTCAAACGACTACCCTAATTAAACTTTGCGCTCAATACATGATTTCGTATGACAGGAAATATAAATGCTTTTTAGTGGTATTTTTAAAAAAAAAACCATTATTAGCGGGAAAATTTAAACTGGCTGGCGAATTTAACTTTATTAACCACAATTCAATTTTTTCCTTAAATTTAAATACTTATTAATTTTATTGTTTATTTTCAATTTTGGGGCTTGATGGTTGAGTAGCTAGCGCTCGGTACCATAGATTTCCGGTTCGAGTCCCGGCGGTTCCCCTTATGTTTGTAGTGGTTCGGAATCCATTTTAAGCTGTAGGCCCGTGTCCAACAGGATCGTAGAACGTTGTGAGGGTTGGTGTTACTCCGCGTCCATAGCTTATCTTCAAGCTACACGCACTTCCTGGGTAGTGCTAAGTGACTAACGTCAGTACAGCGCTTGTCTTAAAGCATCAAAGACAAGTGTTTGTCTAAGTGTTTGCCAGCTGTATTAAAACAAAAATAAATAAAATAAAAATAAAGAGTGGAAAGTAAAATTAAAATCATTTTTAAACGTCCGTATGCGAACAATACTCTGCTACACTAAATACTATATTCAGTTTAAATAAATCTTCGTTTTCATATTTAGAACACATGTGTATCCCTGTAACATCATTTTAAGCAATTTTGCTAATTATTAACAAAATATATGCTGTATTAAAATTGCATTTAAGCTCCATGTAATTGAACGAAATGTAAACAAAGTATAAACATGCGAGAATCTTCTACAGTTAAAAACACGCGCAATTACAGTGATAATCAGGAACTAAAAGATTCCAAAAATCTTTGGAATAAGACTTTTTTAAATTATGATTCATTAGGCGGAGCCTCAGACAGTGTAAGGTTTGGTTGGTTTTGTCGCTATAAGAAAATTTTTTTTTGCACTTTAGGCTAATTAGACTTAGACCTACAGTTTAACGTGGATATTAATTGAACAACTAATAAACGTCCATGCCACAGCCAGGATTCGTAGCTGAAGCCTGTGGTACCAAAGGCCAGAGCTCTAGCCAATTAGCCATCAGGCCGCTGATCAGATTGTAGACTTTAATTCGTTTGCAGTCTAAAACTTCTCGGAAGCGATATATAGAAGAACCTCTAGATAGAGATAGAATTTCTTTAAATATTCTATTTTTAATTTCTTTTATATATATAGAACCTCTTTAAGTCGAATCTCGATAAGTCGAAAACCTGCAGAACTCGAAACACTTTTTTGTTCCCTTCCTTTTAAGCCCCAAAACCTCCATGACTTGAAATTTCACCCCTTTATAGGTCGAAATAATGAGTCAATCTCCACAAGCCATTTTGGTATATATTTTCCCTCCGTAACTCGAAAAAAAAAAATTGGACCTCTGTATCTCGAACCTTAGCAATGTTTGATCTTACAACTTTTACAACTCTATCATTTGAAACTATTTCGAAATTATTTTAAATTTTTTATTGTAGTACATAATAGACCTTTTAAGTTGCAAATAAACATGTTCATTACCACTGTAACTTGAATTTTTATCTATTTTACCTCTCTAGCTCGAAACAAGTTAGAATCTAAGCCTCTACAAGTCGACTATTTCCTTACAAAATCCGCGTAAGTCGAAAACTCTCTAGATCCAATTATTTGGCGTTCGGAAGTTCGACTTACAGAGGTTCTACTGTAGCATAATGTCAAAACTCTGTAGATTCCTAACAAGTCAATAGCAATGCCTTTTTTCTTATACATTATATACCATTAGTATATTACCATTTAGAATAATAAGACATCTACTCTGAATAGGATGGGGAAGTGAAGAAAAACCTAAATTCAGTACCGTTTTCAGGAACGCGGTACTTCTTGAACTAAATTATTTTCTAATTTGAAATGTTTTAGTTGTGGGAAATCTATTCAAACTGCTGATTTTTTTTTTAAAAATCGCTATGGATGCAAATGAAATAAAAGCTTTGCATGTATATTTTATAAATTTAAAATTATTTTTTGTAATATTTTATGCACAAGAAATGCATGCAAAAAATCATAGTAGCAATTCTAATTTTAATTTCGAAAAATTCGAATTTCTAATTTAGAACTTAAAAAGGTAGAAACTTAAATTTTTTTAATAATTTTATAGTATTATTTATCTGTAAGATTTTTTTATTCGTTCCAGATGCATTTCAATACAAGAATTATTTTTTAATTCAATTTCTTCATTTTGTATTTAAAATACTTTTATTTGACATCTAACTTTTTTTATCAGTATTATTGGCTCTTTTATGCTTGGAAAACGGACTAGTAGATAATTTTAATTGCTCCCATTTATACTGGTTATTTATTAAATAAATGCCATTAAAATTCCTGAGAGTACATAAAACTGAATCGATTTGTTTGTTAGTTAAGATAACATAACCATGTATCTATTATATAATGGCATGCTCAATTATATACGTTTTTTACGTTATGCAAGCAAGCCTGTATGTTTTTATTCAGTTAGAAGTAGGTTTATTTGCTTTTAAAATTTACTTTACAGAAATGAAATAAAATTAAATTCCCACAAAAGTCTTTTTTTTTTTCACACACGACACTTTTTACAAGAATCAATTTTTTTCCTTTTATGGATTTTTGTAATTACATTAATTGAAGAATTAGTAACAAAATACTGATTCATAATTAACGCCGAGTTGCCTGAAGGTGTTATTTAAGAATGTTTCTGAAATTAAAAAGCAGGTGCAGAAGATTCATTTGAAAAAAAAAAAATATTTGTTTGAAACTTGTTTGGGAATTTTTTGCTACCAACTATATCTATCTTTAGTTTTTCTTACTAGCATGCAGGGGCATGCTAGTAAGAAAAACTAAAGATACGTTTTATTTATTTCATTGAGTAAACCACTAGTTTTATTTATTTTATGTAATAAACCATTAAATTTTCACTTTAACAGGTATTTTGCCTTAATTAAGGAACAAAACAGGAATTCTAATTCGGAACAAAAAAAAAAGATTTTGGATGATTTTAGGTTGCAACGAAAAATATAAAATTGAGATAAGTATTAAGATAAATATTGTATAAGAATTTACTTAGATATATCCGATATTTTGTATCAGTTTTGTTACCTAAAATACTAAAATCTAGTGTAAGATTTTATTTAAAATTAGGCGCAATGATACAATCTCTCCCCCTATCAAAAATATAGACAGAATTCATAATTTATTTCTTCAATACTGAATGTTTGTTAAATGTATTGCTCGTTAAATCTTTTCACTTAATGATATTTTTTTCTCTTATAGTCATGAAAAAATATTATTATTATTAATAAAATTTAGTTAATTTGGCTGAAAATAATAATAAATGTGCGACTGGATTAAAACTATTTGTATAATAGTATTTTATTGAAACTTTTTGTGTTGGTATAATTTCATATTGTTGATGAATCACTTAAAACTATTTGAAATATTATTGAAAAATTAAGAATTATGGTATATTTCTCTCCGCAATACATTGTGCCTTTTGTTTTTTTGCAACTCATCCTTGTTGCTTCGTTTTGTCTTATACAATAAGCGACTCATAGAAAAGTTGGCCGAGAATGTCCCTCTATTTCGCACAGATACAAACGCAGACGAATTCTCTAATAAAACTGATTGCCCTCTTATTATGAAAAAAAAATCAGTTGTTTTTACAGATTATTTTATATTATAGTTTATATGGACCATTTTATGCTTTTCTTTATACATTTGTTGTTTTCAAGACAACGATTTTAATAAAACTTTATTTTTGGAAAAGTTCTGTATTCTTATTTTAGTAAATATGTCCACCTACTAATACATGAAAGATGCCCATTCGATTTCAGAGTGTGAATTTCTTCAATTGAGAACAAATATGTGTAGCAATAAATAAATGATCCCAATTAGGTAAATATTTTAACTTTACATTTAATGAAAGAAAATACACACCGCACATCAGGTGAATGCTAGAAGTGCAGCTTTCCGCAAACAGCACTTCTTTTGAGGTAACCGACGGCAACATTGCTGATGCACCCGACGATTAAGGTCGCCCGTGTACCATTATTGGTACAATTAAGAGATCTGCAGGCGTCCTCTTGATAAATTGCGCTTTTAGGCGCGATGCCAGCCTGTTGGGTGGCCTTCTGTTGTGTGCGGACTCATTATTGGAATATTAATGATTCACGCCTGCAATTCGCAAGAGAGCGACCATTTGTTACCAGGAGTGGGCTTGGCCCTGTTTTGGCTTTTTGGCGAAGGGTTCGTCGTCATAGATAACAGAAGCGATGGCACCCATGAGTTGGAGCCTAAGCTATCAGAAAGGCTTCATGTCTTTCACTTAAAATCGGGTGTGTTACTGAATGCTAAAACAAACAACAACCCAGATATATTAATTGAAAATATCATAGGCCTCCAAGACTATTGGGACGTTCTTAGCATATCCGTACTGCTCAGATTATCATTCAAATTATAACTTAAAAACCGATTATTCACTAACAAGCTGCTGATGACAAGATGATAAACTAAAAAACAAGAAAAGGAAACTAAAAATAAAATGACGACACTAAACTTTTGTTATAAATATCTTGGAACAATTTATTTGAAACTATAATGCATTACAATGCACACATTTTAATAAATGCCAATATCTTTTCTAAAATGTTAATTTTTGTGATTTTTTTTTTTACTTTTCTTTCTTTTAACTTATTAAATAAGTTTTTCTTTGAAGTAAGAATCTAAATTGTAAAACTATTTGATTTAATATTAAAATTATTGGTAACAAAATCACAGAATTTTTATGAATTTAAATTTTTAATTTTTATGAATTAAATTTAAATTTTTATGAATTAAATGAATTTTTATTTTTTATGATTCGAACATGAAGCCTTCGGTACCAACGGTAGTTGGCCATCAGGCCGCCAAAGTACTGTGAAGCATAAATTAAGACAATGACTTCTTCGCTTACTAGAATTGTGAGTGCCTTACGAACAGCATCAATTGATTTTGGGATGAAAAAAAGCTGCTCTTTATAGCAAAAAAAACAACTGTATTTTCATTTCTACATAATTTATAATAATCCATTTTAAAAATGATGCTCCTTTTATGTTAATGGAAGAGTTACAAAAGAAATGTACATATTGTTGGGGTGCATGCAATTTCTTTGTCTTAATTTTGTATCTGAATATTAATGGATTTGTTACAGTAAATGCATCCATATAATTGCATACAGTTTCGAAATGCTGAAAGGGATCTCTTCGTAAATCAACCACAATGCGCAAAATGATGAAAGAGGACTTGAAAGAGAAATGTAGCTTCTTTAGATGACGTAAGTCGAGACATTTTCAATTAAGTAATTGAACAAAAAATATAGGGATCAATATTCCTTGCAACATATTTTTAAAAACACTTAAAATTTACATAACTCTAAGTAATCTGAATGCGAGATGGCGTACCTTTATTTATTGAAAATTACAAGGGAGTCGTAGAGAAGTAAGCAACAAGCAAATGTCCGACCAAACTTTTAAAAAAAGTTCATAAATTTAAAAACACATTAAGTATAGAAAACATAAATAAAATACAAAAACAATGAAAAATAGGTAAAAAAATATTGAGAATCACAAAATAAGTTATTCATGAATATAGTGACTATTTGGGGTCTGTAAGGTTGTAAGTTTGGGGTCTATTTGCCATTTAGGAGTGACAATTCTTTTCTTAATAAGTCTGAAGCAACTAAAATATAGTTAACTAAAATTAGTTAAATACAAAATTTGAATAAGTTTATTGTCAAATACCCTTACTTTGTTATCATTAGGTGTTGAAGTTCAAGCACAAATTATGTTATTTGTCACTTAAAGACTGCACCTTAATTTTGTCTGTTGATTAATGACATTACAATACCATTTCACATAAAATATTATGTTATTCCCCCGCACACACCTTTTTCATTTCATCTCGTTGTCATTTTTCCCTCTCTGATTTCTAATCGTCTCTCTTCTCTCCAACTTTATATCACTTCTCTGCACTCTTAGATTTTTGCTCTTCACTCCTCAACCTGATTCTGTACTTCTCAGATCATTCAATTTCTTCTGCTGACTCTTTAAATCATCCTGTATTTTCTCCTCACAATTCATTATGCAATATTTTTTTGTTCTGTGTGGGGTTTTTTTTTTTTTTTTCAAAATAGCTTTGTTGAATCATAAGGATTGAATTTTTAATTTCTTCCTAAGACGATTATTGAATCCTTCCCATTTTTTTTTTATTAATCCTAATCTTTCCTTTTTTTTTACACATTTTCCTAAGGCGATTATTGAATCTTTCTCTTTTCCTTTCCCCGTTTTCCATTTGCTGAAGAGATCTCAATTGCTGTTTGAATTTTCGTCCATCAGGTGCCCCACGCCCATTAAGGTTGACTGTAAGATATTCTATTTTATGTCCGGCATGCTGTAAAATTTCACTTGCGGGTTGTTAAATCCTTCATCTGCTGCTAACGCACGATAACAATCCGGGTTTTTTCATCCACAAAAAGGAATTGAAGAGCGGGCCCTTAATTATATAACTGATACAAGCGTACAAGGGTGGAGCCTGTTCAATTGTGCCTTTTCTTCTTTGTGGTGCAGACCACCCAAACCGACTCGCTCGAAAAGTTTTTTTATGATTTTACCCCAATGACAAATATCTATTACAAATTTAATTTACATAATACTAGACGAAATATGATGGCACAATGTGAAAAACCAATTTAAATAATAAATTTAACTCCAGACAATCTGTAGGCATGACATTTAATGGAAGAAATTGACAAATCGATTGCTTGTTGGAGGTGATTGATAAAAGTGGCTCAAAGCTGCTTTGAAAGAAAAGTTAAAGTTAGTTAGTTATAATTAGTGTGAACTGTTTTCATCTATTTTTCTTTTAATATCATGCTATCTAAAATTTTAATTATTAAAATTTAACATCCTTTTAACTGCAGTTAAAATCCCTCCTTATGTTAATTCCTCCCCTAAGAAATCATTGATTTTGGATGTGTCCGACTTGGCCGCTTGCCAATTTTAAAAGTGGTCGGACTTTATAATTACATTTTTGAAATTTATTCTTGATTTTTATAGAGCAGAATTGAAAAACTTGGATTAAATATGTTATAATTTGATTATTTATTAAATTGCAATACATTAAGAAATTAATATTATTTTTTTAATATTCAAAAATATGTGTAACAATTAGAAATGAAACCTAGTTGTTAATTACTTATTGCTTAATTTATATTTTGGTACTTTACACTAACTCATCAGGAGCCTGATGGTCGAGTGTCTGGCTCTCAGTACCACAGGTTTCTGGTTCGGGTCCGTTCCATACAAGTTTGTAGTGGTTTGGAGTCCACTTTAAACCGTAGGTCCCAGTTTAGCATGATAGTAGAGTTTTGCAGTGCAGCATTATTACTCCGCGTCCGTAGCCGATCTTCAAGCTACACGCACCCCCTGGATGGCGCTAAGTAACATTGGTGCAACGCTTGCTTATGGCTTAAAAAGACAGCAAGCTAAGTATTTGCCAGCTGCATTAGAAAAAAAAATAACTGATCAGATTTTTAAAATTATATATTTTTTTAATTTAAAATTTGTATATTTTCTATGAGTCCTATATTAATAATAAATATTTGTGTTGATTTATGAGGGAAATTTAATTTGAAAAACTAATAAATAATTCATGGTTTGCTATATACCATTAAGTTTAATTGGTTCTCCGAAATTTGTTGATTAAATAGACGTTTATCTTAAAAATAGATTTTCACATCAAATCGATTGCTTGGCTTAAATAAATATTTAAGAAGCTGATTTTATCTTTAATTTTTAAATACGAAAATTACGATGAAACTTATTTCCTTTTTAATGTGGTTTTCAATTTGAAATACATGGATTTGCAGCAAGCTATTCTAGTTTATATTTGCATTATCATTATCTATAAGACTTTTTCTCAGAAAATATTTTTGTTAGCAAGACTACGACTTGTAATTCATGTTTAAAGAAACGCATGTCTCAAAATTTTAGAAACAAATAAAGTGTAATGAAAATCATTTTGATCAAAAATTTAATAAGTCTATCTCTGTAGTAATCAGACACAGATGACTGAACATAAAAATTTAACTTAAACCAAATAAATAATTCCTAACTTTTTAAACTTGGTTATGGAATGTAGCAATTTCATTCTTTGAGGGTTTTGTTATTACTATTATTATAATTTTACAAGAATAAGTTTAAAAAAAACTCCTTTTTTGAGATAAAATTAAAAGCCTCTTTAAAACAGTTCAGTCTTTCTAATAAGCTTTACATACGAAAGAAAAAAAAACTGCGTCCTTTTTCTTTTGTAACATGAAATGTTCCATGTATGAATAGAAAATTATACGCAGCATGATGGCTTGACAGGCATGATTTATAGTTTATGTTAACTAAGTGTATTAAAATTTTTGTAAAAATGCATTTAAATTGTTCTTTTTTTGCCATGTAATTACTTTACGGCATACTATTAACCTTCAGTATAGTAAAAATTAGAAACATTTTGAAGAATAACAAAACATATAAAAATTACTTAATGAAGAAACAAACCTTATTTATTCAAGAGAAAGAAAAAGTTAATTATATGGAAACAGACAACTTTTTTTTTATTCCGCATTAAAAAGTTTTTGATGTTTTTGCGTTGTGACGCGTGTTATCTCGTTGAATTTCAATAAACGAATTTTTCAATTTTTCAGTGATAGAATATCACAATTTTAATGCACTGCTGGTTGATTACAAAAAGGAACAGCTTCCGATGACCGTGTTTCCACAGGAGAAACCAGTGCTAGAGTGCGTTGTATGTTAAGGTTCCTTATCTATTGAGCTTTTAAACTGGGAATAAGTTTCGATAACTTTTCATTTTTTAAGTTTTCTTAACTTATTCCAAATTTAACAGTTTAAAACTGACGTTGTCGGTTTCTACTACTATTACACCACACCACATCGCATCACTGTGCCTAGAGCTGAGGTGCCCCTATACTGTTTGAGAATGATATGGGAGAGAAGTCTAATTGGATTCTGTGTCGCTGTGCAGTCATATGAGACCGTCACCTATGGCTTAAACTGGATTCCGAACCACTACAAATATCCATGGCACCACCGAGACTCGAATACGAAACCTGTGGTAGCGAGCGCCAGAGCGCTAGCCACTCGGCCATGAGGCCCCCATTGTCGGTTTCTGTAGACACTATTGTAAATGTGCATTGTTTAGTCAGATGTTGAGAGCTGACTATCTGCAAGGTATCCTTGAAACACTATTGCCCTCACCAGAATAAATTTCTCGATGCACAGAAGCTCTACATTCCGTATGGGAAAGATTTAAGTTTCATCAGGTCCGTGCCTCGTGGAAATCTCATGATGCTTGCTTGTGAAGTTTCGTAACCCTTTCACATGGCTCTAAGAGAGTTGTTTCACTTTTATTTCATATCATGTTTTAGGGGGGAAAATTTTTCATCATAAAGACATTTGTATCATTGACATTGACTGAAGCATTTTCAGTCAATGTCAATGATACAAATGTCTTCTGAAACAATGTCATATTAAAAATGCACTTGCGTGAATGTCAAGCACTGCTACGAGATTGGAGTTTTTTTTTTTATATCGGGGAACACGTGTTTCACATAATGCATACATTGAATGCAAACCATAATGCTTACATGAAATGCAAACCATTGCTTTTTGGACAAAGTTTCACTTTTTTTTATGATGTAACAGAGAAAAGGCGACACGTATGAGCAGCAACTCACGCTGCCAATCAATTTCTAAGCATGGGATAAATTGGCCTTTGAACAGATTTTTTTATCTAACTAATAAGAAAGTCTTCCTGCCTCAACAATGGAACTTGAGTAAAAATTTTTTCTTACTTCATGAAATAGGCTTTTATTAAAAATAAATATAGACCAGGTGATTCAAATGTGATTGGATGTTTGAAAACGGCATGCTACCAGAAATAAGAATCGTACTATTGCAAAATAAGCACACAAAAATGTGAAATGACCGGGACGTTTTGTTAAAATGAAAAAATATATACTCGAGTAAGTTTATTAAAACACAAAATGTGGCACCCTATTTGTCATTAAACACTTCTTTCCCTTATTTGCCATCGCTACACCTGAAACCATGGTGTTGCAGCCACCAACAAAATAGATCCATTAATAACTTTCTTGGCAACAATAGCAGCCCTGGAAATCGAACAAAGAGTACACGAACTTGTGATGAATTGATTAACAAAAGTAAAGTAAGTGATTAACGAAAGTTAGTTAATAACCGCTAATTCAAAATTCGTCCATTACAGAATCCTCTTAGCATTATTTCGCATACTAAGTATCAAATTTTATTGTGAAATTTCAATTCACTTTAAAAGTTAAAAATGGCTTAAAAATAATTAAAATAACGTCTCTAACGAGAAAAACCAATACTAAGCGGATCATGTTCTGTAAGGAATTCCAGTCAACAATAAATATTTATTCAGACATTTTAGAAAAATTTGTCACTGATAAAGCAATTAAAAATTCCATTTAAATAATAATAACTACATTTTATTACTATTTCTCCATTTATAAAATTTAATGTCAATAGAATTGTTAAAAATAATAGCAACAAATAATTGCGAAGTATCGTTTGTATATCGTTACGAAGTATCATTTTATTATAACATTGACTGTCAAGAATATTATAACCCAAAGGCAAACAAGACAGAAATGAAAATTATTATGGGAATGGCCATTATTTATTTAATATTTTATTATTATTATTTGTTTTTGCTACTTTTAATTTAATGTCTGATTTATCATTTATGACATAATGCTTTATGACTGAATGTTACTGGTTTAAGCCTTGGTTTATCAAACATGTATTCGTTAACCGAACAAACTTCAAGGCCTGAACTCGTTTATAACTAAGTAACTTCTTACAAGAATATATTCTTACGATGTTTTTTTAACAAAATTGCTGTGAAACTTGGAAAACACTTTGTTTTTACTTTCTTGAATTGAATTTAATCAAATAAAAGTAATAATTTATAATTTTCCATTATTTTAATTGGCAATGAAGGTGATGAATCGTCAGAAAAATGTCGTCTCGTTTTCTTACTTTCATCAGGAAGAATTATTTTTTTTTTTGGGGGAGAGGGGGAGAGGGGGGAGGGGATTCATTATCTTAAATTTATAATATAATTTTTTTACTTCATTATAGCGTCAGAAAGGACTTTAAAATCGAAAACCCCTTTATTAATTTTATGTCGTGGTGTACATAAAAACAGAACTTATTACAGCGTACGTGTAAGAATAGGTGCGAAAGACAGTGGATAAGAGGCCGTATTATACATTAACATTTATTTTTTCATGCCGAAAAGTATTTCTCATAAATCATTCCAGATTCTAAGCAAGAAATGATGGTAGCTAAATCCAACTGTCATTCTTTTTTATAGAACCACTAGAATAATTTTTGATTAATTGAATGTATTCATTCATCGCAACTTTTTTGGAAATAGAAACTAGTTTAATGTTAATTAAGTGTAAACAATTAATATAAAAAAAAAGTTTTAAAGTCAATTCCTACTTTTTTTTCACTCTATTGCAAAAAGTCCTTTATAAGTAATTTTCATTCATTTTTTTAAGTTTATCTGGCGCCATCTATGGGTAGATATATGCAACTTAAACCTAATTAAAACTAAAACTAATGAATTAAATTTAATTACTGAATTAATATTTGAAAAAACTGTATTCACATCTAGCGTCCTCCACTACAAGCTCAAAAAATGTATTTGAGTTCGAGTGGATGAATAAAAAGTGTTTTATGAACGTTTGAAAATTTGAACAAGATATATATCAGGAGAGTGTGAGCTAATAGAAGGAATTGAAAAACGTAATACGTTTTCATCCTATTATAATAGGATTATGCAAGTGAAGGCAATCATCGTGTTTCAATACAGTGCTTAATGAAAAGGCTTTCGTTTTTTCCGACAAAATAATAGTTTGAAAAAAAAATCTTAAAATCAAACCCACTCTTTGGTCATTCGTGTGATTTAAGTACTTCATCCATTTCGTAGCCTTCATTAAAAGTTCATTAAGAAGTTGTTGTATTTCAGTACTCATATTGGCTGATCCTGACAACTTAATATAATTACAATTCAACATAAAACACCTGATATAATTGATAACAAAACGAGATTAGGTAAAAATATCCAAACTTCTGCATGGCTTAACGATTTAACAAAGTTGAGAGAACATATAAAACATGTTTTATTCAGAAAGGTGCAAAGATGCAAAAAAAGTTTGAGAGTCGAGCTCTCTTGAGTGAAAGATTTACGTTATTTCTTTCATCTGATAATGGATTCAGTTTCTGTGGGAAATTCTGCTTTGTAGGTAATTAGATTTACCTCGTAGCAGAAGAAGAAAAAAATGTTGCCGACATCCGATTCTGATAATGAGGGGATTGATATTTATTATTCAGAGATCTTATGAAGTCTTTTTTTTTTCTTTTTCTTTGTCACATTTCTGCACAACATACGGACTCTCCATAAACATACTCAACTCCTTTGCCTGCAGAAAAAGTATCATGAAAAGCTTACGAAGCCTAGAATCGGCTTAAGAATAAGTCAATCTGTTCCTTGCCAACTTTTTCACGCATTGCAATACACTAAATTCCTTCCTTTGCAGAAGAGTTGTTATAGCGGTGCATTTGAAGTACTTCATATATGAAGAAATCAGATTTATTAAAGGTTTTTTTCAAAGATGGTGAATTTTAACTAAAGTAATTCAATTAATTTCGAATAGTTTATTATTTATATTGTTTATTTTTATTTACATTTTTTGCATCAAAGATATTAAAATAAAGAAACCCAGACAAGCACAAAAGAACAAAGAATTTCATATTCTTATTATCGTTTATAGTATTGTATCGAATGTACAGGGTGATTATAATTAAAGTCCCACTTTCATAAAGCAGTAAAAAAAGAACCACTCTTCACAATGAGTTTAAATTTGAACTGAAGATACTTGAAGAAGAGGGAAACGGTACGGCATAAAAAGGTTTCAAAATGTATTAATAGATGGAACTGTATGGGGCATAAAGAAAATGCCAGTGATATTTTGAATCGAAATGACAACGTATTTGGCATGAGTTGTACATTAAACCAACTGCAGTGTTCAATGTGCTTGATTGTTTCGGTTTTCTGACGGAGAAAATGACTTCCAAGTCATTCAACAATTGTGACACTGTGAGTGGAAAGCCCATCCACCATGTCAAGGTCATAACAAACTGAATGGGAAAAATCGGTGGAACTTTTTTTGATGCCATACCGTTTCCCGCTTCTTCAAGCATCTTCAGTTCAAATTTGAACATATTGTGACGAATGGTTCTTTTTTTACAGCATTTTGAAAGCGGGACTTTAATTATAATCACCCTGTATGTTATCTTGTAAAATGTTTTATTAGCAACTTTATCTGATTTTATGAGAAATGGAACTTTATAAATGACACGAGTGTCTCAGAGATATCCTTAATGGGATTTTATCAACGCGTCCATCTTTCTCCTGAACCTCCAGCATGAAGCAAGCACAATGGCTTGTTAACTTGAAAAGATTATTTAATTATATGTTTAAAAGTATGATAATATAAAAGTATGATAAGTATAATAAACTTACGATATAAATTATATAATGCTGACTTTCAATTTACACTACAATACTTTCATTAGGCTTTCTTAACAACTTCGATTATTTTTGCCGATTTTTTTCAAAGTTCTCAAGAACGCCTTTATCTAATAACTGTATTAGAGAATATACATTTTGTGGCAAAAAATATGCTTTGTTGTCCCCACTCCCCAATTCTCCCTCACACATATGTAAAGTAGCATTTATCTATAAAATCTGGAAGATCGTTTTTCTCTTCAACGTTGAACTCAATAAAACAATTTCCTCTCCAGGCACGAAATGCTCTTGAAAGCACTTCTCAGACTGTTCAACGTACTTTTGTTGTTTCCTTAATGCACTGGTAGACCCTGGATGTTGATGTTCTTGAATACTCTAGGTTTCTTTGGATTTCCCATTAGCACGGGTTGCAATCTCAAGAAACCGGGCACATTGAACAGCATAAAATTGGTATCCTTTCCTTTCATTTCTCTTTTTATATTCGGGAGTTGATGCTTCACTCTTTGTAGCTAAGTTTGCCGATGGAGGCAAAAAGAATTGTATTCCGTTTCTTTATAGTTTATAGTAACAGTTAATTCTCACACAAATTGCTGTCTTTGACAGGTTTCTAGAACTCATTCCTGAATTTAATGATATTTTCAGAATCTGCAGATAACTTTCCGCTAGTTATGCTTCTCTTACCTAATTCCATATCCGGAGACATATTCGGCACTTGCAGTGAAAAGTTCATTATCATAAAATTGACTGCAATTTCGTAAATCGTCGCTAAGGAGAAATACTTAATAATTTAAATCTTTATGGTACTACATGTGCTTGGAATCATTATGATGTACACTTTCAATGCATTCATAAAAATTTGAAATACAATAAGTGTTTATTTCAAGAAATCCTTCTTGTGTGTGTGTGTGTGTGTGTGTGTGGAATGATAAATGTTTTCCGTTACAGTGTTAAGTCGTTGTATAAGTGACATCATAATTATAGTTGTAAGCTCTTTCTGTTAAATGCGTTCAGTTTTTTTAAATCGAACTTAATCCTTCTTAATGCCGATGGACATCATTTTCATCATTACTGGGCCATTGTTTGAGGTTTTCAACCATGTCCTTTGTAACTCCTTTTGTTGAGTTTATCCACTGGGCAAACACTTTTTCAGAAAGGGATTCAAATTCAGGAATATTGGGTATGAGGCTCAACAAATTCGTCATAATCTTCATTTTCATCATTTGATTACTCTGGTCTCCAGTCAGGAATTTTGTAGAGTTGGTGGTTTAATTTCTATCCACTCATCAGCATTCGATTACACAACATTGCATAACTCCTTTTCTTTTTATAATGACAAGGAATTATGCAATGTTGACTTTAACTTTTGACTACAAGACTTTCATTAAGCTTTCTTAACAACTTCGCTTCTTTTTGTAGATTTTTTTCAAAGTTCTCCAGAACGCCTCTATCTAATGACTGTGTTAGCGAATTTACATTTGGTGGCAAACAAAAATATTCCCTCCCCACTCTCCAGTTCTCCCTCACCCGCATGCAAAGTAGCATTTATCTATAACAACTGCAAGATCGTTTTTCTCTTCATCTCTGAACTCAATAAAGCAGTTTCCTCTCTAGACACGAAATGCTCTTGAAAGCAATTCTCAGACTGTTCAACGCTCCTCAACGCCCTTTTGTAGTTTCCTTAATGCACTGGTACACCCTGGATGTTGAAGTTCTTGAATACTCTAGGTTTCTTTGGCTTTCCCATTAGCACGGGTTACAATCTCAAGAAACCGGGCACATTGAACAACATAAAATTGCCACCCTTTCCTATCTCTTCTTAACTTCTTCCGGGAGTTGGTGCTTCACTCTTTGTAGCTGAGTTTTCCAATGGAGGTACAAGGAAATATATTCCGTTTCTTTGTAGTTTAACAGTTGATTCTCACACAAATTGCTCTATTTTTCAGGTTTCTAGAATTCTTTTCTGAATTTAACAATATTTTCAGACTCTGCAGATAATTTTTCACTAGTTATGCTACACTATTCTAAATCTTTATCCGGAGACATTTGGCACTGGCAGTGAAAGGCTCATTATCATAACATTTCTTGTAAAATTGTCTATGTACCTTTAGTAAGCACATAGTTCAATAAATATATGACTTGAGAAGAAGAATCGCTTGGTATCATGCTTATGTTTTCTAAATTAATGATCGCAGGAAGAGAGCCCTAGCGGCAATGCAGCGCTAACTCCAGTACAAAAAGAATGGAAGACGTTTGCCCCATCTTTCTGCTTTTTTAGAATAGATGGACGCGCTTTACTTTATTAATTACTACTCAATATATGTCTTCACGTTGCTAGATATTTTTGAAACTTTTTAACCCAGCCCTTCCTTCCCTCCGAAATCTGTGCTGTGATTCCCGACATGGTGTCAAATTAAACGCCCCCCAGTTTCTTGGGAAAATGACCCTTTGATTTATGAAACTTATCCCAGTGTGTAAAAATTAAAGCGGGAAAATATATTTCATAAGGTTTACAACATTCTTTACTTTGATAGGATACTGAATCTAGATTGTTATAATTTACTGGTGATATATATTGATCCAACATGTTTTAGAAATTTATAAAATGTATACCTATCTATCAGAAAAAAATTTAAAAAAAGAGGAATATATAAAATTGTCTTTCTCTTAGGACAAATTGACGCCACAACTAGAATAGAAATCTAAGTGGCTCTTTTTTTTTTCCTTTTATATACATGTAGTAAAAATAATGTAATAAAACTTATTTCTATTTTTTGAAGATGAAAATTCTACAAGTCGCCTATCAGAAAATGATAGTATTATTATATCAATAAGAGTATATTGTGCATTTAAAAAAATATATGAATCAAATATCAAACGATATAAATGCATGACAAAATATCGATCAGGACTGAGTCAGAAACTCTAAATTTTTATGAGAAAGAAAGGATGAAATCAAATTTATTTCACATCACGACTATTATCGTAATATCTTTGGCTTTCATGAAAACATCTTGATGCAACTCCTGACTTCTGTGGTGGTTAAAATTATTCTCAAGTCCTCCTGTTGCTAAATTGCTGAATAAACAACTTTTGCACAACGAAATCGGACGCTTCATTTCAGTGAGAACAGGCTTTCGAAAATAATTTTAACTTTGAACAAAATATATAAAAAAAATTATTTAGTATACATCTAATAAATTTTGGCATCTCTGTACAGGACATATTTGAATTCAAATTTCTGACAATATCCCACCAGACACTAAACAAGTAATATAAAAAAAAAAAAATTAAGTCAATTCCTACTTTTTTTTCACTCTATTGCAGAAAGTCCTTTATAAATAATTTTCATTCATTTTTTTAAGTTTATCTGACGCCATCTATTGGTAGATATATGCAACCTAAATCTAAAAAAAACTAAAATTAATTAACTAAATTTAATGAAGAAATTAATAGAGAATTTTTTGCAAACCGTATTTTGGACGTCCGTTATTTTTTTCTCCCTAGCACACATGCTCATAGGAAATTGCGCATGCGTATCTGTAATAATGTTTCCTATGAGCATGTGCGCTAGGGAGAAAAAAATAACGGACGTCCAAAATACGGTTTGCAAAAACTCTCTAATATTTGAAAAAACTGTATTAACATGAAGTGTCATCCACTACAAGTTAAAAAAAAATGCATTTGAACTTGAGTGGATTAATAAAAAGTATTTTATGAACTATTGAAAATGTGAACAAGATATATATAGGGAGAGTGTGATATAATAGAAGGAATTGAAAAAAGAAACATTTTCCTTAAAAGTTTTAAAGAAATATCTTATTTTACGAGAATTGTTGAGAAATGGTAGTACTAAAGATAAATGTTTAGGCGAACGTTCACATTTCCTGTTGGAGTTCACGTAACAGAACTTATTTTCACTATTTCGCCATTTGCTAATAGCCACGACTTCCGAAAATTAAGCCTACTCATTTCTGCATTCTAATTTATATCACTCCCTTTAATTCGAAGATTGCTGGAGCCTAAACTGCTTCTGCTCAGAATGCTGTTGCTGAAAGGTGAAACGTGACTTTGGGCTGCAATCCGAAGTTAAAATATGTATTTTCACGTCACAGCGAAAACGAAATGGCGAAACATGTTTCTTGGTTCTGAAGAGAAGCCCGCGGTTCTGTTTGCTGAATTAACAAGTCTACTCTGAGAAGAACGTGTCTGAAATGCGGGTATGGCTATAACTGATTACTCATGTAACCGCTGCGATAGCGATTTGAATGTTAAAATAAATGGTTGGACACAAAACAGTTAAAAAAAAAGGGGGATTTTTGTATTCATTTATAAATATTACCATTAAATATATATATCTTAATAGTAGTACATTTATTTATATGTTTTAAATATTTAATCCTTAATTATATACTTTTTCTCATAATGTTCGAGATATTAATTTATTAAAACCCTTATCATTCATTTCGTGTTATTATGCAGATATGTGTGTGCTATAACTCAAACGAAGCAGAGAGCATGAAAACATGAAAACATATGTCTTTTTATATTTCTTAGGTATCAAAGTACTTAAAAAATTGGTATTTTTAATTCTAGCTATATTTTTACTTTGTGTACAATTAATTTTTATAGAAACTGACTGTGACACACACACACACAAAAATACTAAGTAATTTCTATAAAATTTACAACTATTCCACACCTAAAACATTGTGTCTCGTCTATTGGACATAACTTTAATGCTAGTGATACTTTAAATGTTTTAAATACCCATCAAAACATTGATCTTTAATGCATTGCTTGTGATGAATGGAGAAATAAAATATTTCCTTTTCTTCCAAAGTTTTTTAAATCGTCATTAGAAAAATAACTCATTTATATTCACATAATAATCCCGCACATTTCGTAACATTCGATAGATGCATATGTATAATTCGATCAGTGAAAGTGCTTGCGATGCGGGTCTCGCAATGTTTCAGTGTCGGAACAACATGCTCTCTACGTCTTTTAACTCACGAGATTCTGGAGTTAAGCGAATCTGTCGTGCAGCGCACGTTGTTTTAATTGAAGTGGGATTTTATAAATATTGATAATCACTATTTAGATTGTAATAGATTGTTAAGATTTGATGCGACTAGTTTGCGGATATTAGCGGATAAAATTCGCGGATCTAGTTAATGGGGAATTAGAAAGCTTAATCCTATTAGAATCCTATTTTTAATGCGGAATCATATTAGAAAGTCAAGTATTAATTTAAATGTGCAATGGTTGAAATTGGGTTATTTAATTGAAAACCTTTTTTTTTAATTCAACAACATTACAACAGTCTATGATGCAGGGCATTGCAGTTGCCATTACCTGCACACACGTTGCGTTACTGTTAAAGAAAGGATGTATTGAATTTCCCAAATGAGTAACTCCCATTAGCGTATCGTGAAGGAAAAAATTCCCTATAGGGTTCTTTTCCCTTCTTTTCCTCCATTCCTCAACCCCTACCGAGGGTATAGAACCCTAGGTACCGGGTGAGAAAGGGAACGGCCCTGTTTAGACAAGAACAACAAGTCATTTGTCCACAAGTCATTCCAACAAGTTTTGAAGATTATTTCCATTTTTTTTTCCTACACCATTTTTAATGTTAATCTATGCTCCGTTCAGTCTTTTGTGAGTGTGTTTGTGTCTGCAGATTAGAATGTTTATGAATGAAATGCTTGAAAAATGTGACGGGATTCAGTCATTGTTACCCTCTTTAGTCAAAAACAACCAAATTCGATTTTGAAGAATTTTTTCATCCATCGTGTTTTATTTCTGCACACTTATATTCAATTCAGTCCTTTTTTTTCCCTTTTTGGTAAGTTTGAATGCTTGTAAAAAAAAAAATGCTTGATAAATTTTAAATGATTCAATGACCTCAACACTAAAGAGTTCTTCGCTCTGTGCATCAAGATAATCAATTATTACTGACTAGAAATAATTGCTGACAAGATAATAAATTATTGCTGACTTCCAGAGGAAATAAAACCATGTTAAGTAGAAAAGGAAACGTTCTCTCCAAAAACATTCTAAACAGCCCTCCTGGAGGAAGGAGAGGGTTCAATTGTTTCAATTTGTTTATTTCTCATTTGCATAGGTTTACCGAACTACTAGAGTCCACCCAAATCGGAATGAAATGTGTGTCTGTTGTTTTGGAGTGCTTTCCTCCCATTTCAAAGTGGAAAAGATCTATGTAGTAACTCCAGTTCGAAGGCTTTTAGGGGATCTAAAAGAATTCGAATGGAGAGCAGTAAAAAGTGAAAGCAGAGATGAAACTCGACTCTTTACGACTCTTGACCCTTATTCGAAAGAATATTTGAGGTTTTTAAAAGAACGAGTTTGGATGGACTGCTTCTAAAAAAGGATATGAAGAAAAAAAGACGAATTTTAATATAGGAATGTTATTCAGGTATAATTTTTTCCATGTTTTATAGATTTATGTAGAAAACTTATTGAACGTAATTTATTTTTTTATTAAATAAATGAATTTTCAAATGCATTATCTTTGAAATTTATTTAAGGAATATATATATATATATTTTAATATGTGAATGTTTTTTTTTTTGGTGTCCAGTTGCACGGCAATACAAAAAGTATAAAATACAGGAAAGAAAATGCACAGAAAAAGTTTTTGATTTTACTGATCTAATAAACATGTACATCGCATTGGGATTTTTGACTAACCAAACAGCATTCTTTGTGATTTGGCAGAACAAATATAGAATGTTACTCAGGTATAATTTTTTTTCTATATTTTATTAAAGATTTATGTTTTGTAGAGAAATGAGTGAACATAATTTATTTTTTTATTCAATAAATAAACGTTATCACATTGATGAACTGATATATGCATTATTTTTGAAATTCATTCAATGAATATAAATTTTGCTGTATTCAGAAAAGGCATTTTGTAGTAATATACACATTGATGTATCTATGTAACGTGTGCATTCATTAAATTTAAAATTAAATTATTTAATTCAAGGCAAAGTAACATTACACTATTAGATATTTTTTTTAAATACCATTTTATGAATATTATATATATATATATATATATATATTAATTTCTAAATGTTTTCATGATTAAATTTTTTTCTTAGTTACTAAAAGCGTTATTTCGCCCACTGGCAAATGCAGAATAACTTCTTGTTTCCATGTTTCTTCGTTAAAATGATCTTTCTTTTTTTATGATTGCAAATGATTCGCATTCTTAAACTGTTATATTTTTTAAAAAGAATTTTAAAAAATGTATCTTACAAGTCCTTTCCATCTCAAGATCTGCTTTTAAAAAATTTCTACCGCACTGTTATTATTTGTATCAACTTAAACAAAATGAAGTTACGAGGACAGACAGTGTCAAAATCTTTAAAACATTATTTATTGCATTTATTGTTTATCTGCTGCACTTATTATTTATTTATTTCATTTATTTTTATTGCATTTATTATTTATCTATTGCACTTATTATTTATTTATTGCATTTTCTTCGTAAACGTGAGACGAAAATTACTTCTCACAAAAATTCTGTTGGCAGTGGCATGGATGTTTGTGAGTGATTCGGAATGCACGTTAAACTGTAGGTCCCTGTCTAATTAGCCTAAAGTGTGAACGATATGACCGTAGAGTGATAAACCAAACCAAACCACAAAATTTCTTTAACAATTATACAAAATTTATTAATATTATTATATTAGTATTTTGCAATTTTAATTTCTGTCAAGATTAGATATTTCGTAAACATCCGAAGGTTGTCTTAACGAACTCGTGTTTCTAGAGCGAAATTTAAAATTCAAAACAGCTGGAATGAGCCGACAACAGCTTTCCGAAACAAGTTATGCCGTTTAATTGCGAGGCGTAGGGTTCATATTTCCGAATTAATGAATTCCGCTGATATTCAACTATTCAAATAACTACCATAATTAAACTTTGCGCGCAATACATGATTTCGTATGACTGGAAGTATAAATGCATTTTGGGGTGGATTCAAATCAAAACATATGTGCCTTAATGAAGCAATAGCGTCGTTCGATTGTCTGAAGTTAATTTTAAAAAGCATCCATTACTAGCAGGAAATAATTTAAACTAGTTGACAAATTTAACTTTATTAACCACAATTCAATTTTTTTCCTTAAATTTAAATACTTATTAATTTTATTGCTCATTTTCCATTTTTATTTTGCCTACTTGGGAAATAAGGGCCTGATGTCCGAGTGTCTGGCGCTCGGTACCACAAGTTTCGGTTTCGAGTCTCGGTTGTGAAGGGGCTTGTTTGTAGTGGTCAGAATCCTCTTTAAACCGTAGGTCCCGGTCTAATAGGATCGTAGGGCGTTGCGGGGGCATTGTTACTGCGCGTCCATGACTTATCTTCAAGTTACACGAGCTCCTTTGGGTAGTGCTAAGTGAGTAACGTCGGTGCAACCCTTATGGCATAAAAGATCACAATCTAAGTATTTGCAGCTGCATTAAAAAAATCTCGAGTTTCTTCTAATTCTGTTAATTAAATGTTGAATTTCACATTTTTACTCGTTTTCTTTGAATTTCATTTCGTTTTCTTTAACTGTATCAGTTAAACGGCCACTGAAAAATTTGGTGCAAATTTTTATTCCTTCAAATAACAATAATATTATTTTGGTAAATATATAGTGTTTACTAAATGCATGTCACGGTAATGAAAATTTGACACTTCAATTTTTTTTTATTATAATTATTTCTTTGCTTATTATGCTATCGCTTCCTGGTGCAGCCTTTCTCAGCGTTGTTTTATTCTTTTTCAGCAGTTTTCATGTTTTTCTTATGTCTTCGTCCGACATTCAACTTGAAGCGCACTTTGGATTCAGAATGCATTGAATTTTTTATGACTTTTGGTCCTTCGTCTGACTCCATGTAGACCTCAATAAACTCGGCAGCACTGTTTGTGAGAATTAAGTTAAGTAACAGTAAGAATTTTACAAAAGGTTGGCATGCGTTTTATTATTCAGATTTTTTTTTCGTATGTAGCGTAAGTTGTCCTGAATAATAAATTTTTTCTTACTTCCTTAGCTAAATGTAATTTTTTAAATTTAGAAATTGTATTTTTTTTTTCAGAGTAAAAGACTACAAAATATTTTAGACTTCGTCACCAGTTAAAGAAATATAAATAATTTTTTTGTTTTTTAATGTTTTGTTACCCATACAAGTAATTACACGAAGTTGAATTATAGAATTAATTGATCGCACACATTACCATTAGCTAATTAATATTTAATTTTTGTCTATTTTTAAACGCATCTTTAATATATAGAGAGCACATGTGTGTTATACTACTGTGTAAAAAAATTAAGACCAATTTTCCATTTAAAATTTCCGGGCCTTATGGAATTTCAATTTTTTTTCTTTTTTTAGGTTGCTGGCACTGTCCTTAACATCTGTGGGAAATTTGACGTCAAATTATTTCTTAGTGTTTAAATTACGCTTGGCTATGTGAGACGCTAAAACTTATTCCGGCGATTTTTGAAATGTCGGAATTCATTGAGCAAAGAAATTGCATTCAATTTTGTTTGCGGAAACGTATAGAATGTTGCAGAAGGCATTCGGTGAGCATTTCTATATCGGAAAGAAAGGTTTACAAGTGGTATAAACATTTCAAAGAAGGCAGAGAACGCGTTGAAGACGAAGAGCCCCCTGGTCGACCCTCAACCTCAACCGACGGAGCTCACGTCCAAAAAATTAAAGATTTGGTACTTGCAACCCGTCGATCTACAATTAGAGACTTTGCTAATGATATTGGCATTTCAAAAGGATCGGTCAATTTCCTTTTGGGCCTCAAATGCGTCAAATCTGGTACTGAAAACACTGAATACATCAGCTCACACTGCATTGATCTTTCGTGACTTTTTCGCCAAGAATGAAACCCATATCGTTCCACAACCACCGTATTCACACCGTGCGACTTCTATCTATTCCCTAAACTCAAAATACCACTCCGAGGACACCGTTTTGAGTTGATTGAAGATATTCAACGTGAATCGCCACGCGCTTTGAAGGCCATCCCTGACGATGACTTTTTAGCATGCATTAAGGATTGGAAAAAAAAGTTGCATTGTGTCTGGAGGGGATTACTCTGCAGGCGATGAAATAAATTTGGAAGAATAAATAAAGAGTTCTTGAAAAAAAAATAATTGGTGTTACTTTTCGGGCGCAATAGTAAAACAAAACCATTCGTAGCAATGTTCCTTGGATATTTTAATTGCCTGGAAATTTATTAATTTAGATTGAAAACATGAACGCTGCTTTCGCAACACAAAATGAGGAAATTCATTTATTTGTATGAATATAGGATAAATACAGGGGTTACTTTCAAAAATGACTTCTATTTCTATTAAATACGTCAATCATAGATTACACTAAAATACCACCAATTTGTTAAAAATCTTTGTAACTGATGTAAGTTTGTTACTGCATTTATAGAAATCAATAAAGTATGGCTACTTTTATCAAATGGTGCATGCTTTCTTCATTTTGTCATCAAGTCGGAAACGGGCAAATATTATATATTCGTCAGAATTCCTTTTTATGCTAAGCTTAAAATAGCTTAAATGTACGGAAATGCGATCAAATAAGCTTACATGATATAAAAAATAAAGGTAAATGATAGCAATGGAAAAAAAATTATTTACTTCCAAATTAATGTTCAACATTTCTTAAACAAGATTCTTTTCTGATCGGTTCATATTAAGTACAATATAGAATATGTATATTCAGAAAGAAAAAGGAACCCATTTCAACATTAAATTTATTCAACATAAATTTATACCATTTGCATGATATGTTTTATGACTTTTTCTTAAGAATTCACTCATTAATATTAAGTGACATACCATCCCTCTGTGCTTCTTAAAACTAAGCATAAGGAGATGACCCTTTCAAAGACTTGTCGCTGTCATACCGGGGCCAATCTGGGATTCCCAATTCTTCCAGCGGAGAGGATAATTGATTCGTCAATACGAACGGAATCGCATCCAGCTAGGACACCAGGACAACCGCCGAGTGACTGACACAAAACCAATTAGGTCTGAAGGCTCTCGTCATGGAATGCATCGTATTGTGTGGGGCGGCAAACTGCGAACGCAAATAAAGTACTCTATTCCTGACAAGAAACTTATGATATTGCTTCGTCAGTATAATTAATACCAGAGTTTCTGGAGTTTGTTGATGAGCTAAATTTTAAGTCGATATTCTGTAATTCACTGTGTTTCTAGACAAGCAATTCAACTTTCAACAATTTTTTATTCTTTTTTTTAAAAAGAATATTCGAAGAAAAGGAGGACGCTTATCAATAGTCCATGTTCATAGACATGTTCTCCATAACTAAAAGGATTTTTCTGATAATTGTGTGGAACAAACTTGATTTGAAGCTTGTCGTTTTACGGAAGTTCACATAATGCATTTTATCTTATGTATGCATGTGTGTGTGTGTAAAAGTATACGTGTCCACGAACAGCCCATAGACGGATTATGAGAGAAGGAAGAGCTTTTCGGGATGATTTTATCTTTCTCGCATTTACGTTTCGTATGGGAGAAAACGCAGAAGACTCCCATCAGGCAGCCCAACGAAGATATTTTTTTCACATATTGTCAAAATCGCCGTCGAGTCTCTTCGTTTCTAATCGAAGTGACTACAATAATGTCACCCGCGGATTCGAAATTAGACCCTCCACTCTATGTTGCCATTGGTCACACAGTACATTTGTAAGTGGAAATAAACGTACAAAGTTAGCAACAGTTCAACAGAATTATCATAATTGAATAACTGTATTTTAAAAACTTATGTTTTCAAAAATTATTACTCATTAGTGAAACATGAAAACAAAGAAAAATATTCCAAGTTGGTTTTTCAACACGGTTTTATTTTGTTAGTATTTCAGGATTTTATAAACTATGCCATGCTCATGAATTCATGAGTTTTGGTGTCCCCTGGCCTTGATTTACATATTTTTTGGCTTTTTATTTGAGCTAATCTTATTAAGGCCACCAAGACGTTGAGCAGGGACGTGTGAAGCGTCCTCCCATTATTCAGACGTGGCTCCTTAAAGACTCGTAATGAGTAGACGCCTCACTGCTCAACGCCCTGGTGTAAATGCGCACTCAGAAGAGCCTAGATAAAAATACAAATAAATCCTCTCCCACAACAAGGGGTAATGTGGCGAAGCGTATGGCGTTGAATCATCACAAGCCTCATATCGCAACTCCCGAAATGATCACGCCAAGTTGGCTAACTTTTAAATGTCAAACTCTTGCGAGTCGTATGACACAGACTGAGCCAATAAAAACCGAATAGATTTTACTGCTATTCTTCTTATGATTTGTTCTTGTAGTAACTGAAGTTGTAGCTTGTTCTTGTAGATTTTTCCTGTGCGTTGTGTTGTCATTAAAATGCCCCTCCCTTTTGACGAATTTCTTGTAAATGACACATAAAAGTACTCTCATTTATATAATTTAATTCATAAATATATAAAGTAAAATGGCTGGCAGGAAATAGAATTCGCCAGGGACAAGAGCCATGATATCTTTTTGTTTCTGCATAATTGGGTTTGATTTCTGGCGGTGGCATGGATGTTTGTGAATAATTCGGGATCCACGTTAAACTGTAGATCCCAGTCTAATTAGCTTAGAATGTGCAAATGATCGCAGAGTGACAAACCAAACCATAAATTAATCTACATAAATTAATGGCGTGAATGATTAATAATTTGCATAAATAATTTATTATATTAATGAATGTTTTAGAGTTAAAATATTACATAAACTATTCATTTATGCTCAACGTAAAATTTTTACAAAATTATCCTTAAAATTCTGACATGCAAGTTGCAGACATGCCACTGTGCTTAATATGTAAGTTGCATTCAACTATATGCATATATAAATGGCAATATTTTTTTTGTTACGATCCATTGTATACTCGTTTGAGGTCTCGGTCAGTCTCGATCATAAGCACGCCAACTTCGCTGTCCAGGAAGTAAATAATTGAAACCGCCATCTAGTGGGAGAAACTGGAACTTGACTGGGCGTAAAGCGATTTCTGCCACCTCGGTAAAAACGGGTCGAAAAATGTTTCTTCTCCGTCGCGTTATTGTGAAGGCACCTTAAAGGAAATCCAAATCATGTTGGGTTAAATCACTTACATTTCTCATACTTCATTTGCCTTTATTATTCATAAGAGACGAATGATATAAAATGCGTGCAGCATAAACTAGTCCCGTCACTTTGATTGCTTTTAGTAATTTTCATTTACTGCAAGAATTGAAAATTGTGAGTCAGCCAATTGCAACAAGTAATCAGCAGTTTCGCTGTGCAAACAAAATGTATCAAATGCATACAATAATTGTGTAATGTATTTGATTTAACATTTCATAATTATTACATAATTGGGTAATAAATATCTGGATAACAATCGATGATGTTTCATTTTAAAATTTCACGTTCAATAATAGTTTATTTTATTGTTGGTCATTTCATATATATATATATATATATATATATATATATATATATATATATATATATATATATATATGTATATATATATGCATATATATGTATATATATATATGTATATATGTATATATAGATATATATTTATATATATGTATATAAATATATAGATATATATGTATATATATATATACGTTACATACGTTATTTTAATTTTTGATGCCGTGCCGTTTACCCCATCTTCAAATTTGAATTCATTGTATATATATATCATTCCTTTATATATATACACTCCTGTCCATAAATTAAAGATAATTCAGAATCACACAGAAATTGAACTCTAAAATAAAAATTTCACCTATAGAATTATCACACACATCTTGAAGAAGAATATGCAAATTACAGAAAACAACAAATGGCGCGGATAGCACGTCACAATGACGAGAGTGTAAGATAGGGGTATATAAGGAATGGTGGCAAAGAAGTAAAATTGTTCACAAGCGCTTTAAAAGCCTTTCAGTGCAATAACCGCATAGTTATGGCACAAAGGAAGCATTTGGATGATTTTTTACGTGGTAGAATTATCGGACGACTGGAATGTGGACGTACCCAGCTGGAAGTATCCGAGGAACTTGGAATCGCCCAGAGTGTCATCTCCAGGCTTTGGCAACGATTCCAAGATGATGGTAATGTGAGTAGATGTTACATCACAGGTCTCCCCCGAGTTACAACGCTGAATGAGGACCGGTATTTAGCAGTTACTACCAAAAGAAACAGACGGAGCACAGCATCAGACCTGTCTCGTCAGCTCTCTTCAGCTACCGGTACGACAGTTTCAAGGCAGACCGTGTACAGACGCTTAGGGCACAATGGTCTATATGCTCGTAGGCCTGTCAGATGTGTTCCACTTACCGCAACTCACTGTCGCCTGCGATTAACCTGGAGTAGAGAGCATTGTGGACACCGCAACAGTGGTCTGGTGTGATGTTTTCCGACGAGTGCAGGTTTAGTTTGCAGTCTGATTCTCGCCGGACTTTCATATGGAGAGCGCCAGGTACCCGTTACCACCAAGAGAACACCATTAAACGATACCGTTACGGTGGTGCAGAATGGCTCGTTTGGGGAGGAGTTATTCTTGGTTCCAGAACTGACCGGCATGTTCAGAATGTAACGATGACAGGCCACATCTATCGGGATGTCATTCTGGAACAACATGTACGTTTGTTTCGGGGCGCCATGGGTGCTGAATTTCTGTTTATGGAGGACAACGCCCGTCCTCACCGTGCAAACATTGTAGACGAATGCCTTCAATTGGAGGATATCACCCGTATGGATTGGCCAGCATACTCACCGGACTTGAAACCAATAGAGCATGTGTGGGATATACTTGGCCGACGAATTGCAGCCTATCAACCCCCTCCCACCTGTCAACCGGAACTTCGGAGGGCATTGCTTGATAAGTGGTGTAATATTCCCCAAGATCAGATTGATAATTTGATACTCAGCATGCCTAGGCGTTGTAAGGCCTGTATTGCATCGTCCGAAAGACATACTCCATATTAACCATCATACTAACCATGTTATAATGTTCATTGTAAATAGGTTCTTTTTTGAAATTTGCTCCAGGGAGTAAAAATCGCAATTTTTATTAAGTATGTCAAACATATAGCATCCTTTTTGCTCTTTATCTTTTGTTTAATAAATAGACTTTACAAATAAGTCAAATTCGTTTTGCTTCTGTCTCTTTCTTTGCCTGAAGTTCATTATCCTTAATTTATGGACATGACTGTATATATATATGTACGGCATCAAAAATTACAACGACAGAATTACAATCGAAATTACAACGTATTTCACATGAGTTACACATTAAACCAATTGTAGTGCTACACATGTGTTTAATTGTTTCGATGCTTTGACGTAAAAAATAACTTCAACAGTTGTGACACTGTGAGTGGAAAGCCCATCCACAACGGCAAGGTTATTGGATGGGAAAAATCGGTAGAAATATTTTTTGATGCCATGTCGTTCCCCCCTTTTTCAAATATTTTCAATTAAAATTTGAACTTACTGTGACGAGTAGTTTTTTTTTTACAGCATTTTGAAATGGGAACTTTAATTATGATCACCCTGTATATATATATATATACACTGAAGTGACAAAAGTCATGGGATACCTCTTAATATCGTGTCGGCCCTCCTTTCGCCCGGAGAAGTGCAGCAACTCGACGTGGCATGGACTCAACATGTGGTTGGAAGTCTTCTGCAGGAATATTGAGCCATGCTGTCTCGATAGACGTCCATAATTGTGAAAGCGTTGATGGTGCAGGATTTTGGGCACAAACAGACCTGTCGATGATGTCCCATAAATGCTCAATGGGATTCATGTCGGGCGATCTAGGTGGCCAGATCATTCGTTGGAATTGTCCAGAATGTTCTTCAAACCAATCGCGAACCGTTGTGGCCCGGTGACATGGCGCATTGTCATCCATAAAAATCACATCGTCGTTTGGGTACATGAAGTCCATGAATGGCTGCAAGTGATCACGAAGTAGCTGAACATAAGCATTTCCAGTCAATGTTCGGTCCATTCGCACCAGAGGACCATGTCCATGCCATGAAAAAACAGCCCACACCATTACGGAGCCACCACCAGCTTGAACAGTGCCTTGCTGACAGTTTGGGTCCATGGCTTCGTGGGGTCTGCGCCACACTCGAACCCTACCATCAGCTCTTACCAACTGAAATCATGACTCATCGGACCAGGCCACGGTTTTCCATTCATCTAGGGACCAACCGATATGCTCACGTGCCCACGAGAGTCGCTGCAAGCGATGTTGTTCCGTCAGTAAAGGCACTCGAGTCGGTCTTCTGCTGGAATAGCCCAAGAAAGCCAAATTTCTCCGCACAGTTCTAACAGACAAGTCCCTTGTACGTCCCACATTGATTTCTGCGGTTATTTGACGCAGTGTTGCTTGTCTGTTAGAATTTACGACTCTTTGCAGACGTCGCCGGTCTCAGTCGTTAAGTGCAGGCGGTCGACCACTGCGCTGTCCATGGTGGGATGTTATGCCTGAAATTTCATACTCTCGGCACACTCTTGACACAGTGGATCTGGGAATGTTGAATTCCCTAACGATTTCCGAAATGGCATGACCCATGCGTCTAGCTCCAACTAAAATTCCGCGTTCAAAGTCTGTTAATTCCCGTCGGGTGGTCATCATCACGTCAAGACCTCTTCACATGAATAACTTGAACAGAAATGAAAGCTCTGCGAAAGCACTGCGCATTTATACCTGTTCTACGCGATGCTACTGCCATCTGAAAATTTGCATATTGCTATCCCATGACTTTTGTCACTTCAGTGTATATATATATATATATATATATTATATATATAATATTATATAATATATATATTATATATATAATATATTTATATTATAATATATATATATATAATATCGCGATTAATCTAATCGTTCTAGACCTCTAGAAAAGGTGCAACGCAAGGCAAGGTAAAAAAAAAAATCACTGTTTTATTTCAGTAATTTGTGAATGAAGGACTTTTTAATGCAATTATGAATTATATTTCGCAAAGAAAACCTTAATACGTTATTTTTATTTTTTACCTTTTAATGCAGATTTAATTCAATTTTTTTTTATTACTTTCTTTAAATTTCATTTTCGCATGCCTTCCGATCCTTCTTTTGATTTGAACATTGATTTCAGGTTTTCTTTAAAATTTCACTGAATTGATAATACCTTTCTATCTTTGTTTTTCTTTTTTATATCTCATGAATGCTAATTTAATAATTTAATTCAAAAATATAAATAATTCATATTTCTTTATAATTAATCCGCGAAAAGATTATTAATGCTTAGTTTAAACTATTCACAGCAAAATTTTACGATTAAGAGTATTAAGATAAGAAAATATATTAAAGATATTAATATTAAGAAAATACTTTTCGTATGTAATTTTACAGTGAAACACTTATTTGAATAAAAATTAACTATTGTATTTCACTTATTGAAAACAGAGAAACAGTTATGATTAGTTAGGAATAAATTGAGCAATGCAAGTTTAATGACTGCGAATTATTTACGAAAGATTATTAAGTTTATTATGAGTATTTTCCTTAGTTACAGAAAAGCTAATTTGATTCCTATTTTCTCTCTAAGGTGTTTATTAAATGATTATCAAATTATTATATCATAAACGCATTAATTAGTTATGAAGATGGAATTCCTTTTTGAATGTTTGTTTAAATTCTCAACAAACATTCGTCTTTCGTTGAGTTAACGAAGTTAATTTTGTGTTACTTTTCAGAATAATTATATTTCTCACGGAACTTGCGTTGTTGAGTGAACTTATTAGATCAGAATTTTTAAGTGCCAAGGGAAATGCCATCTTAACAGTGATATTTATTTTAATTGCAGCCTAATTCACAGGTTCTTTTGTGGCCTGCAATATAAATTTATTTTTCCAAGAACTACAAAGCATTTAGATTTACTTGTAAAACTGAATAAGTCAGTGAATATTCACATTTCTATCTTCAATACATGAACAAGTGTAAACGCCGTAAACTTTATCAAAAATGACACTACGATGATATTACTTCTAATAGAAATACACATATTTTAAATCCATGAAGGCTAATGAAGAATTTAAACCAAAATGGAAACCGAAATTGTATCTCATATGTGTGATAAAAATTTATGGAGCGTTATGGAATTTACTTTTCTAATCTTAAAATGTATTGCACTCAATATACTGTGATGTTATTCTCAAATTTTAACCTTAATTAAAAAAAGACCTGATACTAGAAACAACTAGCTACACCGTTTACCCAACACACACACATAAACCATTATGAATTACGCAATAGCCCATACCACAAATTAAACCTACTACAGATTAAACCTACCTACGTTGGAAAAGGAAACACGCTCACATGAAATAATTCACAAAAAAAAAATCAGGATTTTAAATATTAACATAAGTTTATTTGTTATTATTTACAATTTTAAATTTGAGAAAAATTATACAATTAATATTATTTAAGCAAAATGAAATTCCAATAATGTATTGATAAAAATATAGTTTATACATGTTGCCACAATACCAAAATAATATTTACTAATAAAATAATAAGGTTATATAAGGTGATGATAAGGTGACATTATGACGCATGGATCAACAACTTCCTTTTTCAAAAGAACCGCAGCCAGGGGATCTCCAAGTAACTCGTTGAAACCGAGAGTCAGGTGCAAGGGCAACATGGCGAATCAAGTCTAGCACCACTGTTCGTAGTTGTGGCAACATCGGCCAACCGCTCATAGAGTTCTTGTGTCGGTCAAGAAGCCTCTTGTCTGACACTCGGAGGCTGCGTCAAGCTATCTTTTTTCTTCTGAGCCATCCGGCACCTCAATACGGGGAACAAAACAGCTCACTCTCTTCCCCGCTAGTACTCTAACTAGTCCACAAATATACCTGTGAATACTTGATGGAATTATTACACTGTAATAATCGATAATAAGCTTTATCAATTCCTACAAGAGATTTGAAGATACTTGCAAACTCCTACATAAGAAATAGTGCCTTGTTAATTATATCAGCACTTTCTTGAGTAGCAGGTTCTGTCATAGGTTTCTATGGTTGTGGCTGAGTTTGATTCTTGAGGAAGACCCAGCTTTGTATAAACTTACAAGTTTAAATAGTATACTACATTGTACCAAGAAATTATACTACTGTTAGGAAAAATTTTCCTTTAGAGCATATTCAATTTTAACTGCCAGATAGACATTTTCCTTTTTAAAATGTAATATATATGACGCAAAAGTTTGTAAAGGGTTACCATGTCAATCTGGTTTGGCGAGTAACCAGGAATCGAGAGCATGGCTGACAATTCCTGGGAATAATAATTACTTTAAGTAATTATTTTTCCTTAAGATCATCAGTTTTTATTTTTTCAGTTTCAGTTTCTTTCGAGTGTAATTATTGTATAATAATTATCACATTGTGAATATATATAGGCTATTTTACAGTTTTACAGGAACAAGATAGTTTGATTAAGCATTCTCCGAAATTTATGTTACATTTTCTACAATGTTGCCAATATGATTTTTGATTTAATTAAAATTATTATTCTGGTAACCCTGATGCTACACACTGCTTCTGCTACTTTCATCATTTATTTTTTCTGTTCCGTGTTGTCTAAAATGATGCTGATACATTTTACGCTAATTGTAATAATGCATTTCAATTCAACATGGGGGGAGGGTAGTGCACCGAAGATTTGGTTTGTCGCTCTACGGTTATCTCATATAGACAAGGGATAAACAGACCGGGACCTACAGTTTAAAGTGGATTCCGAACCACTCACAAACATCCATGCCACCTAGGATTCGAACCTAGAGACTATGGTACCAACGGTCAGAGCACCAGCCAATTGGCCATCACCGAAGAAGTAGTACACCGAAGAAGAAACGTAAATGGTATGATCAGTATTTCAATGTGAAATTATTTTCTGAAACAAAGTTAAAGGCTTGGCTATAAAACCACAAAACAAGTTATATAAAAAAAAATTAAAGTCAATTCCTACTTTTTTTTCACTCTATTGCAGAAAGTCCTTTATAAATAATTTTCATTCATTTTTTTAAGTTTATCTGGCGCCGTCTATTGGTAGATATATGAAACTTAAATGTAAAAAAAAATAAAATGAATGAATTAAATTAAATGAAGGAATTAATATTTGAAAAAACTGTATTCACATCCAGTGTCATCTACTACAAGTTCAAAAAAAATGTATTTGAACTTGAGTGGAAGAATAAAAAGTATTTTATGAACGATTGAAAATTTGAACAAGATATATATAGGGAGAGTGTGAGCTAATAGAAGGAATTGAAAAAGCAGAATAAACTATAAAATTCCTGATTGAAAATGAAGTTCACTTTAAATGTTTACTTGCAAAAATTTTAAGTAAATGTTAAAAAAAAGTTTTTAAAAAAATTTTAAAAAAATGTGTACTTTCGAACTGTTTACTTTGCAAACATTTTCTATATTAGTTTTTTTAGAAAGAAATAAAAAAATACATACATAAATTATTTATTCGTTGTTTTTATTTCGTTACTAAAATAATTCTGAATTAAAAATAACTCACGTAAATCGTGGTAAGTGAAATTAGTAAAAGAAGTTAATCGGATTAAAGTTAAATATTTTGATAATTGCTAATTAATATTTCAAAATTTCAAGTAATTATTCATTGATGGAATTATATGAAAATATTTTACTTGTAGTATTTTAATTCATTATTTCTCGTTAACTTTTATTTACATTAACTCGTTATTTTAATAATGAATCAATATTATTTAAATATTTTTAACTTAATTTTTTTGCTCTCCTGACTATTTCAATATTTATTATTGTTTAATTTTTTAAATGTCTTTCATGAGCTGTTTTATGCATAATATTTTTAATTTCTTTCACGAATTTTTTTATATATAATATTTATTTATTTCTCGAATTAATAATAATATATAATCAAATAATACAAAATTTCTCTATAAAAGTGTCTGGCGAAGACAATTTTATTTCAATGAGTAAATAAGATTTTTCAAGAAAAGAAAATCTTTTGTAATTCTGTTGTTTTTTATTTTTTTTTATTTTTAAGATTGCCGTAATGCTCTTTGTTCTTACATTAAATTCTAAATTTTATCTGCAACCTCTATTTTGGCCCAACAAATTATTTTTACTTAATTTTTTTAAATAATTTACTTATAAACTACGGATATATTTGTTAAATGTTTATTTAATAAGCATGTAATGTTTTTTTTTAATAATAAATATAATTGCAATAAAAATATAATAATTTTAATTTATTTTTTAAGTTTATCTGGCGCCATCTATTGGTAGATAGATGCAAGTAAATCTAAAAAAAACTAAAATTGATTAATTAAATTTAATGAATGAATTAATATTTGAAAAAACTGTACTAACATCTAGTGTCATCCACTACAAGTTTCAAAAAAATGTATTTGAATTTGAGTGGATGAATAAAAAGTATTTTGTGAACGATTGGAAATTTGAACAAGATATATATATAGGGAGAGTGTGAGCTAGCAGTAGGAACTGAATAAGAATGTATTTATTAATATCTACATTTTAAATTGTTAGAATAAGGTATGCAATTAATATTATATTAACACAAGCGAATTTCTAATCAGCATTCATCAAATATACAATATAATACAATAACAATTAATAATAAAAGTAATATGAGTGTTCCTACACCACATTATAATACAGGTGCAATGTCCACCAGCCCAAACCCATTCCCTGTGCACATGCCACAACTGCTGGCAAGGTGGGGCTTTTTTCCGAATTGAGTTCATGAAAAAATTATGCAACTTACGAGAATCGGGCGCAAGGGAAGCCGCTCGCCATGAAGATAGATGTGCCGCTGCTTTCTGCATCGAAGCGGCAGCAGGGGGATTATTTGCTATTTTAATGTGTATCAACTTTCAGAGGCAAACATCTCTTGTGAATAGCGGCCCACAGTTTCCTCGCAACAGTGAAATTTTTTATCTTTTGGTAGTTAAACGTGCATGGGGAATAAATCTTTTCGTTGCTGACAAATTTCAAACTATTAATGTGGCCATTACACAGTCTGGCCAAAGCAGTTTGGGCGGATCTTATGCCAGTGGACTGCAATGGAAACCATAAGGACTTACAACATATCAGGTGTGTTTGGGAAATAGGGAGTTGAGGGCTGATGACTAAGTGGCTAACGTTCTGGCTCTCGGTATCACAGGTTTCGGCTTCGAATACCGGCGGTGCCATGCATGTTTGTAGTGGTTCGGAATTCACTTAAAGCCGTAGGTCTCGGTCTCATAGGACCATAGAGCGTCACAGAGCCCAGTTAGATTTCTTCTCACCCACATCTTTCCCAATCTGTAAAGGGACAACTTAGCTCTAGGCACATGATGTGGTGTGGTGTAGTAGTAGTAGTAGTAGTAGTAGTAGGTGTGCATGGGAGAAACTCTCCAAGCAGAAATTTCTTTAGCCTAGAAATGGAAAAAATTTCGGATGCAGAAAATTCAGTGGAGGTGGTAGTCACTTTCCACTTTTGCAAGCAAGTCTGCTACCTCGTTTCTGAAAACACCGAAATGAGAAGGTATCCATTGCAAGCATATGAAACTCCCTTGGTACAAATTTGCCATTATATTAATACTATCTTGTCCATTTTTTTCAATAATTTGAGGCCAATTTTTTAGGTATTGTATAGAACTTTTTGCTATCTGTTAGAATCCAAATGTCTTTAGCTTTAAGAGATAGTGCAAAGTTGAAGGCCTCTCTGATAGCAAGAAGTTCTGAACGGAAAACTGAACAATTGTCAGGGTTTCGAAAACTGTACCCTAAAATTACCATTTTCAGCTTTGGCGAAGACTCCACTACCTGTCTTGCCTAAACCTGATTGACTTCCATCAGTATAAATTATTAGGGCTTTAGATGTTATGTTGTTAGTAACTTTCAAGGTCAACTGTTTCTTGTGTTGGCTGTGCTTAGTAATGCCTATTATCCATGCATCATTAATTAATTAATTAATTATTGTATGACACCAACCACTTCCTTTGGTCATGTTATATGACCAAAAGAAGTGTTTGGTATCATACAGCTAACAGGAATACAAGGTTCAACATTAAAATCCAAAATGCCTCGCTTACACAATAAACCAGTCAGGCTATCTTTTATCAATCTCTGATTATACGTCCAGTGCAGAATTAAATTTTAAGTTCTATTTTATGGCGTTATATTGTACCCTCAGTTGTACTCTATTGAGTTTATTCAGATTTGTTTAAGAGGCCACTTGATTAACTTGGTGGCCATACTCCAGGACAGGTCGAATATGTAATTTAAATGTATAAAAAATTTAATTAAAATTGTTGAAACTTAAGAGCACGCAAATATAATTATTTGCTCATTTACTTTGAGTTTTCAGAATTCACCTCATCGTAAAATAATTTGTTCAAAAGTTTATCTGGAATATTTATATTTCTTAATTTGAAAACAAATCTTTTACTAATATTTTCTTAGTATCTCATAAAAGCATTTTCTTAGTATCTCATTTGATATTAATCTCAAAACAATTATGTTATGTTATATTTTGTCTTTTTATGATAATGGTAATTGGTATTGAATACCTTTTAAAAATATTCGAAGCACATAACGAGCGCTATTAATATATACACTGAAGTGACAAAAGTCATGGGATAGCAATATGCAAATTTTCAGATGGCAGTAGCATCGCGTAAAACAGGTATAAATGCGCAGTGCTTTCGCAGAGCTTTCATTTCTGTTCAAGTTATTCATGTGAAGAGGTTTTGACGTGATGATGACCGCACGACGGGAATTAACAGACTTTGAACGCGGAATTTTAGTTGGAGCTAGACGCATGGGTCATGCCATTTCGGAAATCGTTAGGGAATTCAACATTCCCAGATCCACTGTGTCAAGAGTGTGCCGAGAGTATGAAATTTCAGGCATAACATCCCACCATGGACAGCGCAGTGGTCGACCGCCTGCACTTAACGACCGAGACCGGCGACGTCTGCAAAGAGTCGTAAATTCTAACAGACAAGCAACACTGCGTCAAATAAACGCAGAAATCAATGTGGGACGTACAAGGGACTTGTCTGTTAGAACTGTGCGGAGAAATTTGGCTTTCTTGGGCTATTCCAGCAGAAGACCGACTCGAGTGCCTTTACTGACAGAACGACATCGCTCTCAGCGACTCTCGTGGGCACGTGAGCATATCGGTTGGTCCCTAGATGAATGGAAAACCGTGGCCTGGTCCGATGAGTCATGATTTCAGTTGGTAAGAGCTGATGGTAGGCTTCGAGTGTGGCGCAGACCCGACGAAGCCATGGACCCAAACTGTCAGCAAGGCACTGTTCAAGCTGGTGGTGGCTCCGTAATGGTGTGGGCTGTTTTTTCATGGCATGGACTTGGTCCTCTGGTGCGACTGGACCGAACATTGACTGGAAATGCTTATGTTCAGCTACTTGGAGATCACTTGCAGCCATTCATGGACTTCATGTACCCAAACAACGATGAGATTTTTATGGATGACAATGCACCATGTCACCGGGCCACAACTGTTCGCGATTGGTTTGAAGAACATTCTGGACAATTCCAACGAATGATCTGGCCACCTAGATCGCCCGAGATGAATCCCATCGAGCATTTATGGGACATCATCGAGAGGTCTGTTCGTGCCCAAAATCCTGCACCATCAACGCTTTCACAATTATGGACGTCTATCGAGACAGCATGGCTCAATATTCCTGCAGAAGACTTCCAACAACTTGTTGAGTCCATGCCACGTCGAGTTGCTGCACTTCGCCGGGCGAAAGGAGGGCCGACACGATATTAAGAGGTATCCCATGACTTTTGTCACTTCAGTGTGTATATATATATATATATACTGGTGTCCAAAAGTTAAGTATAATTGATAATTATTTGAATAAAGAAGGAACTGTAAATCAGAATGATGGGAAACGTGATATACGAGTGTAAAATGGTTATAAAATAAGAAAGCAAATGAAAAGAACGATAATAAATAATTGTATTATCCAAAGTAGCAGTTTGAAAGAAAACTGAGCATAGCAAGGGTTCCCACTTTAAAGAAAAAATGAAAGAAAATATTAAATAAAATACTGATGCTGCAGTTTAATAAGGCGTGTGGTCACCTCTGACAGCCAGGCACGCTGCACAGCGATTTACCATACTTGCTATGAGAGGATGAATGAGTTGGGGGCTCAAACGGTTCCAAGCTTCTTGGAGAGCTCTCTTCAGTTCTGTAACGGAGCTTGGTGGGTACGAAAGGGCTGCAATTTGTCTCCCGAGCATATACTATACATGCTCGATAGGATTTAAATCAGGGGAGTTCGCAGGCCACGATATGCGCTGGATGTTTTCCGTTTCAAGGAAGTCATCAACCAGCACCGATCGGTGACATGGCGCATTATCATCCATGAATATGAAGTCACTACCGGCAGCACCTCGAAACAAGCGAACATAAGGCTCAAGAACTTCGTCTCGGTATCTTTGATCAGTCACAGACAGTCAAAGAAATGGAGGTCTGTGAGGCCGTTCATCATGATGCCTGCCCATACCATTACTTCAATTGATGGAAAACGATGTCTTTCCGTTATGTTTCTTGGTTCAAAACGTGTTCCACGTTCTCTCCATATCGTTACCCGGCGAGAATCACTACTCAGACTAAACCGGGACTCGTCACTGAACATCACATTGGCCCACTCTCCCACACTCCAATGTTGATGTTTGAAACTCCAGTTCAAACGAGCGCGTTTATACGCATACGTCAGGGGAATACAAACTGCTGGCCTTCTGGCATACAGGCCAGTATGATTAAGTCTCCTGTAAACAGTTTGTCTCGAAATTCGTATTCATGTGGCGACTGTGAGCGCCGAACACAGTGCTCTGGCAGTACTGCCCCTCTGACGTCGCGCACTTATTACCAGATATCGGCCTTGGCTAGGGGTTGTGACTCTTGGTCGATCTGATACTGGTTGTCGGGTAACATCTCCCGTTATTTGAAACCTCTACCACAGTCTAGAGATCACAGACTGGTCCACATTCAAAATTCGAGACACTTCGGTTTGTGATCGTCCGGATTCCAGCATTCCAACGATTCTTCCTTTCGCAAACATGTCCAATTGGCGTCTTTGTGCCATCATTCACCTTGTTTGATGGTTAATAACGTTCCTTCGCACAGCAGTTGCACGAAACTTGTCTGAACTGCCTATGCTGCGTGAATCGGTTTCTCTGCTTTCCGACATGCGCAGGTGTTTCGCGCAGGACGTAGTCGACTGAAAAGTTTTGCATAAACCCAATGTTTCTTCTTCACCAAATTAATATCCGCAAGAAATTTGGAATAATTTTACGAATATTTACTCCATGTTTTTCGCATTTTATGATTTATATTTAACTTTTGGACACCAGTGTATATTAATAACGCTCATTATGTGCAAATCCATTTAACATTGGAAATGCCAATTTTGAAGTTTTGTGAAACTCCGTATCTTCAAAACTTTTTATCCAATTTGTGCACTTTTAATAACTTTCGTTATAATACGAAAGTTATTCATATTATTTTCCAAGACCAAAAGAAAATAAGATCTAAAATGAGAAAATTCTTTTACACAATATTACTCGAAAATAGACGCCAGATTTACGTCAGATATTAATGTCGAAATGCTTTCGGAAGAATTCATAGGATTTTTTATCACTTATTTTGCGAAATTTTCATGTGATTTTCTGCAACTTGTATTTATTTTTTTCTTATTTATTTATTTATAAGATTTATTGGAGAAAAAAAATTAGCAATCTTGGATTTGGCAATCTTAGGCATTCTTGATCGACGTGGATTTGTCGAATAACAGAGAAGGAAAAAAAAAGAGCAGGCATTTGGGAAACAACACATCAGCTTGTTTTTGTTTTCGGCACTTAAGGTTTCTTTCTGCGAGGCGAGATAGCCTCGGTGCGCAATCTGACTTTTTTTTTTTACCCTGCTTGCTATTGAGATGGATGACTTCTATATGTATCCAAGGATTTGCGTCATTCTTAAAAAAGTTTGTTTTATATTAAGCAACTGCAAACAAAGAATAACGTATAAAGGGATTTTATTAAAGGGTTAGGATTTATTGGACAATGAAATGACAGCAGGAAAATTCATTATTCATAAAATACCTCTGTTTAATTTGTAATATTGAATTCAAAATGTTCTAAAGTGGTGTTTTTACCTGCAGTGCTCGTTTGCTCAATACATTGCATAGTGAAAACGTGGCCATGTAATTAGAGTTCTTCATGAACCCATCTGTTTCATATGTGCCTGGACATTGGTTAGATCGAGAGCAACATCAACATAAGTTTTAGAATCAAAATCGGACTCACTCTGCTTTAGGATTGCACGTGGTCACTATTTGGAAGAAATACAAAAAATAATGACTTCTGCTGTTTAAAAAGTAGTTGTATTTCTCAAATTTTACTGTAACTGCCTGTTAATTTACTACAAAAAAACCCATTTATATTTAGTATTATCATCAACCTCGAAAAATTTAGACTAAAGCCATGTTTTATAATGACAACCTTCAGCAATCGAGCCATTTTGTAGCTATCAACTTGGTTCAATTCGTGCTATTTCTTTTAAAACCGTCTTTTCAGTTACGCCTTTTCATGATTTCAAGGAACTGTAAAAAAAAAAATTATTATTAATATTTGCTGTATTTTAAGCCTTTATCTGATAAAGTTAGTGTCAAAATCAAAATTCCTTCAAAAATCAAAATCATATCAATATTTCATTTTTTTTTTAAATTTAATTTTAAATCCCAGCTTAACTTTGTATCCAAGGCAAACTTTATAAACATACATAAAGTTATTTAACTTAAACAATTAAATCACAGAGTTACACAATCTCTGCCTTAGAGAATCATTAACACTTGAACAGAACGAGCGATTTGGCGATTTGTTAGTTTTAGCAACACATATTTCATAAATTCGAAACACACATAAGTAAAATTACTTGATAAATGAGTTTTTTTAACTGAAATTTATTCATGGTTCGCGAGGATATTAACTTGTCTTGAAATGTAACTGATACTTTAATTTTTTTTCTGCAATGTCTTTTAATGTGAAAGCTGCCGTGGAGGATCTACCAGATGTTCATACATGATAAACAAGTAAGTTCTTGAGCTCTTACAAACTAAAAACATCATTTTTGCCTTGAAACGTTGAGAAAAGCAAAAATAAATAAATAAAGTGCTTTCAAGTCTCGCGGATTAGCCAATGTCACTTTTACTTATAGCCAAAGTTTAGTTTCGAAGAAGATAATACTCTGGGATTCTCTCACTTGCCGCAGACCAGCTGACAGCGAAGAGATTCGCTGCGAAAACAACAAAGAGTCGTTTTAGCATGCCTTAATGCCGCCGCTAAGCTACTCAATAAATCCATGGCAACAACCATTAGGAATTTAGAAAAAAAAAACACAACAACAGTGATATTTCCATGTTGTTTCGCTGCGTGGAGTGAGAAATCGATAAATAAAAGAATAAAAACAGAAAAGGAAATATAGCTGACATGAAAATAAAATAAAGCTTTGAAATGACTTTTTATAAAAGCACTATATTTTAGAAACATTTTTTGTGTAAACAATATTCGTTTTAATTTTAGTTTTCGTCGTTTAACTGTAAATTGTCATTCTCTCACGCATTAATGATAAACATTATAAACTGATTTGATTTTAACGTTTTTTTTTTCAATTTCTATTAAAATGTTCTACAAACAACCTGAATACCTACACATTTAATTTGAAATTATTTGTTTTTAGTTAATTATTAGTTTTTATTAGAAGTTATTATTTTAATTTTTTCAATTCTTTCTATTAGTACACACTCTCCCTATATATATCGTGTTCAAATTTTCAATCGTTCATAAAATACTTTTTGTTCATCCACTCAAGTTCAAATACATTTTTTTTTTTGAACTTGTAGTGGATGACTCTGGGTGTGAATGCAGTTTTTCCAAATATTAACTCGTTATTTAAATTTATTTAATTAATTTTAGTTTTTTTTTTTAGATTTAAGTTGCATGTATCCAATAATAGATAGCACCAGATGTAAGAGGAAAATTTCAACTTTATTTGTAAAGGACTTTTCTGCAACAGTGAAAAAAAAGTAAGAATTGACTTAAACATTTTTTTTTTATATTACTTGTTTTCTTATGACATATTCTCGTAGTAGCTGGACAACTTGTTTTTTTTCTCTGGGTTTATTGTGTTGTCATTAAAATCTCTCTCTTTGAACGAATTTCTAATAAACGAGGTATAAAAGCATCCTCGCTTATAAGATTTAAATCATAAAAGTAAATATGTGAGAGAAAATGCCTTACGGAAATAGGACAAAAATTATTAACTATATCTCTTTCCTTCTGTATAAATGATTAAAGACAGAAACGAGTAATAATTTGCATAAATTATGAATAGTCGGAATGAATGTTTTCAGCCGATAACATATTGCATAAGTTTTGTGAATTCATATTCAAAGTAAATTATGTATAAAATTAGCCATAAAACTGGGCTTTGAGTGATGCGGTTATGCCTTGTACTGATTATATAAGTTACATTCAAATATATAAGCATATGTATATATATATATATACACTCAAGAGCCAAAACATTATGACCACCTGTCAATAACGAGTTGGCCCACCTTTGGCGCGCAACACAGCTTCAACCCGCCTTGGCATGGATTAATACCACCTCTTAATACCAGTTACCTTTATATATATATATATATATATATATACACTCAAGAGCCAAAGCCTTATGACCACCCCTACATATTGCAATGAACTCGCCTGGATGACGTGGAAGGCACGTGATCAGGTGGACGTGGTATTTAACTGGTATTAAGTGGAGGTATTAATCCATGCCAAGGCGGGTTGAAGCTGTGTTGCGCGCCAAAGGTGGGCCAACTCGTTATTGACCAACTCGTTATATATATATATATATATATAAAGGTAATATTTTTTTCAATTCCTTCTATTAGCTGACACACTCCCTATATATATATCTTGTTCACATTTTAAATCGTTCATAAAATACTTTTTATTCATCCACTGTTGTTCAAATGCATTTTTTTGAACTTGTAGTGGAAGACATTTGATGTTAATAGATATTAATTACTCAAATATTAATTCAATAATTAAATTTAATTACTTAATTTTAGTTTTTTTCAGATTTAAGTTGCCTATATCTAAGAGTAGATGGCGCCCGATAAACTTAAAAAATGAATGAAAATTATTTATAAAGGACTTTTCTGCAATAGAGTGAAAAAAAAAATAGGAATTGACTTTAAATTTTTTTTTTATATATTATTTGTTTTGTTTCAATTCATTGTGTAATAATTTGTGTATTTTGTTTAATTTTATGCCGAGACTTCATCTAATTTTTTAATTAAATATCATCGTGAAAAACGATCAATATGAATTATAACTACTTCAATTATAAAAGAAATGTAAGTAAATAGAGTATATATAATACTGAACAAAACCGGAATGTGATTATTTGTGGAACCAATGTGGAGAAATGCAACATTTTTGTTACAGTTAGTATTAGAATTATATTATGAAAACTGCTATTTATACTATATTATGAAAAATTAGAATACTAAGTTAAGAATGCATACCTTAAAATACGCTGTACGCTAAAGTACATTTTAAATTGCATCATACAATATTGTTAAAATATTGGAGCCTTATAGAATCGATTTTTCAAAACTCGATGCTGAAAATAACTTATTATTGAAACTTTAAAAGTACCGCTTGCTCATTACTTAAAAAGTAAAAATAAATTAAATTTCTGAAAGTCATACTACTTATTAAATAAATATCAAATAGTCGCAAAATTTGTTAAGTTAATGGAATATTCTGGCTAATAATGTAATTAAAGATTTTTCCTGCAAAGGTAATTAAGGATATTTAAATTCTAACCATTATAATTTTATTTCAAAAGCAGACTGTCCATTGAAACTAAAATGATTGTACAAATTAAGATTATTAACTATGTATTCTTATAAGATAAATATTCTTTCACTAAAATTGAAAATATTTGAAACAGAAGATTGTGAAAGTAAACTTATTAAAAATTCTATTTGGAAATTCAAGTTGTCGTATTACTTAATTGATAAAATCGTAACATATATTCTCATAATAAAATTTTAAATAGTTTTCCGGTGCATTTCTTATTAAATACAGAACGGCAGAAAAGTATTCTGTACTGGTACAGAAAATCCATTTATCTTAGAGAGAAGATGAAAATTCGTTTCTATACGAATGTTTTAATTTTTCCCTCTGCACTTTCTTGCGTTGGCATAACAACAAATGGCTCAAGTTCAGATTTAATTGTGAGGCAGAAATTGCGAGTTGCTGAAAGAAAAAAAAATACACCGATATACCATGGTTATACAAAATTGCATTTTCTTATAGTGTAATCAAAAGTATTAGAAGGTCCATATGGAAAACCTTTTAGTAGTAATATTTGATGTTTCCAAACAGAAAAATATTGTATCACAAAACTACAGATATCCTTAAATTTAATTGAATAAAATTTTTCCGTTTAATAAAAATTCCTATTGTAACATTTAAAAAAATGATTTATTTTCTCATTTCAATCTCTTCGATAGGTTGAGCTCGATTTTTAAATAGCGGAACTTTTTTGGTGGTTTTTTAAATAACTTTTATTCGTCTCTGTAACATCAGAGATATAACAGATTCAGCGTTACACAATTGTTCTGCACGCCAGACCTTCTGCATTACAGTCGGGCGAACGCCCTAACGGAAAGTGATGATTCTTTTGTGTGCTAATGATCAAAGAGCGATCCTTCTTGGCAAATGCGTCCACATCTTTCACACGTTTGCATTTTGTGGACGCAAAGCATCAAAGCATCAATTTGTTCATACAGGAAAAAAGATTATTTGTGTTGCATTCATTGTGCTGATATAAATATAGCCTAATCGATCAATATAGCTAATTCTATCAATATATGACATTGAAAAGATACTCATAGACGATTTTAAATATATTGTTTTACTTGCAAAAGTAAAAACCAAAAAGTCTGATTGTAAATATAAAAGAATATTTTTTCTGAATGTAGGGCATTAATTAAAAGACATTTGCCCCTTGAACGACAAATGTGTGTCAAATTCAGTGTTGTTCAGTGTGTAGAACGAGAGACGTACAGCAAAAATTCAACCACAACATAGGGATTACCCTCTGCCCAGTGCACGCAATTCTTTGAATTAAAGATACCAGTCAACGAGAAAGGGTTTCGTCTATGTATAGAATGCATCAAGGACAGTTGTTATCCTCGTCATACCTGGTGAAGAATTCATTCGCGAAATCTAGACGTAGTTGGTTATCACTCCCATGAAACATCTGAACACACTCGTACCGATACGGAAACACGTATAGAGCAAAGTTACACAGAATTTGGGAACAGTGGATCACGCGGAACATCTCGCGCACATGCAAGACGAACTTCTCTTATCATCTTATGGATGTTTGCCACAGTCTCGAAAGGAACGGAAGTTCGTCCAGGCCGAGATCGATCTCACGTGAAAACAGATTCTTCAAGTTTGCGTATAATTTCCAGTACAGTTGTTGCAGAACGCTGGCCTTGGAATAGCCCATGATTTCTGCGATAGACACGCAATGCATCGGCGACATTTTGACCATTCAGGTAATAATTCTGTACAATTTCCCCTCGTTGTTTCGCTGCAAGAGCCGTGCTGTTCAGAGTGCAAGAAAGCAAGATATGCGGCACACATTTCACAGTGCCTTTTGTTTCACTTAGTGTGACACCGCCAGTTATGACGGTGCCTTACTCTAAATCAGGAAATCTCGATCGCTTTTTATGTTTCGATGAAGTTCGATAAGTAGGATTTAATCAGAGTCGTACTCTGGTGAGAATCACAGATGTTTTCACTTTTTCTTCTTGGTCTCTCTAGCACCGGCGACTTTTGTTCTACAGGTACCGTCCGAACACTATTTATGATTTTTTTTAATACAGAGATCACATTCCTATGAAAAAAAAACTGTTTCCATTTGAAATCTTGGCACTGTAAGCGTACCTATTATATTTTAAAAGTTATCTTTTTTATATGATTCTTGAGCGCATGCCTCAAAATACCTTAAAACAAAGTTTTGTTTAGTTTCTGTGAAATGGGTACCATACATCAAGAAAGTTTTTTAAAATACCCCTACATCACAGAAATTTTTTTTTATTAATATTGTTATGCAAATTTATATGTGTTTTCAAACATATATCTATAAGATTTCAGCCTATTTCTAGCAATTTCATTTTATTGTTCTCTCTAAATGATGCTATAAAAACTTATTTAAGTTAATGGCTTATCTAAAAAACAAATGTCATACAAATTTGCATTTGATTTTTGAGTTATAATTCAACTCTTTATGCAATTTTGAAATCGTTGTATTAATTTCTCAATAATGCTGTGAAAGTTTTGTAATCACTCAATAAACGAAAAAAATTCAGCTTCCCTGCAGTACGAACTAAGTTTTAAAGTTTCTTTTTATACGAAACATTTTTCGAATATTAATTGTAAAATTTAGAACTTATTTAGTATTTTTTAAATAATTAGGAAAGCTCTAAAAATTTTATACAGTTCTCTTAACAATATTTAATTTAATTAATTTAATTTTAAAAGAGTTATCTCAAAATCATATTTTCTTACATTGCATTTACTTATTATTTTCGCACCTTATAAAAATATCAGATCCAATTCGATTCAGAATAATTGTAAGTATTCTGACATTATATATATATTGAATTTAAATGGATTGGAATGAATCCTTTCTCACCTAGAATACGACCTTGCAGACTTTTAACGTCTCCAGCCGGCAACCGTTTCGCCTAAAACGAAAAACTATGAGCCATGAGCAAAGTGCAATGAGCTGTATCATTACCAGTGAGGGAATTCCCACGTCCAATAGTTACGAAATGGGCTTATAGGAAACACCGAGTCTTTCTTCTCTGCGGGAAATGAGAATTTTGTTGTGTTTTCGATTCTTCTGAAAGTATTATTGTCCGACTGATGGTATCGAAAGGAACATATTACGAAAACAAAAGCGTTTTTCACGGCTCATAAAAAACCTCCAACCAGGGTTTTCCTTTTTTTTTAAAAATCCAGAATATGAATTTTGTCTGTCATGTAGAATTTATAAGAATGTTACGATACCATTGTGAACGACCGAAGCGTTATTCGAATGATACAATATTTCAACTCATCAGAAATTATGGTGCTGTTTCTTTCAAAGAAACTAAATACTACAAACACCAACTTTAAAACTGTCAACTTTTTAACAGTCATTAAATAAAATACAACAGTCATTAAATACATTATATACAACAATCATTAAGTACAATGTATACAACAGTCCTTAAATATTCACATATAATGTGAATATTTTAAATTTTCGAAGATTTGAAGATCACGATAACAACAAAAGGAGAATTCAACAAATAGTTATCTATAGAATTTAATAAAAAATAAATCTATTTTCAAAAAAAACAAATAGAATAGAGCAATGTTTATAAAAATGCGCTTTTCTATTCATTAAGTAAATAAAAAATACATCTTTTTTCGTTAATTTTTTTTAGAAATTTATGCATATCTCAATATATTCTTTAAAAAAATGTCCTTAGTATTTGTTAGAATAAATGGTGATCTATAATCATATAACAGTATTTCGTAAAAAATATTCCCTCGCTTTAACATTTTTAAAGTTGCTTTCTGTATTTTACATGTTCATATGAATGAATACAGTTATTTCATTGAATAATTATATTTATTTAATTTATTCTTCAGTTGACAAATTATTTCTAATAAAAATTATAAAATAATAGCTAACATAAAATAATCTCTTTCGAACAAAATTGTAAAAGCAAGCAAAAGTGTTTCTAAAACAGCTCGAGGAAATTAAAAACCCCAAAAAAACTCTCCAATTGTAAAGATCTTTTTCAAAAACATTTTTACACCAACATTTTTGGCTTGACAGCAAATATTTTATTGCGTTTATTTCGGAAAAGCTGAGCGTTGCGTCATAGCTTGCCTTCAGGTGAAATAATTTTCTCCTCTTAACTAGTAGAATAAAAATATATATATATAACTTTTTGCTGCAAAATATCTGAGAAAATTCTTCAGTTGAGAACTTCAGCCTCAGAAATGATGAGTTTATTGCTAAAAAGATCTATCAAAGATCCTCAAAGGGATTCACATTTTTTTCAGATTTCTATTTTTTAAAACTATTTACAATAAAAATAATAATTTTTTACTACAAGTATCTACATGCCACACTACGACCCCACCAGGGTTAACGAGTGAAATAATATTGTTAACCTGTACGTATTTGCATGCTTGTCCTAATCTGTAATATTTTTAGTGTCGATTTCTTCATCTTTGGAATATGGTTGATGATGGAATTTTTATTCATAACTTAATTTAAATTTAGCACAGCTGAAAGTAGTGGACATAAATCTCAACGCGGTTTACAAATGTTACTATTTACTCTTAATATTTATTCTTCTTACGTTATTATTCATGTTATTACTTATTAATGTTATTATTTATTTAATAATGTTATATTTTATGCGTTAGATTAAATGTTCCTCAAGTAATAATACAAAAAAATTATTTCTTAAGATGACCATGTTTGTCTATTATTGTAGTCTATGCCGACCATGTATCGTTGATATGTTTGTCTATTATTGTAGTCTATGACTACCATGTATCGTTAATATGTTTGTCTATTTTCGAATTATACGGAGCTATATCTATTATTCAAAATTTAATTTAAATTTAGCACATCTGAAAGTAGTCCACATAATTCTCTACAAATGTTATTATTTATTCGTTAGATTAAATTTTTCTCAAGTAACGATTTTAATATTAAAAAATTATTTCCTACGACAGGCATGCTTGCCTATGATTAATGCCTATGCCAACCATGTTTCGTTAAATATGTATATGTTTGCCTATTTTCGAATTGTACGGAGCTATATCTACTCACATTTCATGGAATGAATACCAATCAAATATTCATGAACTCCTTGTGGGATGTGGTCCAAAGACGATCCCAGCAGGGATAACGGCTGAAATAATATTGTGAACCTGTATGCATTTGTATGCTTGGCCTAATCTGCAATATTTTTATTTTTGTTTTTATTCTTTTTTGGAATATGTTTGACGTGGGAATTTAATTCAAAATTTAATTTAAAATTAATATAACTGAAAGTAGTCTACATAAATGTCAATGCGGTTTACAAATATTATTATTTATTTGTTAGATTAAATGTTCCTCAAGTAATGGTTTTACACTCATGTCCATAAATTAAGGATAATTCAGAATCTTACAGAAATTGAACTCTAAAATAAAAATTTCACCTGTAGAATTATCACACACATCTTGAAAAAGAATATGCAAATTACAGGGAACCACCAGATGAAGCGGATAGTACGTCACAATGACGAGAGTGTAAGAGAGGGGTATATAAGGAATGGTGGCAAAGAAGTGAAATTATTCACAAGCGCTTTAAAAGCCTTTCAGTGCTATAACCGCATAGTTATGGCCCAAAGGAAGCATTTGGATGATTTTTTACGTGGTAGAATTATCGGACGACTGGAATGTGGACGTACCCAGCTGGAAGTATCCGAGGAACTTGGAATCGCCCAGAGGGTCATCTCCAGGCTTTGGCAACGATTCCAAGATGATGGTAATGTGAGTAGATGTTACAGAACAGGTCGCCCCCGAGATACAGCGCCGAATGAGGACCGGTATTTAGCAGTTACTGCGAAAAGAAACAGACGGAGCACAGCATCAGACATGTCTCGTCAGCTCTCTTCAGCTACCGGTACGACAGTTTCAAGGCAGACCGTGTACAGACGCTTAGGCCACATTGGTCCATATGCTCGTAGGCCTGTCAGATGTGTTCCACTTACCGCAACTCACTGTCGCCTGCGATTAACCTGGAGTAGAGAGCATGCATTGTTGACACCGCAACAGTGGTCTGGTGTGATGTTTTCCGACGAGTCCAGGTTTAGTTTGCTGTCTGATTCTCGCCGGACTTTCATATGGAGAGTGCCAGGTACCCGTTACCACCAAGAGAACACCATTGAACGACACCGTTACGGTGTTGCAAGATGGCTCGTTTGGGGAGGAATTATTCTTGGTTCGAGAACTGACCTGCATGTTCAGAGTGTAACGATTACAGGCCACATCTATCGGGATGTCATTCTGGAACAACATGTACGTTTGTTTCGTGGCGCCATGGGCGCTGAATTTCTGTTTATGGATGACAACGCCCGTCCTCACCGTGCAAACATTGTAGAGAATGCCTTCAATTAGAGGATATCACCCGTATGGATTGGCCAGCATACTCACCGGACTTGAATCCAATAGAGCATGTGTGGGATATGCTTGGCCGACGAATTGCAGCAAACCCCTCCCACCCCGGAACTTCGGAGGGTATTGCTTGATGAGTGTCAATCCCCGCCCACCTGTCAACCGGAACTTCGGAGGGCATTGCTTGATGAGTGGTGTAATATTCCCCAAGATCAGATTGATAATTTGATACTCAGCATGCCTAGGCGTTGTAAGGCCTGTATTGCATCGTCCGGGAGACATACTCCATATTAACCATCATACATGTTTATTATACTGTTTTTATTTTTAAATTATACGGTTCTTTTTCATGAAATTTGCTCCAGGGAGTAAAAATCGCAATTTTATTAATTATGTCAAATACATATAGCATATTTTTTATTGCTCCTTACCTTTTGTTTAATAAATAGACTAAAATTTAATAAGTCAAATTTGTTTTGCTTCTGTCTCTTTTTTGCCTGAACTTCATTATCCTTTTTATGGAAATGAGTGTCCTATTTTAAAAAAAAATCATTTCTTAATAAGATGGGCATGCTTGTCTATGATTGAAGTCTATGTCTATCATGTTTCGTTAATATGTTTGTCTATTTTTAAATTATACGGAGCTATATCTACTCACATTTCATGGAATGAATACAAATCAAATGTCCATGAACTCCTGGTGGGATTTGGTCAAAAGACGACCCCACCAGTAATAACGAGTGAAATAATATTGCTAACATGTACGTATTTGTATGCTTGTCCTAATTTGTAATATTTTTAATATTGATTTCTTCTTCTTTGGAATATGTTTGATGAGGGAATTTGAATCGAAATTTAATTTAAAATTAACATAGCTGAAAGTAGTCTATGTAAATCTCAACGCTTTTTACACATGTTATTATGTATTCCTTAGTGTAAATGTTCCTCAAATTATGGTTTTTAATAAAAAAAATAATTTCCTAAGAATGGCATGTTTGGCTATTATTGTTGCCTATGCCTACCATGTTTCGCTAAATACGTTTGCCTATTTTTGAATCATACGGAGCTATATCTAATCAATTTTCATGGAATAAATACAAATCAAATGTCCTTGAACTCATGGTGGGATTTGGACTCAAGACGTCCCCACCAGGAATAACGACTAAAATAATATTGTAAACCTGTATGTATTTGTATGCTTAGACTAATCTGTAATATTTTTATTGTTGATTTATTCTTCTTTGGACTATGTTTGACGTGGGAATTTATTTTAAAATTTATATAGCTGAAAGTAGACTACCTAAATGTCAATGCGGTTTACAAATATTATTATTTATTCGTTCGATTGAATGTTCCTCAAGTAATGGTTTTAATATAAAAGAATTATTTCCTAATATGTGCATGTTTGCCTAATATTAATGCCTATGTTTCGCTAAATATGCTTGCCTATTTTCGAATTATATGCAGCTATATTTACTCACATTTCATAGAACGAATACCAATCAAATATGCAACTCCTGGTGAGATTTGGTCCAAAAAAGACCCCACCAGGGATAATGACTGAAATATTATTTTTAACATGTATGTAATTGTATGCTTGTCCTAATCTGAAAAATTTGTAATTTTTTATTACAAATTCCTACTTTTTAAGAATATGTTTGATGAGTGAATTTTTATTCAAAATTTAATTTGAAATTAACATAGCTGAAATTTGCCTATCTACTTATATCTGAACAGGGGTTACAAACTTTGATATTTATTCGTTGTATTATATAAAAGTTTAAAAATAAGAAATTTACGAATAGCTAGCGTGGAAGGATTCGAGAAATAATCTCCCCATTCACATTAAAAATAATTATTGCTTATCTCAAGATTCCCTATTAATAAAATCGCCACTGAAGTTTCCTTTAAGCGGTGTTTTTTCTTCCTTTTTCATTTAGTTTCCAAGTGAATTACGGTGCTAATTTCTTAAAATTAATGTCCTTATGTTAAAATGCTAAGGACTTATAATTGTTGTAGGCTATTGAAGAACTTACTTATAACCAGTATAGTACCAAGGGCCAAAACTGTTTTAATTTTTTACTGCCATTATCTATAATTTCTAGACGATATACCATAAATAATGTTTACAGATCTTTTGTAAGTTAACGGATGAGCAAATTAAATATTTTTTAATAATTGGCACAAGTAAAAAATTGATCTACCAAAATTAAGTAAAATTGATCCACAACTGCAAACTATTGTCAGTGAAAATCACAATTACATAAAACTCATTAGTATTTTTTTGCATATTGGATAACCCCAGCTTTCTTCGACAATTAATTTAGCTTTTCCATTCCTGAGGGATTTTTAGGATATATACATTTTCAAATTAAAACATTTTTCATTTTGTAAGAATGTGAGATATATAGGGATACTATTTGATTCTAAACATAACTACCGAGGATAACCGCGGGATGTTCACTAGTTTATAATGTTAGTGGGATTCATTTCAATTACTTGTTAGTTGTTATGCTCAAGTTAAATTTTCTGCGTATTATGCTTGTCATTAAGCTTTATCTAGCAAGTCAATAAAACCGAGTTATTATCATTCTGTGTTTTTATCCGACTTATTACAGCAACAATAAGCTATTCGCTGCCGCGGGCCGGATGGATGACACTGGTGGGTCGCACACTGGACCCGCGGGCAGTAGTTTGGAGACCCCTGCTCTAGAGGAATACTCTACAAACATCTCTTGCACGGCCGGGATTCGAACACGATACCTGTGCTACCGAGTGTTTGCCACTCGGCCACTATGTTCTGGCCAAAATTTGATAGTTATTTGCAGAGTTTTTGAGTTATAGTAAATAGATAACATAAATATATATTCTATTAAATATTTATTCCGATTATTCTGAAATTATTGATTATTCTGAGTTGTTCTTATAACTGATGTCAGCTACTGATACAGAGAGTAAACAGTTTTTATGATGTTGATGCATCAAAAAAAAAAAAAAATTGGCGTATTAGCTAATAATTTTGGCGTAATTTTATCGCATGCCCGAATGATAAATTTATGTGAGTTAGCAAAGCATAATTCCACATAATAATTTGGCTATAAAGCAAATAAATTTGACGTAAAAGCAATTTAGGAATAAAATTTTGGTGAAATAAGGATATATTTTGAGGTTAAATTTGCAATATGTGGCGTAAAATGAAATTTTGCTATAATAGTGGTAAAATTTTAGCGATAATTGGCGATAAAGAATTTTAAGGATTAAAATTTTGACAGGATTGTGATAATATTTGGCGATAAAGCACTTTCAAGAATAAACTTCGATGTAATAGCTATTTGGTTACTAATGTTGGCGTAATAGCAATGTTTGGCGATAAATTTTGGCGAAATAGCATTTTACATTGACATTGAACTCGGCAGCCATTTTATTTGTTTACTTGGCGATTTGGCATCCCAGTAAAGGATTTTGGCGTAATATAATTTTACCACGAAAACTTCCTGCTTTCATTGCTATGCTAACTTGTTGTCTAATATCTGGTGCATTCATTTCTATGCTTACTTGGCATCCTGACGATGCATTTGCCACAAAGGGTTTCCCTTGAAAGGCCGGCTGAAACTTACTATCATAAATTAGCGATATATATCTTGATTATTAAAATAGTAAGGGGGCCCTGAAATACATTATTTAACAAAGCCAATAAATTTGCCATTTTAAGGACATGTGAAAAAAAAGTGACATAATGAAATAAAAATATTTTTTTGTTTGAGAAACCCTACGGAAAGAAAAAATGGTATTGTGTGCCAAACATCGTGATATGCTATGCCTGTCTATTATTTGGCGGTATTTTTACATTTGGAGGGACAATGGGCTAACGAAGAAGTTCGAAAATAAATTATTACTTTGAAATATAGAGGTAAATATTGGGTTAAAATCTAGGATACTGTACCCCTGAGGAAGTCGCCAATCTTGCAACCCTGAATATTTCGCCAATTTTCCGCCAATTTCTTTAGGGTTGCAATACTATAATTAGAGGAATTCGTAGCTTCATTTTCCAAACAATATAATGACTATTTATTGTTATTGTGATTATATTATTATTTGCAGAATACTTATTTGCAGTAAATAAAAACAGAAATATATATTCTTTTAAATTAGTATTCCAATAAATTACTGATTATTCCGAACTTAATCTTACAACGTACGTCGGTCACTGATTCAGAACATAAACAATATTTATGAAGTTGCCACTCAGGAAAGTAAGAAACAAACAAGAAAAACGATTTTTTTATTTATTAATAACTTATATTTTATTCTTAAATAATTAATTTCCTTTTTAAAGATGTTCGTTTAGTTAAGATTTTGTGACAACCGTAATTAGAATTCGCTCGGAATATTTGAAGCTTTGGCTTTTTAGAACGTTAGTTAACGTTACGATTTAAATTTTTAATAATTAAAATAAATTAATATTAATAAAATAATGTGTCCGGAACATTTGATAATTATCTGGCAGAGTGCATGTGGCGGCGCCAGCACAAAGGTGAAATCCGCAAAATAATTTATGATTTCACCGATGGAATAAAATGTTTGTTTCCACCACAGAGGAAGGACATACCGCAATAAAAGGTAAGTTATTCTCTAGTTTTTTTTTCTTTTTTTTCTTTTGTTAATATTAATTTATCATTCGAATTCGGCTTCGTAAAGAACATGACTTATTTTATGACATTAGAAAAAAAAAAAAAAAAAAATTGGCGAATAACTTTGGTGAAATTTTATCGTATCGAAATTTTATCAATTAACAGCGATTATTATCTTTGTTTAAACGATACTTTTTTGTGACTTAGCAAAATAAAATTCCACATAATAATTTGGCGATAAAGCGATTCAATTTGGTGTGAAAGCAATTTAGGAATAAAATGTTGACAAAATAATGATATATTTTGGCGTTAAAGCGGCAATATGTGGCGTAAAAAGAAAACATTAAAAAGTTGACATAATAGTGATAAAAATTTGGCGATAAAGCGATATAAATTGGCGTAAAGGCATTTTAGATATAATTTTCTTGGCATAATAGCGCTAAATTTCGGCGTAAAAGCGGTTTCATTTGGCGCAAAAGTATTCCAGAGATAAAAAATTTTAGTGAAAAAATTTGGCTATAAAGCAATAAATATTGGCGATAAAGCATTTTTTGGTTTAAAAGAAGTTATACAACAAAATTTGCTTAGTGAAAAATGGCTATAAAGCGATAAATGTCGGCGATAAAGGATAGTGATAATATTTGCCGTTAAAGCGATAAACTTTGGCTTCAAAGCCTTTTCAAGAATAAACTTTGACGTAATAGCTATTTGGCTGCTAATGTTGGCGTAAAAGCACTGTTTGGCTATAAATTTTGGCGAAATAGCACTTTACAATGACACCGAACTTAGGCAACCTTTTTGTCTGTTTACTTGGCGATTTGGCAACACAGCAAAGGATTTTGGCGTAATATAATTTTACCGCGCAAACTACCTGGCCCATTCATTTCTATGCTTATTTACCGACTTGGCAACTTGGCGATGTGTTTGACACAAAGGGTACAGGATCCTAGATTTTAACCATTTTATGTACCAAGATTATTTATAAATGTGTAAATAAATATTTTAATTTTTGTAATTATAAGTTGCATAAAATTTTGATTTGATGTAAGTGGATCTTTTTCTCTACAAATACACCAAATATACACTGTACAAAGCAAATATATCTTAGTTTCTATTTTGGCGGGAGATTTGGCGATTTTGGCTAGTAATTTGGCACTGTTTGCGATCGATTTGATAAAACTTATGATGGATGCTCCATATACAAAATCACTTTAAAAATACAGTTCATGTTTAATTAGAAATATTTAATTATAAATGAGTATCACATCTTAAAAATTTTGCTTTAGTAGAAACTTTGTTTAACAATTTAAATTTTAAAGAAAGATACATTTTTAAAAATTTATTTTATTATTAAAATCAAAAGAGAATTACCTAGGCTTTAACAATTTACAACTTTTCGACATTTATCACAACTAAATTTTAAATTTACATAATTATCGAATATTATAGTTACCCTAAACTCATTTTAAAGTAATTCACATTTGAAGTTAAAAGTATATTTACGTTTATCGTAAAAAAGTAAGGTAAATTACCTTTATTCGTCGTCCCAATCTCAAAAAAAGTAATTTCAGACATTTGATAGTAAATTGTATTTAGTGCTTCAATGCAGCAGGTGTAATGCAGCAGGTTATTTGATTGGCGTTTCCAATTATTTGTATTAAAAGTATAAATTACGAACCCGTGAGGCATGGTGGATGGCAAACTTGCAAATTCAGTGGAAAAAAATTCTGGATGTGGACGTGCGTTTCTCTTTATCAGTAGGATAACATGATTTTTTTAAGATGGCGGCGAAACGCGTCTGAAGTCGATGCGAGTCATGTAACAACTGATTTTTTTTTGCACTGTTTCAATAGTGAAATCCTTTGTTTAGAATTAGATTTTTAATAATGCTTCTGACAGTATTGTTATTAATCGAAGTAACAATGTTTGTTTTGATGTATACATTATTCTTGCTATTATATTGCTATTTTAACAATATAATAGCAAGAATATATATATATATATATATATATATATATATATATATTCAGCATTTCAAAACATCAAGATAAAAAAAAACTCACTCAAGGTTTTGTAAAAGTTTCTTAAAGATCAGAAAATAATTAAACCATAAATAAAAATACATTTCAATAAACTTTAGACACATAATTATCTATATTTTAATAAGAGTTATGTTTTATTTTCTTGTTCGTTTACACGACAATTCTGTGACTCATTACATTTTTTATACTTTTCTTTTTTCGTCCAGATATAAGAGAATAGAACAACCTTTCTTTTTTTGAGTAAGGATTGATACACTGTAATTTGCAATTTGCATTTCGGCCATGCAAAACCCTGATGGACAGCTGGCTCTCAGTTTTGATCAGTTTAAAATTAGAACCGAATCAGAAACCGATCCGAAAGTTCCACGAAAGGCACAATATAATTCATATATTACTTTCGATGGCTTCAATAAAAGGATTAAAACAAAAGAGGATAAGGATGTTCACAAATAGCTCTTGGTGTGGGTACATTGCACCCTGGACAAAATTAAACCTGCTGTCTGATTTTTCAATAGCAAAGGAGCTTAGAGCATAGTCTCCTGAATCCTAGATCTTGAATAAAATACAAGACATTCAGAAGAATTGATAATATTTCAAGTTATATTATGTTCAAGTTGTTCAAATTATTCGTTTATTAAAAAAAGAAACATATTTTTCTTAAATATATTAAAAGCATTTTTTTTCAATAATCAGAAGAAAAAAAATTTCATGAATAATATCAAGAGTATGTATCTCTGAATTTCTTTATGGACAACATTGAATTATTAATTAAATACTTTATATAATGATTTAGAATGCCTTAAAAATTAGACAAAAGGGTTTGAAAAAATATTATTTCATTTTGCAGGATTTAATAGTAATTTTTGCGATCTTATTTTGAAATTACAATTAATTTTTTTTTTTATAAATAAACGAAAAAAATCGTGCAAAAAATTTCGGTAAAACGCGACTTATGAACCAGTGGTCGATCATTAACGAAATATTAACATTTAACATTTAGCTATGCATAAAGTTAAGATCTTCTAAGTAATCGCGACCTTTTTGGCTTTTAAGGGATTGCGAAACAGGATTTCATTTACGGATGCGGAAATATCCTGTGGAAAGGGGTTGCGAAAGCCGATACACTGAGAAGAATGCTTCTCTGTCTTCAACCGTGCAATTCATTCCATTGTAATGGCCCTCCATTACCAGAATTACATGTTAAATACGCGAGCTCTTATCTGATAGCCCGTGTGTCATTACTTTCGAAGAGAGGTCTACATGCATCCAATCGCACAGGATTTTAGATATTAATTTCAAATGATTTTGTAAACAAGGAAGGTTGGGCGAAATCTTCATTAAGTCCAATTTCTGATTTGTTAGCATTTGTCATGTTGTGTAAACTTGATTAAAATAAACATTATATTTCTGAGCAGGAAGAAAGAGTTCATCTAATTCAAATGGGAAGAATCCCTGAGAAATTCTTGTTAAAAGTATGAATTCAACACGCGTATATTTGTATCTGAAATTAAAATGATCTCATTTAAAATTCTTGACCATATTCCATTAAAAGTAGTATTAAAGTATCCTTAAAGCAGCTATTAAAGAAGATTTAGATAGCTATACAATATAATAGGATTTCTTTGGAATGCATATAAATATTATAGATTTATATCAAAATAAAAAAATAATTGTTTAAATAAAAAAAATAAAGCACTAAACCATATGCTGATTAATAAATTGAGCTACATTAAAGTAAAAAAAAAAAAGTAAATAAAGCTTTTTCATACGTACATCATCTTCAAAAAAAATTATCTCAAAATAAATATCGAGTTTAACATTTTTCGATTTCCACAAATATTTTTTAAGGAAAAAAAAGGAATAGAAAAAGAAATAAAATATTCAGTTTTCAATGATCCGGAATCCAAAGGTCGGAAAAACATGACACAAAAATCAAATAAAATTAATATTTCAACTCTTCTTATATTGAACGATGAGTTTTTTCAAGAATGTACATGTTTTTCTTTTTTCCTTTAAGGTTTCATGTCTTTGGATATTTTGTTGGGGTTTTTATTAAGTCTCATCATAGTCACTGCTTTCTTTTATATATATATATATATATATATATATATGTATATAATTGAAAAACTTTTTCTAACATCCGAAAGTACTTGAACTAAAAATTTTCTTTTGAAGAAACATTTTCACAAGAATTTCCAAAGTATTTTTCTTTAATTTTTTGTATCACATTAAAAAAGGGAATTTTCTATTAAATTTTTGCAATCAATTTATAAATGACTTCATGTTAGAAATTTTTAAGAGATATAAATATATGAAATTCTTTGAAAGTTGATAAAAAAAAACGATAATTTTTTCAAATTTGCAAAATTTTCTAGTTAGTACTGTATTCCTTTTTAAATTTAGTGCTTCAAAATTTTATTCTATATTTAATACGAAATAAGCTTCTTTAAATTTTTTCAATTAGCCAATAAAATCATTTAAGGAACACGAAATAAAGTAAGGAATCTTCAGAAAGAGAATAAAAAAATAAAGCTGTCATTTTCACAACCATTAGAGAAAATAAAATTGTTTACGAAAAATTTTCATAAATTTGTAAATAATTATATATTTATATATTTTTTAAAAAATTTCTAGTTGCTTTATTTCAAATGCGCGATATTTAAATTTGATTTGATATTTTCAATAACCATTTTTTTTTTCTTATTATTACTCTGCTCTGTTATAATTACAGGGCCAAATTGAGGGAAAGCTAAACAAAAATTCTGGAAATTGTTCGATGATTTCAAAGATGTGTTTATTAAAAAGCTATGAATATTCCCAAGCGACTAGCTCTCTGGCTATTGATACCACAGACTTCAGGTTCGTATCCTGGTGGTGTGGCATGGGTGTTTATGAGTGGTTCGGAAATCACTTTAAACTGTAGGTCTCAGTCTGTTTAGCCCTCGTGTACGCAAAATGTCCGTACAGAGACAAACCAAACCAAACTCAAAAGATTCATTGAAACCAGTATTTATCATGAATGTATGTGCAGTAAAGCAGTAACCTTGATATAGTTATTGTCTCTGTCATTCCGTTTGAAATCATTTTGTATTTCGCAATAAAAAGTTTTAAGTCAAATTAAAACCATTTTTAAATGTCCATATGCAACACTACTCTGCTGCATTAAATACTATATTTGGTACAAATACACAGTCCAGTCACATTAATGTGACCCCCTGTCAAAAGCCAGAATATACACTCTTGTATATTCTGGCTTCAAGTGGAGTGTGGAATGTTGTATTAAGTGGTAATTAAGTGGAATTCTTTATATACACTCCATTGCAATGTGCTGCCATCTGCCTTTTGTGTTTGGGTATTTCACATTGACGTTGAAAGTAGGTGGGGGTCATGTATAAACATGCGGGAATATTTTACAAAATTTTGAAAATTAAAAACATGCGCAATTATACTGATAATCAGGAATACAAATATTCCAAAATTCTTTCGAATACGAGTTTTTAAATTATGATGTAATAGATGGAGGTTCAGATAGTGTATGGTTTGGTTGGTTTTGTCGCTATACGGAATTTTTTTTTTTTTTTTTTTTTTTTTTTTTTTTGCACTTTAGGCTAATTAGACCGGGATCTACAGTTTCACGTGGATTCCGAACCACTAATAAACATCCATGCCACCGTCAATATTCGAATCTGAAGCCTGCGGTATCAAAGGCCAGAACACTAGCCAATTGGCCATCAGGCCGCGTGAAGATTGTGGCCTTTAATTCGTTTGCTGTTTGAAACTTCCTGGACATGATGTATAATGCCAAAACTCTATAGGTTTTTAACAAGACATAAGCAATGCCCCTTTTTTATACCTTAATAGTTAGAATAATAAAATATTTACACTGAATAGGATAGGGAACTGAAGAAAAATTTAAGTTCCGTATCGTTTTCAGGAATGCTGTACTTCTTGGTCTAAATTGTTTTCAGATTTGAAATGTTTTAATTGTGGAAAATCTGTTGTAAATCGCGATTTAAAAAAACAATCGCTATGGATGCAAACGAAGTAAAAGTTTTGCATGCATATTTTATAAATTTAAATTTCATTTTTTTTTTTTTTTTTTTTTTTTAATATTTCATGCACAATAAATGTACGCAAAAAATCATAGTAATTCTAATTTAATTTCGAAAAATTAATTTAAATTTTTAAATTAGATCCTACAATGATAGAAACTTAAAATTTCTGAATAACTTTTTGTTATTATTTATCTGTAAGATCTTTTTATTCTTTCCAGATACATTTGAATATAAGAATCATTTTTTAAATTCAATTTCTTCATTTCATATTTAAAATACTTTCATTTGTCATCTAACTTTTTTTTATCAGAATTATTGGCTCTTTTATGCTTCGAAAACGAACTAATAGATAATTTTAATTGCTCCCAGTTATACTGGTTATTCATTAAATAAATGCCATTAAAATTCCTAAGAGCGCATAAAAGGGACTCGATCTTTTAGTTAGTTAATAGCTATTCATGTATTTACTATGCTCCATTATATATACGTTTTTTACGTCATGCAAGCAAATCTGTTTATTCTTAATCAGTTAGAAGTAGCTTTATTTGCTGTTCAAATAAACTTTACTGAAATGTTGTAAAATTAAATTGCGACAAAAATCTTTTGTTTTTTTCATGCACGGCACTTTTTACAAGAATTAAATTCTTTCTTCTTTTGGGTTTTTGTAAGTACTTAATTGAAGAATCAGTAATGAAGTACTGATTCATAATTAACGCCGAGCTGCCTGAAGGTGTTAATTAAGAATGTTTCTGAAATTAAAAAGCAGGTGCACAAATTCATTTGAATAAAAAAAATTGTTTGCTTGAAACTTGTTTTGAAATTTTTTGCTGCCAATCATGTCTCAGCATATTAGTAAAAAAACTAAAGATACGTTTTATTTATTTCATTTAGTAAACCACAAGTGTTATTTATTTTATATAATAAACCATTAGTTTGTCACTTTAACAGGTATTTTGCCTTAATTAAGTTTTTAATTATAGTAATTGAGAACAAAAAATTTTTTAAGGATTTTAGTCTTCAATTAAAAGTATAAAATTGAAAGTTCATAAAGTTTATTGTTAAAATAAGTGTTGAGATAAATATTGTATAAGAATTTATTTCGATATGTCCGATATTCTGTATCAATTTTGATGAACAAACGAAAAATATTTTAGTAAATATGTTCACCTACTAGCACATGAAAAATCCCCATTCGATTTTCGAGCGTGAATTCCTTTAATTGAAAACAAATATATGTATTAATAATTAAATGAACCCAATTGGGTAAACATTTTAACTTTGCATTTAATGAAAGAAAATGCACGCCGCACATCAGGTGAATGCTAGGAGTGCAGCTTTCCGCAAACACACTTCTTTTCGGGTAACCGACGGCAACATTGCTGATGCACCCCGACGATTAAGGTCACCCGTGTACCATTATTGGTACAATTAAGAGATCTGCAGGCGTCCTCTTGATAAATTGCGCTTTTAGGCGCGATGCCAGCCTGTTGGGTGGCCTTTTGTTGTGTGCGGACTCATTATTGGAATATTAATGATTCACGCCTGCAATTCGCAAGAGAGCGGCCATTTGTTACCAGAAGTGGGCTTGGCCTCTGTTCCGGCGTTTTGGCGAAGGGTTCATCGTTACAGATAACAGAAGCGATGGCACCCATGAGTTGGAGTCTAAGCGATCAAAAAAACTTCGTGCCTTTCACTTAAAATCATGTATGTTACTGAATGCTAAGAAAAACCTTAGATATCTTGATTGAAAATATCATAGACTCCAAAACTATTCAAGTACCTATTGAGACATTCTTAGCACATCCGTACTTGCGATGGTTTACTTCTAACCTGCTCATATTATCATTCAATTTGTAACTTAAAAACAGATTATCCACTAACAAGCATGAAGTGTTTTTGATGAAGTGTTTTTTAAATTAAAAAGCAAGTAATATAAAAAAAAAAATAAGTCAATTCTTACTTTTTTTTCACTATATTGAAGAAAAGTCCTTTATAAATGAAGTTGAAATTTTCCTCTTACATCAGGCGCCATCTATTATTAGATTAACGCAACTTAAATCTAAAAAAAAACTTAAATTAATTAATTAAATTTAATTACTGAATTAATATTTGAAAAAACTGTATTAACATCCAGTGTCATTCATCCATTACAAGTTCCAAAAAAAGCATTTGAACTTGAGTGAATGAATAAAAAGTATTTATTAATAATTGAAAATTTGAACAAGATATATATGGAGAGTTTGATCTAATAATAGGAATTGAAAAATAAGCAACTGGAAACAAAAAATAAAATGGCCACAATAAACTTGTGGTGGAAAAGTCATGGAAGAGTTTATATGGAACTATAATGCAGATTTTTTTTTTTTTTTTGTTATTCAGAATTTAGTTTTCCTATTTGAAGAGATAAATACCAATATTTTTTGTAAAATGTTAATTTGTATGATTTTTTTATTTTTCTGTTTTTTTTTTTTAACTTGTTAAATAAGCTTTTCTTTCAAGTAAAAATCTAAATTGTAAAACCATTAGATGTAATCTTAAAATTATTATTAAAAAAAATCACTGAAGTTTTATGAAAATAAAGCGATTTCATAATAATGTGCAACGTTGTTTTTTTTTACATGCAGCCAATTTTACTAAATCATAATGCTTAGATTATGTTGGCTCATTTTACTCTTGAATCTTTTATATGGGCTATGTTTAAACATTATTTAAAATTCATTCTTATTTAGAAATTTTTTTTTATTTTGCTTACATGCATCCAGAAATAAAGGTCTTAGTGTTCTAATCTTGATTTTAAAATCATGCAGATTATGCACTCTGCAGTGTGAGGAATGAATTCAAGTAATTTCTAAGATCTAGAAATACAAACCACTCGAAAGCATAAATTAAGATAATGACTGCTTCTTTTACTTGAATTGTGAGTGCCTTACGAACAGCATCAATTGATTTTTGGATAAAAAAACTGTTTATTCTTATTCAGTTAGAAACAAGTTTATTTGCTTTTAAAATTAACTTTATTGAAATGCAATAAAATTAAATTTCCTCAAAAGTCTTTTCTTTGTTTTCATACACAACATTTCTTATAAGAATCAAATTCTTTCCTCCTATGAGTTTTACGAACAGCGTCAATTGATTTTTGGATAAAAAAACTGTTTTTTATAGCAAAAAAAAAAAAAAGAATGTATTTTTCATTGAGTCATAATTAATAATATTACGTTTCATTAAAAATTATGTTCAGTTTATGTTAATGGAAAAGTTGAAAAAGGAATGTGCATATTGCTTGAGTGACTAATTTTTTTCTTAATTTTGTATTCTGAATCTTGATGCATTTGTTACAGTAAATGCGTCCATATAATTGCATACAGTTTCAAAATGCTGAAAGAGATATCTTAGTAAACCAACCTCAAAATGATGAAAGATGACTTGAAAGAGAAATATCACATCTTCAGATGACGTAAGTCGAGACATTTTCAATTAAATATTTGAACAAAAAAGATATGGATCAATATTCCTTACAACATATTTCTAAAAACACTTAACACTTACGTAATTCCCTGCCGTTCTCGATGCGAGACGAAGTACCTTTCTCTATTGAAAATTGCAAGGTATCGCCTCATATCACAAATTATCACACGAGATTTACAAAAGTAAGCAACTAGCAAATGTCCAACTAAACTTTTAAAACAAGTTGATAAATTTAAAAAAAAGTTAAGTATAGAAAAAATAAATAAAAGAAAAAGCAAAGAAAAATAGTTAAAGAAATATTGAGAATCACAAAACAAGTTGTTCATTAGAATGTCGACAAACGTTTGGCGTCTATTTGCCATTATGGAGAGTCAGTCCTTTTCTTGTTAAACCTGGAGCAATTAAAATATCTATTATTATGCACAAGATTAATAACTAAAAAATGTGAATCAATTTAATTTCAAATACCTGTACTTTTTATCACTGGGTGCTGAAGTTCAAGAACAAATTATTTTATTCATCACTTAAAGGCTGCACCTTAATTTTGTCTGTCGATTAATGACATCAGAATACCATCTTTCGGGGCCTGATGGCCGAGTGGCTAGCGCTCTGGTGCTCGGTATTACATGTTTCGGGTTCCAGTATCGGAGGGTGGCATAGATGTTTGTAGTGGTTCGCAAAATGGATTAACAAATATGGACTAACTATACAAATCAAAACACATTACAGATTTATATAATTCTAGAAGAAATAGGCTGGAACAATATAAAAATTCAATTAAATAACAAATTTAACTTTAGACAATTTGCCGACATGATATTTAATGGCAAAAATCGACAAATCGATTGTTTGTTGGAAGTGCTAGTTTGATAAACGTTGCTCAAAGCTGCTTTGAGAAAACACTAACTACACAGTACTCATAGTAACATTATTATTAAACTAACTTAACACTATTCACAGTAACTATTAAGTGTGAATTTTTTTTATCTATTTTTTAATATCGCGTCACATAAAATATTAATTATTAAAAAGTAAAATTCTTTTAATTGCAATTAAAATCCCTCCTCACTGTCTATTCCTTCCCTATGAAACCACTCATTTTGGATCTGTCCGACTTGGCCGCTTGCCAATTTTAAACGTGGTCGGACTACATATTTACGTTTTCGAAATTTATTCATGATTTTATAGAGCAGAATTGAAAAATGTTGATTAAATATTTTATAATTTGATTATAGCCAACGGCCGTACCATGCTGAATATACCGGTTCTCGTTAGATCACCGAAGTTAAGCATCATTGGGCGCGGTCAGTACTTGGGTGGGTGACCACCTGGGAACACTGCGTGCCGTTGGCAAATTTGGGACCTGAATGACCGAGTGTCTAGCGCTCTGGCGCTCGGTGCCACAGGTTTCGGGTTCGAATCCCGGCGGTGCCATGGATATTTGTAGTGGTTCGGAATCCACTTTAAGCTGTAGGTCCCGGTCTTCTATGACTGTAAGAGCGTCACGGAGCAAAAGTCAGGCTTCTACCTACGGGTGCTCCATCACAACAGAAGCTGCTTCCTTCCCCTTCAATCATGAGTCCATATGGGCTCGTGGGCTTGGCCAGCCAAGTGGGATAAGAAACAACAACAAACAACATAATTTGATTATTCATTAAACTTCAAACATTAAGAAAATGATATGATTATTTTTTTCAAATATTCTAAAATATGTGTAGCAATTTCAAATGAAGTCTAATTGTTAATTATTTATTGTTTAATTTATATTTTTGGTACTTTATATAACTGATCAGATTTCAAAAATTTTTTTTTTGTATTTAAAATTTGTTTTTTTTCTATGAATCTTATTTTAATAATAAATATTTGTGCAGATTTATCACAGAAATTTAATTTGAAAAACTAATAAATAAATCATGGCTGATACCATTAAGATTAACTGGATCTTAAAATTTACAAATGCAGAAATGTGTTGATTAAACAGAAGTTTATCTAAAAAATAGATTTTCAAATAAAATCGACTCCTTGGTACAAATAAATATTTATGAAGCTGATTTTATCTTTTATTTATAAATAAGAAAATCTTCATGAAACTTATTTCCTTTTTAATGAGGTTTCCAACTTGAAATACATGGGTTTGCGATAAACTATTTAGTTTTTATTTGCGTTATCATTATCTGTATATCTTTTTGCTCAGAAAATATTTTGTTTGCAAAAATACAACCTGTAAGCCATGTTTAAAGCAACATGAGCCAAAATTTCAGAAACAAATAAAATGTAATGAGATATATATTTCATCAAAAATTTAATAAATCTAACTATGAAGCAATCTGATACAGATGACTGAACATAAAAATTTAAATTAAACCAAAACTTTTTATACTTGGATATGGATTGTAGCAATTTCATTCTTTCAGGGTTTTATTATTATTATTATTATTATTATGATTTTTCAAGAATTAATAAGAGCAAACTCATTTTTTGAGATAAAATTAAAAGCCTTTTTAATTAAAACAGTTGAGTCTTTCAAATAAGCTTTGTATGCGAAAAAAAATACTGCGTTCTTTTTTTGCAACATGAAATGTTCCATGTATGAATAGGAAATTATTCGCAGCATGATGACTTGACAGGCATGATTTATATTTTATGATAATTAAGTGTATTAAATTTTTTTTAAATGTATTTAAATAGCTCCTTTTTTAATATGTAATTACTTTATGGCATACTATTAACCTTAAGTATAGTAAAAATTAGAAAAATTTTGAAGAATAACAAATTAAAAAATTACTTAATGAAGAAACAAACCTTATTTATTCAAGAGAAAGACAAAGTTAATTATATGGAAACAGAAAACTTTTTTTATTCCTCATTAAAAAAGCTTTTGATGTTTTGCGTTGTGACGCTTGTTATCTCGATGAAATTTTATAAATGAATTTTTCATTTTTTTTGTGTTGGAAGATCCCAATTTTAATGCACTGCTGGTTGATTACAAAATGGAAAAACTTCTGATAACCGTGTTCTCTTGTACGTATGTCGTATCTTCTTGTACGTATGTCAAGGTTTCTTATCTATTAAACTTTTAAATTTGGAATACGCTTAGAAAACTTTTCCTTATTTTTAAGAATTCTAAAGTGAATCCAAATTTAACAGTTGAAAACAGACGCTGTCTGTTTCTATTACTACTACACCACACCATTGTGCCTAGAGCTGAGGTGCTGTTACTGAGGTGCTATACTGTTTGGGAATGATATGGGTGAGAAATCTGATTGGGCTCTGTGACTCTCTATAGTCATTTTAGACCGGACCTACGGTGGTGGTCCGAACGTAAAACTTGACATACGTAAAGTGGATTCCGAACCACTACAAAGACCCATGGCACCGTCGGGATGTTTGTAGTGGTTCGGAATCCGAAACGAATCTCGGAATCGGTCTCGAATCCGAAACCTGTGGGAAGATAGATAGGAGATAGACTCTTGCATTTTCAATTAGGATTTTAACTTAATTTCTAATTTAATTTTTTAAATATTTTTGTTTTGTTTTATTTGTTTATGATTGTAAGTTAATTTTATTATATTGGTAAATAGATTCTGGGAAATTTTCATTGTTTCAACTGTATTTACCCTGTTATATTGGAGATGGAGCCTCCAGTGGCTAAATAGCTCCAAAAGAATATGTCAACCAGAAAAATGGAACGGCCCTGTTTAGACAAGAACAACCAGTCATTTGTTCTTTTCTTCCAGCCATCATATTTTATTTCTACACACTTATATTCAATTCAGTCTATTTTTGTTTTTCTTTTTGGTAAGTTAGCATGTTTGTAAAACAAACGATTGATGCTTGTTAAATGATTCAACGACCTCAACACCAAAGAGTTCTTCGCCCTGTTCATCGAGATAATAAATTATTCCTTACTAGTCGAAAGAAAATTCCATTGCACTGAAATTTCAGAGAAAATAAAATCATGTTAAGGAAAACGTTCTCTCCAAAAACATTCTAAACTGTCCTCCTTGATGGGGGGAGAGAATTGGTTCAGTTTGTTTATTTCTCATTTGCATAGGTATACCGAACTACTAGAGTTCCCCCAAATCCAGTTCGGTATGAAATTTGTTGTTTTGGAGTGCTTCTCTCCCATTTCAAGTGGAAAAGATCGATGTAGTGACTCGAGTTCGAAGGCTTTTAGGAGATCCCAAAAGGAATTCGGTTGGAGAGCAGTAAAAAGGGAAAGCAGAGATGAAACTCGACTCTTTACGATTCTTGACTCTTATTCGAAAGGATATTTGAGGTTTTTAAAAGAGCCAGTGGGGATAACCTGCTTCTACAAAAAGGATATGAAAGGCAAGAGACGAATTTTAATATGGGAGTGTTATTTCAGGTATAATTTGTTTCTATGTTTTATTAAAAATGTATGTTTTGTAGAAAAATGAGTGAACATAATTTATTTTTTATTAAACTATCACGTTGATGAACTGTTACATTCGTTTTCTTTAAAATTCATTCAATGAATATAAACTTTGCTGTATTCTGAAGAGGTATTTTGTTGATGTATCTATATTGATGTATATATGTGCATTGATGCAATGTGGGCATTAATTAAATTTAAAATGAAATTCTTTAATTATGAAATAAGTTATCATTCGTCGTGGCAAAGTAACATTATACTATTAAACAATTTTTTTTTTTTAAATTTCGTTTTATGAATATTTTATATTTATAATATATATATTTTTTAATTTCTAAATGTTTTCATGGTTAAAATTTTTTCGTAATTACTAAAAGCGCAATTTCGCCTACCAGTAAATATAGGATAACCTATTTCCTTGTTTCTGCGTTAAAAGGATCTTTCTTTTTTTATGTTTGCAAAAGTTTCTCGTTTGCTTAAACTGTTATATTTTTTCAAAATAAAAAAAATGTATCTTACAAGATATTTCCATCAAACGACTACCTAATTAAACTTTGCACGTAATACATGGTTTCATATGACTGGAAGTATAAATGCCTTTTGGTAGTAGATTTGAATCAAAACATATGTGCTTTAACGAAGCAGTAGCGTCGTTCGATTTTCTGAAGTTAATTTTAAAAAACATCCATTACTAGCGAGAAATGTTTTAAACTGGTTGACAAATGTATCTTTAGTAACCACAATTCAATGTTTTGTTCTTAAATTGAAATACGTATTAATTATATTGCTTATTTTTCATTTTGATTTTGCTTCTTCGGAAATAAGGGGCAATTTAAGGGCGGCTGACGCTTTGGCACTCGGTTCCACAGGTTTCGGGCTCGAGTCCCGGCGGTTCCATGCATGTTTGGAATGGTTCGGAATCCACTTTAAACCGTAGGTCCCGGTGTAATAGGATCGTAGACGTTTCGGGGGCATTTTTACTGAGCATCCGTAGCTTAGCTTAAAGTTACACGCGCCACCCTGGGTAGTGTTAAGTGAGTAACGTCGGTGCAGCCCTTATAGCATAATAGATCACGGTCTAAGTATTTGTCAGCTGCATTAAAAGAAAAACTTGGGAAATAACGCTTGAGTTTCTTCTAATTTTGTTAATTAAATGTTGAATTACATTGTAATTAATGTAATTAATATTACATTGGTAAATACACTATTGTGTCCAAAAGGTCAGACCAATTTTCAATTTAAAATTTCCGGGACTTATGGAATTTCATATTTTTTTTCTTTTTTCGGTTGCTGGTACTGTCCGTAATTGAAATTAAGGACAGAAGTTAAGGACTTGAAATTTCACGTCGAAATATTCATGAGTGTTTGAGTCACGCTTGGCTTTGTGCGACGCTAAAACTGATTCCGGCGATTTTTCAAATGTTTGAATTCATTGAGCAAAGAACTTGCATTACATTTTGTTCGCGAAAACGTATAGAATGTTGCAGAAGGCATTCGGTGAGCATTCTTATATCGGAAAGAAATGTTTAGAAGTGGTATAAACAGTTCAAAGAAGGCAGAGAACGCATTGAAGACGAAGAGCCCTCTGGTCTATCATCAAAACCTCAACCGACGAAGCTCACGTCCAAAAAATTAAAGATTTGGTGCTTGCAAACCGTCGATATATAATTAGAGACCTTACTGACGATGTTGGATTTTCAAAAGGTTTGATCCATTCCATTTTGGGCCTCAAACGCGTCAAATCTCGATTTGTATCGAAAACACTGAATGTGCCAGCTCACACTGCAATGATTCTTCCTGACTGTTTCGCCAAAACTGAAACCCATATCGTTCCACAACACCGTATTCATAGCGTGCGACTTCTGGTTGTTCCCTAAACTCAAAAGACCACTCCGGGGACACCGTTTTGTGTCGATTGAAGAGATTCAATGTGAATCGGCGCGCGCTTTGAAGGCCATCCCTGCCGATGACTTTTTAGCATGCATTGAGGATTGGAAAAAAGTTGGCATAAGTGCATTGTGTCCGGAGGGGATTACTTTGAAGGCGAGGAGATAAATTTCGAAGATTAAATGAAGAGTTTTTGGAAAAAAAATTGATCTTAATTTTTGGGCACAGTAATATAATCTTATTTTTAACCTCTCTCATTCATGGTTAATTATTTTCAAACGTGCGCATTGTACACATTGGTTAGCATAATTGAGTTAAATGAAAGTTCTAAAATCTTGTTTTAAATTTTTAAGGACAAATATATTATATGTAATTATAAAATTGTCATAGAATGGCATAGACTTGTTTCCCAATATTAGATTCATTTGGAAAAAAATTAATTACAAATTTTTTTTATAAAATCACATTTTCACTGAGCAATGAATGGAAAAATTAAACTTTATAAATAATACTTAAACTTGCAGATTTTCAAAAATTAATTAATGTAGAAGTCATGATCAGTTTAAAAGAACTTGTTTTTTTTTCAATTCCTTCTACTAGCTCACACTCTCCCTATATATATCTTGCTCAATTTTCAATCGTTCATAAAATGCTTTTTTTTCATCTACATAAATTTTTTTTTCCAATACATTTTTTTTAACTTGTAGTGGATGACACTTGGTGTTAATACAGTTTTTTCAAATATTAATTCAGTAATTAAATTTAATTAATTAATTTTAGCTTTTTTTAGATTTAAGTTGTATGTATCTACCAATAGATGGCGCCAGATAAACTTAAAAAAATGAATGAAACTTTAAATTTTTTTTTATATAATTTGTTTTTAAATTAATTATATTTAAAACGCAATAATATTGAGTATAAAACACGTCTTTATTATAAAGCTTCATACAAAAGAGTTTTTGAGATCGAGGTGCATTAAATTTATATTTATTTAAAAGTGGACGCAATCTGTTCTCTTAAAATATTTGTGTCTGGTATTTAAATTAGCGAATAAAGGCTAATGAATAAATATAGAGATAAAATGCATAAAGAATGGAAAATCAATAATGAATAAAGATAAAGAAACAGTTTCTTATTATTTCCATCGGTATTATATTTCTGATATCTCTGCTTGTTAGAATTTTTATTTTATCGGTGTTTCTAAGGCCGCGTTTTAAAAAGTATGCTTGACCTTTATTACCCAATAAAGAACAAATGCATTCTGTAATTACATTTGCGTTACGTATACTTTTTATTTTTATCTTATACACAAGTGCATTATGGTTACTTATAAATCATAACTAGTTACTTATATATTGTAAAACAAATTGAATCAGCAGTTGATTTGCAAAAACTTCGCCTTTCCTTTTTTTCAAACAAGTTTATGCAAGTCCTTGAGGAATTGTTGAATTGAGTGAAAATTACAACATACATGAGTCGATCTCTGTAATTTTTCAGATTTACTTAAAGTACTATTTTAAATTTATGTAACTATGACGACATTTTAGTTTCTTGCCAATTTCGTACTTCCTGGATTTCTGTTCTTTTTCTTTTTTTCAATTCCTTCTATTAGCTCACACTCTCCCTCTATATATCTTGTCCAAATTTCCAATCGTTCATGAAATACTTTGTATTCATCCACTCAAGTTCAAATACATTTTTTTGGAACTTGTAATGGATGACACTGGATGTTAACACAGTTTTTTCAAACATTAATTCAGTAATTAAATTTAATTAATTAATTTTAGTTTTATTTAGATTTAAGTTGCATGTATCTACCAATAGATGGCGCCATATGAACTTAAAAAAATGAATGAAAATTATTTATAAAGGACTTTCTGCAATAGAGTAAAATAAAAAGTAGGAATTGACTTTATTTTTTTTTATATTACTTGTGTATTTTTCCTTTGCCTACTAAAAACACACAGTTTATGAAGGCGATAAAATAAACAAATCAGGTCATCAGTCGGACTGGTGAATGCATGTTTGGATTGTGTTCCTCCCTGCATCGACATCTTTACAAGGCAAAGCAGACAGGAGGCTACCATGACTACTGTAAAAGCAAAAAGTAGTATTTTTGAATACAAAGAGATTGCTTTACGAAGTAAACTCGCGCATTGGCAATTTTAATGCTTGCATTTTGTTCCTCTATATGCATTCTTCCGATTTAAAATTTATTCCTTTGAGAAACTTTTTTAACATACAAATGATTATCTCATTTGAATTTACATATTTAAGGGACCTATAATTCCACCCATTTTTTGTTCATCAATTTTATTAGAAAGATTCTGCCTCAAGTTAAGGTGAATTGAAATTATTATTAGGAACTCTTTTTCAAACTATTTTTTTCAACAAATTCCTGTACCCCTATTCAGACGGTTACTTCCATTTTAAATCGAAAATATCATCAAACAATCACCTTTGCACGATTTCACAATCTGTCCCACTTAAATAGCACAAGAGAGCATACCGTACTGTCACAGTGGAGCAGCTTCAATTACAAATAATTGGAAATAATTTTCGAATCCTGGTGTATAAAAAATTAAGTAGATGGGAAAAGTAGCTATAAAACAAGTCGTTTAATGCCCAAAATGTGGTCTGGTATGTTGCTTCTTTTCTTTTCGATCTAATATGCTAAGCACTTTATAGAAGACAGACTTTTTAGAACAACTAAGCAGTTCATGTGAATAGCATCTGCAAAGTGCTCTGATTCGGCCTCAGTAGAGTGTTCTAGGCTAGAACAAAGCTTTCTAGGACGATTTTAGGGGCATCTTTCTCACATTTACGTTTCGTATGGGAGAAAACCGGGAATACTCCCACCAGGCAGCCCGACTACCGATGAAAGATGTCACAATCGCCATCGAGTCTCTTCGTTTCTGATCGAAGTGAGTACAATAATGTGACCCGCGGATTCGAAATTAGACCCTCCACTCTATGTTGCCATTGGGCACACAGTACGTTTGTAACTGAAAATAAGCGTACAAAATCAGCAACAGTTCAACAGAGTCATCATAATTGAATAACCGGATTTTAAGAACTTAATGCTTTCAAAAATTATTACACATCATTAAAATCAGTGACGCATGACAATGAAGAAAAATATTCCCAAGTTGATTTTTCAACATACTTTTATTTTGTTCATATTCCAGGCATTTGTAAATTATGCCAAGTTCATCAATTAATGAGATTTGGTGCCCTCTTCCCTTAATGTAGATAGTTTAGCCCTTTTATTTGAGCTAATCGTATTACGGCCGTCATGATGTTGAGCGGCGAGGCGTGAGTGTCCTCCCATCAAGAGACTCAGACGTGGCTCTTTAAAGGCTCGAGATGGGCAGATGCCTCACTGCTCAACGCCTCTATGTAAATGCGTATTCAGAAGAGCTTTGATAAAAATATGAATAAATCCTCGTATATACCGAGGTGTAAGACGATGAATTATCACAAGCTTCATTCCTCTTCATTCCTTCCTCCTTCATTCTGGCCTTCGGTTCCACAAGCTCCAAGTTCGAATCCTGGCGGTTTGTTGGTGGTTCGGAATCCACTTTAAACTGTAGGTCCCGGTCTGCTTAGCCGTCGTGTGCACAAAATAACCGTAGAGAGACAAACCAAACCCGAAATGATCACTCCAAGTTTGCTAATTTTTAACTGTTCAAACGCTTGGCGCGTCGTATGACTTGGATTGAAAAAATAAAAATCGAATAATAGTGCTATTTTTTTATGACTTGTTCTTGCAGTAACTGAACAACTTGTTTGTTTATTTTTTCCCTGTGTATTGTGTTGTCATGAAAACGTCCCTTCCTTTTGACGAAATTCACATGCAAAAATGACATGCAAAAGTACTCTCATTTGTATAGTTTAACTTATAAATATATAAAGTAAAATGGCTGGCAGGAAATAAGATTCTCCAGGCACAAAAATGATGAGTCATTATATCTTTTTGCTTCTGCATAAATTAATTTGAATCCTGGCTTTGGTAAGGATGTTTGTGAGTGGTTCAGAATCCTCGTTAAACTGCAGGCCCCGTTCTAATTAGCCTAGAGTGTGCACAAAATGACCGTATAGCTACAAATCAAACTAAATAAAACAAACCTGCATAAATTAATGATATGAACGATTAATTACTTGTAAAAATTATTTATGATATTAGTGAATTTTTTAGACTTAAAAATATTACATAAACTATTCATTCATGTTCAATTTAAAATTTTAACAAAATTAACCTTAAAATTCTGACATGCATGTCATAGATATGCTTTGTACTATATATATATATACATATATATATATATATATATATATATATATATATACATGCATACATACATCGCAAAGATAAGGATTACTTTAATCGTTCTACGATTCTAGAAAAGGTGCAACGCAATGCAAGGTAAAAAAAAATTGTTTTATATAAAATTACTTTAATTTTAGTAACTTGCGAATGAATGACTTTTAATGCAATTATGAATTATACTTCTCAAAGAAAGCACTAACATGTTATTTTTATTTCTTACCTTCTAATGCAGATTTAATTCGATTTCATTTTTATTTTCATTCCTTTCTTTAAATTTTATTATCGCATGCCTTCCGATCCTTCTTTTTATTTGAATGTTGCTTTCAGTTTTTTTCTTCAAATTTCACTGAATTGATAACACCTTTCTTTCTTTTTTTTTCTTTTCTATATCTCATGAATGCTAATTTAATAATTTAATTCAAAAATGTAAATAATTCATATTTCTTTATAATTAATCCGCGAAAAGATTATTAATGCCTAGTTTAAACTATTCAAAGCAAAATTTTACGGCATCAGCATTCTAATTTCCATTCTTCTTTTCTTTTTTTTTTGGTGATACATATTACATTCTACGCGAATTTAATTTCAAGTTTTTTTTAAAGAATGTCGCTCTTTAATACAATTAAGTGTATTAACATAAGAAAATATATTAAATAAATTAATATTAAGAAAATATTTTTGGTATGTAATTTTACAGAGACACTTAAATTGAATAAAAATCAACTATTATAGTCCCTTATTGAATATATAAAATATAGAGAAACTGTAATGATTCGTTAGGAATAAATTGAGCAACGCAGGTTGAATGACTGCGAATTATTCACGAAAGATTATTAAGTTAATTATGAGTATTTTCCTTAATTACAGAAAAGCTAATTCACTTCCTATTTTCTCTCTAAGGTGTTTATTTATCATTTAATAAACACCTTTATGATACAATTAAATCATTATATCATAAATGCAATAATTAGTAATGAGGATAGAATTCCTTTTCTAATGTTTGTTTAAATTCTCAACAAACATTCATCTTCTGTCAAGTTAACGAAGCTAATTTTCTGTTACTTTTCAGAGTAATTATATTTCTCGCGGAACGTGCGTTGTTGAGTGAACTTATTAGATCAGAATTTTTAAGTGCCAAGCGAAATGCCTTCTTAACAGTGATATTTATTTTAATTTCAGCCTAATTCAGAGGTTGTTTTGAGACAATATAATTTTATTTTTCCGAGAACTACAAAGCATTTAGAGCTACTTGTAAAACTGAATAAGTCTGGGAATGTTCACGTTTCTTTCTTCAATACATGAACAAGCGTAATAAACGCCGTGAACTTTATGAGAAATGACACTAACAAGATATAACTTCTAATAGAAATACATATATTTTAAATTCATGAATGCTCATGAGGAATTTAGACCAAAATGAAAATCAAAATTGTACCTCATGTGTGTGATAAAAATTTATGGATCGTGATGGAATGTCGGAAATTTTTACTTTATCAAATCTTAAAATTTATTGCATTTAATATACTTTTGTTCTGCAAAGAATTTTTGGAAGAATTTTTGAATTTAAAATGCTTATTACTTATACAAAAATCCTATTTAAGAAACATTTAAAAATTCTAGCAATACTATTTTCGCATACTTTTGATTGAATTGTACATTTTACATCGAGATTCAACCTGGTGGCAATTGCTGGGAATCTGCAATTCTTGAAATTTTACAAAGCCAATAATACAGGCAGCTTTTAGTGTTGTATTTTATAGTTGTGCACTCGAAGGAATTCCTTGGTCTAAAAATGGCTTCCAATCCTTACAACATGTAGAGCAAATCGATGGCTGGAGGTCTATAGAAGTATTAGAAACAATGATGTAGGGTCCATAATGTAATGACAGGAAGAGCGAACGTGAAAAATACACTAGTAGAACTAGTCCACAAATATACAGGTGAATACTTGATCAAATCATTACACTGTAATAATCGATAGTAAACTCTATCAGTTACACCAATGGATTTGAAGATGCTTACAAACTCCTACATGAGAAATAGTGTCTTGTTAATTAGATCAGCACCTTCTTGAGGAGCAGGTTCTGTCATAGATTTCAATGGTTGCGGTTGAGTTTGATTCTTGAGGATGGTCCAGCTTTGTATAAAATTGCATGTTTAAACAGTATACTACATTGTACCAACACATTTTTCTACTGTTAAGACAATTTTCTTTCAAAGCGTATTCAATTTTAACTGCCAGATGGACATTTTCCTTCTTAAAATGTAATATATATCACGCACAAGTGTGTAAAGTGTTACCATGTCAAGCCGGTTTGACGAATAGCCACAAATCGAGAGCAGGGTTCATTGGAACTACTTTAAGTAATTATATTATTATTGTATTTTATTACTTATTTGTAATTGTTATGTTATATATATATATATATATATATATATATATATATATATATATATATATATATATATATATATATATATATATATATATGTATATATATATAGGCTATTTCATAGTTTTATAGTAGCAAAATAATTCGATTAAACATTACATTTACTACAATGTTGCCAATATGATTTTTGATTTAATCAAAATTATTATTCTTATAACTCTGATGTTACCCTCTGCCTCTTTCATTATTTACTTTGGCTGTTTCGTGTTGTCTTAAATGATGTTGATACATTTTATGCTAATTGCAATGATGCATTTGAATTCAACATGGGGGAGAGTAGTACACCGAAGATTAGGTTTGCTTTGCCACTCTACGGTCATCTTATGTAGACAAGGGCTAAACAGACCGGTGGATTCCAAACCACTCACAAACATCCATGCCACTGCCAGGATTCGAACCTGGAGACTGTGGCATCAACGGCCAGAGCAGTGGCCAATTGGCCATCAGGCCGCAGTGCCTTGAAGAAGAAATGTAAAGGGTATCATCAGTATTTCAATGTGTAATGATTTTCAGAAACGAAGTTAAAAGATTGGCTAGATCATCGATAAAAAAGAAAGAAAAAGTTACTGTACAACGAGATTCACAATGTAAGTGTTGTAACCTTGATAGGGGCGTAAAAAATGACGTATCCTTACAAAAAAAAAATGGCCCCATCGTACTTTTTATATTCGATTTACTTTTATAAGCGCCGTCGGGGTTTAAATGAAATCCGGTTAGGATCAAAGATCACATAAAAAGTATCGACAGGCCATCAAAGTATAACTATAACCCAACTTCTAAAAAGTAACTATTTTATCACAATGTCGACAAAGCACTCCGATTAACCAAGGTTCTCATTTTTTACGACCCTCTCATCCGCGAATTTCTCCTGGAAATTCTGGAGCGCTGTGTCCTGCCGGCATTCAGAAGCCAAGAGGCACAGGACAATCTTTGGGCATTTAAGGAATCATACAGGATCGCCGAGTTGATGTCCTGGGTCTCAGGATCGTCGGTTTTTGTGATGCTGCCGTCATTTCCGAGTCTTGCTTTTATTGCCAAAGAACAAATAAGAGGAAAGTGGGTTTTTATGAGGTAGTGAAATAGTATTGTGCAATCAAATTTATTGTACTTAGAAAGCAATAGCTTTAAATATTACAATTAAACTACTTTTGCAATAGTTTGCACAAATTTTTACTATAAATTATATCGGATTTATTTATGATCCTTAATATAGGTAACTTAATTTCCTGCGTAATCACGTGCATGGGATAATTCATGAATGAGTTTGTCTTAAAAAAATCAGAAAAACTAAAAATCAGAAATTTAATCAGTTCAGAGATCAGTTTAATCAGAAAAACTAAAAATAAATAAACAAAATAAATAAAAAAATACGACTTTGCATCTATAATTAATAAGAATAATGAAGAAATTGTGCAATTAATCGTTGGATTAATTTTTTAAAGAATTGGCTAGAATAACACAAAAACAAGTAATATAAAAAACATTTTTTAAAGTCAATTCCTACTTTTCTTTCACTCTATTGTAGAAAGTCCTTTATAAATAAAGTCGAAATGTTCATCTTATATCTGGCGCCATCTATTGGTAGATACATACAACTTAAATCTAAAAAAACTAAAATTAATTCATTAAATTTAATGAATGAATTAATATTTGAAAAAACTGTATTAACATCTTGTGTCATCCACTACAAGTTTAAAAAAATGCATTTGAACTGAAGTGGAGGAATAAAAAGTATTTTATGAACGATTGCAAATTTGAACAAGATACATATATAGGGAGAGTGTGAGCTAATAGATGGAATTGTATAATATAGCAGCCGTTCTAAGAAAGCAGTCGTTATATTAACAAAAAACAGAATGAATTATAAAATTCCTGATTGAAAATGAAGTTTATTTTAAATGTTTACTTGCAAACATTTTAAGTAAAAGTTCAAAAAAAATAAAAATAAAAAATGTGTACTTTCAAAATGTTTACTTCGCAAACATTTTTTTATTAGTTTTTTTAGAAAGAATTAAAAAATACATATATAATTATTTATTCAGGGTTTTTATTCTTTTAAAAGAATAATTCTTAATTAAAAATAACTGACGAAAATCGTGATAAATGAAATGAATAAAAAAAGTTAATCGGATTATAGTGAAGGATTTTGATAATTGCGAATTAATTTTTCAAAATGCCAAATAATTATTCATTGATGGAATTATATGAAAATGTTTTACTTGCAGTATAAATTTATAGTACTTTAATTCATTATTTCTCGTTAACTTTGAACAAGTAAGTAATTAAGTAGAAAATATTTAAATAATATTGATCCATTATTAAAATAATGAGTTAATATGAATTAAACTCATTATTTTAGTAATAGATCAATATTATTTAAATATTTTTAACTTAATTTTTTTTTCTGTCCTGTCCTCAATATTTATTATTATTTATTTTTTTTAAATTTCTTTCGCGATCTTTTTTTATACATAATATTTATTTAAGTTTACTTCTCGAACTAACAATAATATATAATTAAATAATGTAAAGTTTCTCTGTAAGAGCGTCTGGAGAAAGCGAAAACAATTTTATTTCAATGAGCAAATGAGATTTTTCAAGAAAAGAAAATATTTTGTAATTCTGTTGTTTTTTATTTATTTAGTTATTTATTTTTAAGAAAAGTTCGCGTGATGCATTTTGTTCTTACATTCAATTCTAAATTTTATGGGTGACTTCTCGTTCGGACCATTACAATTATTTGTACTTAATTTTTTTTTAATAATTTAGCTATAATCTACGGATATATTTGTTGGATGTTTAATTAATAATCATGGCATGTGTTTTTTTTTTTTTTTTCTGATTTAGTAATTTTATATATTTATTTTAATTTTTGTATGATAATATTTAAAAGGAAAAATCAATATTTACCACATTTTTGATTGTACGTTTGTATGATATAGCCGAATCCTTAGAAATTAGATATTGTAGCAATGTATGTTAAGTCTTTCCAACTGAAATTTTGTAACTTTGGAATGTTTTCACCTATGCATGCGATTTAAGAATTATTTTTAGTATTATTTTAATGTAGCATCCAAACCTTCAAGTCAGTTTTTCTGGTAGACACTAAACTATAATATTTTAAGAAACAAAATATTATGACAGTTAAACATGATCAAAATAAAAACTAAGAAATGCATATTTTTTATTGTTAAAATTAAATCTTTATCTTATGTTAAAGCAGATTAACCCTTGAATGTTGTCGTTTAAAAGGGATGGTAGTTAATAGAGTGAGCTTTATTGTAAAATAAGTTTTTCGAAGTTTCTCTTAACCGCCAGGTATCATGTATAAGCAAATATGTAAACTGGAAATATGTTGGAAGATGTTCCTCTATCCGATTTTAAGAAGAAGAGTAAAGAAATGAACTCCATAGACCTCTGGGGGAATTTGTTCCAAACTGTAGAGGAAGCGACAAAAATTAGAAGTTTAATGGCCATAAAATCGATAAGATTCCTAATATTGAAATAAAATCTATAGCATCCAGCATAGATATTTTATGTAAATTCAGGCAGTAAATGAAATAACGTAAATATAATTTAACATAGAATTATAAAAGAATAAAGAGAGATTAATCATTAGCTCCTTAATAAACAACAATTTTCTTTGAAGTTTTAAAAACAGTTATAAGAATTTAATTTTAAAATTTCGTAAAAATATAAACCTACATTACAACTTTGATGACTTCTATTGCGGTGTTAGTCACTTTAAGTTTTAAATATACCTTTATACAATAACTCGAACCTAGAAAGAACGCGCTAGACCATTACACACATTAAACACCAAGAATTCTGAAATAACCCATTTAAAAGAAATATACCTAGAAATCCGCTATTACCCATACCACAAAATATACTTACAGGTTTGAATGCCTTCAGCGACTTATACAAGTTGGAAAAGGAAACACGTATACATGAAATAAATCCAAAGCAAATTTCATGATAAATAAGAATGTATTTATTCATATCTACCATTTAAATAGTTAGAATAAGTCATACAATCAATATTTTATTAACACAAGAATACTAATAAGCATTAATCAAATATAATATATATACAATATAACACAATAACAATTAATAATAAAAGAAATATGAGTGTTCCAACATCACATTATAATGCAGGTGCAATGTTCAAACTCATTCTCTGTGCATATGCCACAACTGCTGGCAAGGTGGGGCTTTTTTTCGAATTGAGTTCAGGAAAAAATTATGCCACTTAGGAGAATCGGGCGCAAGGAAGACCGGTCACTGTGAAGATAGATGTGCCGCTCCTTTCTGTATCGAAGCGGCACCAGGGGGATTATTTGCTATTTTAATGCGTATCATCTTTCAGAGGCAAACGCCTCCTGTGTCCATAGTTTTCTCGCCCAGTGAAATTTTGTATCTTTCGATGGCTAAATGTAGCACAATAGTAAGATCTCATTCTGCCTTTCCCGTTTCATAATAATTTTCAGCTTCTTTCTCTTCTTACAACCAGTTCCGGAGAACACCTCTCTGTCTCATTTTAATTATGTACTAAATCATGTACATAAATTATTATATTAAATGTTTATTTCTATTTACATTTAATTCACTAACTTTAATTCAATCATTAAAGTTGCCTGTTTTATCTCTCCTATTCTAAAAGCTCTGTTTACAAACTAATTCTAATAATGGTTCTTGATTAAAAAATCACTTGTTGCATTCATATGGTGCTGTTATCTTGAACAATGAGTTTCTTTGCTTCTGGAAACTAGAACTGTAAAGCGCGTCGTGAATGGAGGCGTAGCATGCACGTCAGCTGCTGAATATGCAGAACAGCAGGCACATCTATGGAGGATAAAAACTACAGGAAAAGAAGTTCAACCAGTAAATAGACAACAACCGTTTCAGTGATTGCAGTCTTTCTATTTGGTTATCATTTGTTTTATAAAAGAAAAGACTCGTGGCAACGGGTATACGAGTCTCATATAGTCATTCAGACTACTTTGAAGCGACAAGCAAATAGGAAGCAGTTTCCTCTTAAATTCTCCACAAAGGTAATATCATTCCTTTATCAACCGTCGGTGTGCTATTTGTGCTTCCTAAGTGGAATAAAACACCCACTTATATCAGCGAAAAAAAGGCTTATATGAACTCATTATGTTAAAGCTAATTATCGTACTAGCAGAACCCAGCCAGTTGTCCTATCAAAACATTGTATTGTAGAAAATTACATATTTCTGTTATATTCTCCATGTTCCAATATATGTGCATACTGATTTTCTTGGATATTGTTTGTACGATATATAACATGATATGCTGCAGTACTCTCTGATGGCAAGTAACTATGGATAGAACAAATCTATTTTCCCATATTCGAATACATACTACTGTGTCCAAAAAGTAAGACAAATTTTCAATTTGAAATTCCAGGGGCTTATAGAATTTCAATTCTTTTTTTCTTTTTTAGGTTGCTGGCACTGTCCTTGACATCTGTGCGAATTTTTACGTCAGAATATTCATTAGTGTTTGAGTTATGCTTGACTTTGCGAGACGCTAAAACTGATTCCGGCGATTTTTGAAATGTCTGAATTGATTGAGCAAAGAACTCGCATTCAATTTTGCTTGCGGAAACGTATAGAATATTACAAAATGCATTCGGTAAATATTTCTATATCAGAAGGAATTGTTTAGAAGTGCTATAAACAGTTCAAAGAAAACAGAGAATGCGTTGAAGACGAAGAGTTCTCTGGCAGACCATCAACCTCAACCGACGAAGCGCGCAACCAAAAATTAAAGATTGGGTGCTTATAAACCGTCGATTTACAATTAGAGACTTTCCTGATGATATTGGAATTTCAAAAGAATCGGACAATTCCATTTTGGGCCTCAAGCGCGTCAAATCTCGATGGGTATCGAAAACACTGAATGAGCCAGCTCACACTGCATTGATTCTTCGAGACTTTTTCGCCAAAAATGAAACCCATATAATTCCATAACCACCGTATTCACACCGTGGGATGTCTGGCTATCCCCTAAAATCTAAAGACCACTCCGGGGACACCGTTTTGAGTCGATTGAAGAGATCCAACGTGAATCGCCGCGCGCTTTGAAGGCCATCCCTGTCGATGACTTTTTAGCATGCATTGAGGATTGGAAAAAAAGCTGGCATAAGGGCATTGTGTCCGGAGGGGATTACTTTGAAGGTGATGAAATAAATTTGGAAGAATAAATAAAGAGTGTTTGAAAAAACATTATTCTTACTTTTTGGACACATTAGCATTATTACCAATTTTCATAGCTATTGGTTGAATGATGTAGAAGTTGACAGATTGCAGCACCATCTGGTGGCAACTTACAACAAAGGAGGACCCCTCATCCAATGACCCACTCAAACACACACAAAAATTTCATCAAAGAAACGTGACGTTTTAATGTCTTTAAATATCATTAAAAAATATTTTGTTATTTTATAAAACGAATTCAACCAATTTTAAGTCAGAAAACAAAACAAATTTGATTAAAAAAATTCGTAAAGCAAATGCTTCATTATTTTTCTTATTTAAGAATGTATAAAAGCATAAATATGAATAAACTATTAAAATTTATTTGTGTTTCATAGATTTTATTTATTAATATTTTATTAAGTCAAATCTCGATAATTGTTTCAATAAATTCCATTATTTTTCAACAAAATAAAACAATAATAAGTGCTTTTGAAATAAAAAAAAAATCTATTTAAATGTATAAAAAAAATTAATTAAAATTGTTGAAAACTTAAAAGCAAATAAATTTATTTATTTGATCGTCTACTTTGATTATCCAAACTCACATCAGAGTAAAGGCATTTGCTCAAAAGTTGATCTATAATATTTATATTTCATAATTTGAAAACAAATCACTTACTAATATTTTCTTAGTATCTCGTAAATTTTACATATTAATTTCAAAGCAATTAATGCATTGAATCTTAAACGAAAACAAAATAAAAATTATACTTTATATAACGGTTATTTATCTTTATATACACTTTATTAATCTTTTTATGATAACGGTATTTGGTATTGAATATCTTTTAAAACTAATCGAAAAAAAAATGTTATCATTTTTTTTTTAATTTTGAAAAAAAATTCTTAGACTTATATATTTGAAACCCCATATCACAAAATACTTCTTATCCAATTTGTGCACTCTTAATAACTTTCGTTACAATAAATACGAAACTTATTAAGAGTGCACAAATAAAAATACTAAGCGTTATATAATAAAGTTATAATAAATATAATAAGTTATAATATATATATATAATAATTTCGCTACAAAGTTCATTTCTAGTGTTTTATTGTTTGATGTACGTAATCTGTAAACAGAATGACTGTATAAGAATATAGACAAAATTAGATCCAAGACCAAAAGAAAATGAGATCTAAAATGAGAAAATTCTTTTACTCGAAATGACTAGAAAATAGACGCCAGATTCACGTCAGAATTTAATACCGGAATGCTATATGAATTCATAAGATTTATTATCACTTATTTTACGAAAATTTTCCTGTGATTTTCTGACACTCGTATTTGTTTTTCTCAATAAGATTTATTGCAGAAAAAAATTTAGCAAACTCGTATTTGGCAATCTTAGGCATTCTTGATGGACAGGGAATAAAAAAAGAGCAGGCATTTGGGAAACAGCACATCAGCTTGTTTTTGTTTTCGGCTCTTAAGGTTTCTTTCTGCGATGCGAGATACCTTCGGTGCGAAATCTGACATTTTTTTACCCTGCTTGTTATTGAGATGGATGACTTCTATACGTATCCAAGGATTTGCGTCATTCTTAAAAAGTTTGTTTTATATTAAGCAAACGTAGAATAACGCAGAAGGGGGTTTTATTAAAGGGTTAAGATTTATTGGACAACGAAATGACATAGTTCTTCATAAAATATTTCTGTTTGGTTTGTAACATTGGAATTAAAAGGTTTGAAAAAAATAGAAAAAAATTATTTCCTCAGATGGGCATGTTTTTCCTATTAGTGTAGTCAATTCCTACCATGTTTCGCTAAATATGTCTATCTATTTTCGAATTATACGGAGCCTACTCACATTTCATGGAATGAATACCAATCAAATATCCTAAAACTCCTGGTGGGATGTTATTCAAAGACGACCCCACCAGGGACAACGAGTGCAATAATATTATAAACCTGTATGTATTTGTGTGCTTGCCCTAAACTGTAATATTTTTAGTGTCGATTCTTCTTTGGAATATGTTTGATGAGGGATAATGTTCAACAAGTAATGGTTTTAATAGAAAAAAATTATTTCCTTAGATGACCATGTTTTTAATATTATTATAGTTGATGACAAGCACACAATTATACGCAGCCTACTCACATTTCATGGAATGAATACCAATCAAATATCCATGAACTTTTGGTGGGATGTCGTCAAAAGACGACCCCACCAGGCATAACGACTGCAATAATATTGTAAACCGGTATGTATTAGTGTGCAAGTCCTAAACTGTAATATTTTTAGCGTTGATTCTTCTTCGCCGGAATATGTTTGATGGGGGATAATGTTCCTCAAGTAATGGTTTTTATGCAAGAAAATTATTTCGTTGGATCGTCATGTTTGCCTATTATTGTAGTGTATGCCTTGCTTGTTTCGCTAAATATGTTTGTCTATTTTCGAATTATACGGAGCTATATCTACTCACATTTCATGGAATGAATACCAATCAAATATCCATGAACTCCTGGTGGGATGTCGTCCAAAGACGATCCCATCAGGGATATCGACTGCAATAATATTGTGAACCTGTATTAATTTGTATGCTTGGACTAATCTGTAATATTTTGATTCTTGATATATTCGTCTCTGGAATATGTTTGACGTGGAAATTTAATTTAAATTTTAATTTAAAATTAATATAGCTGAAAGTAGTCTACCTAAATGTCAACGCGGTTTACAAATATTATTATTAATGTTTCTCGAGTAATGGTTTTAATATAAAAAAATTATTTCCTTAGATGGGCATGTTTGCCTATTATTATTGTTGCCTATCCCTTCCATGTTTCGCTAAATATGTTTGTCTATTTTCGAATTATACAGAGCCTACTCACATTTTATGTACTGAATACCAATCAAATATCCAAGAACTCCTGGTGGGATTTAGTAAAAAGACGACCCCACCAGGCATAACGGCTGAAATTATATTGTGGACGTGTATGTATTTGTATGCTTGTCCTAATCAGTAATATTTTTAGTGTCGATTCTTCTTCATTGGAATATGTTTGTTGAGGGAATTTTGATTCAAAATTTAATTTAAAAGTAATATAGCTGAAAGTAGTCTATTTAAATGTCAACACGGTTGACAAATATTATTATTTATTCGTTAGATTAAATGTCCTCGAGTATTGGTTTTAATATAAAAAAATTATTTCCTTAGGTGGGCATGTTTGCCTATTATTATTGTAGTCTATGCCTACCAAGTTTCGCAAAATATATTTTTCTATTTCCGAATGATACGTAGCTATATCTATTCACATTTCGTGGAATGAATACCAAGCAAAGATCCATGACTCCTGGTATGGTTTGGTCCAAAGACGACCCCACCAGGGATAACGACTGAAATAATATTGTGAACCTGTATGTATTTGTATGCTTGTCCTAATCTGTAATATTTTTAGTGTCGATTCTTCTTTTTTGGAATATGTTTGATGAAGAAATTTTGATTCAAAATTTAATTTAATATTATATGGCCTTAAGTAGTGTACCTAATTGTCAACGCACTGTACAAATATTATTATTTATTCTTTAGATTAAATGTTCCTCACGTAATAGTTTTAATTAAAACAACTTATTTCCTCAGATGGGCATGTTTGCCTATTAATAATAATTTCTATTCCTACCATGTTTCGTTAAATATGTTTGTCTATTTTCGAATTATACAGAATCTATATCTACTCACTTTTCATGGAATAAATACAAATCAAATATCCATGAACTTCTGGTGGGATTTTGTTACAAGACGACCTCACCAGGGACAAGGACTGAAATAATTTTATTGCCCGGTATATAATTGATGTCGTGTCCTCATCTGAAATATTTGTAATTTTTTATTTCTGATTCCTACTTTTTAAGAATATGTTTGTTGAGTGAATTTGTATTCAAAATTCAATTTAAAATTAACATTGCTGAAATTTGCCTATCTACTGATATCTCAACACGAGTTACAAACTTTACTATTTATTCATTGCATCACATAAGAGTTTAAAAATAAGAAATGCACGAATAGTTTTCCGTGTAAGAATTCAAGAAATAATCTCCTCCATTCACATGAAAAATAATTATTATTTATCTCCCTTATTATTCCCTATTATTAAAATCGAAACTGGAAATTCTTTTAAGCAGTGTTTTTTATTTGTGTGTCGTTTAGTTTCCAAGTGAATTACGGTGCTAATTTATTAAAATTACTGTCCTTATGATAAAATTCTAAGGAATTATAATTTTTGTAGGCTATTTGACAGAGTTTAATAATTGGATAGAATTATTGGAGAGCATGTTATGCAGACAGGTTTTCTTAGCTAATGCTATGTTTCACTAATTACGGAAATTCGCATAAGAAAATAATATACCATACAATAATGATTAAAATTAATGACTTAATATTCTGCATTATTAAAACACATTACCTGTTTTCAATTTAAAAGCATAACAGTTTATTTTGTCTAATAACTTTCAGGTGCAGCAGAGGTTCAGCATTGTCACATAATTGTTTTTAATTTATATATTTTATAATAATTACAACTTTATATTTTACAATTTTAATACTTTCATACCATTCTAAAATAATTTAGAAATACGCGAAAAATTAAGCCTTTTTCATTTTGTAAGAAAAAAAATGAGATATATAGGGTGCTATTTGATTCTAGAACCTAGAATTCTAGGAGTGACAAAGTGATTACGTTTACATTTCAATTGTTGACGTTAACCATTGTGATAGTTATTTGCAGAATATTTGAGTTATAGTAAATAGATAACATAAATATATATTCTATTAAATATTTATTCCGATTATTCTGAGTTGTTCTTATAACGCATGTCAGCTACTGATACAGAAAGTAAACAATTTTTATGATGCAGACACATAAAAAAAATGGCATATTAGCTAATAATTTTGGCGTAATTTTATCGCAACAACGATTATTATTTTTGCCGAATGATAAATTTATGTGAGTTAGCAAAGCATAATTACACATAATAATTTGGCTATAAAGCGATTAAATTTGACGTAAAAGCAATTTACGAATAAAACTGTGGTGAAATAATGATATATTTTGAGGTTATATTTACAATATGTGGCGTAAAAAGAAAAGTTTACAAATTTTGCTACAGTAGTGGTCAAATTTTGGCGATAAAGCGATATAAATTCGCCTAAAGTATTAGACATAATTTTAAGCTTAATATAGGCCTAATATAGGCATAATTTGTTTGGCATAATAGTGCTAAATTTTGGCGTAAAAGCGATAGCAATTGGCGCAAAAATATTCAAGGAATAATTTTTTTTTAGTGATAGAAATTTGACGATAATGCATTAACTTTTGGCATAAAAGCAATTTAAAAAACAAAATTTGCTTAGTGAAAAAATTTGGCTATAAAGCGATAAAGAATTTCAAGGATTAAAATTTTGGCAAGATTGTGATAGTATTTGGTGATAAAGTACTTTCAGGAATAAACTTCGATGTAATAGCTATTTGGCTACTAAAGTTGACGTAATAGCAATGTTTGGCGATAAATTTTGGTGAAATAGCATTTTACGTTGACATCGAACTCGGCAGCCATTTTGTTTGTTTACTTGACGATTTGGCATCCCAGTGAAGGATTTTGGCGTAATATCATTTTACCACGAAAATTTCCTACATTCGTTTCCATGCTTCCTGGCGGTGCATTTGGCATAAAGGGTAGATTTTTACCCTTTTTTTTAAGAAAATAATATCCGTAATATTTATAGAGTGTGTTATCATTTAATCAATTTTAAAAAATAATAGCTTAAAAAAATAACGATGATTGTTAGTTTTCCCGTGAAAGGCCGACTAAAACTGACTATCATATATTAGTGATATATGTCTAGGTTATTATAATAGTAAGGGCACCCTGAAATACATTATTTAACAAAACCAATAAATTTGCCATTTTAAGGGCATATGAAAAAAAAGTGACATAATGAAATAAAACTATTTTTTTGTTTGAGAAACCCTAGGGGAAAAAATGGTCCTGCGTGCCAAACATCGTGATATGCTATGGCTGTCTATTGTTTGGCGGCATTTTTACATTTGGAGGGACAATGGGCTCTCTAACGAAAAAGTACGAAAATAAATTATAAGTCTGAAATTGAGCGGTAAATTTTGTAAGAAGATTATTTATAAATACGTAAATAAATATTTTAGTTTTTATAACTATAAGTTCCATAAAATTTTGATTTGCTGGATTTACTATGTAAATGGATCTTTTTCTCTAAAAATACACGAATTTTACACTGTACAAAGCAAAAATATCTTAATTTCTATATTGGCGATTTTGGCTAGTAATTTGGCAATTTTACAACTTTTCAACATTTATCACAACTAAATTGTAAATTTACATAATTTTCAAATATTATATTTACCCTAAATTCATTTTAAAGTAATTCACATTTAAAGTTAAAAGTATATTTACGTTTATCGTAAAAAAGTAAGGCAATTACCTTTATTCATCGTCCCAATCTCAAAAAAAGTAACAGACAAAAGTTTCAGACATTTGATAGTAAATTACATTTAGTGCTTCAATTCAAAAAGCAAGTTATTTGATTAGCGTTTCCAAATATTTATATTAAAAGTATAAATTACGAACCCGTGAGGCGTGGTGGATAGCAATCTTGCAAATTCAACGGAAAATAGTTGTGGATGTGGTTGTGCGTTTCCCTTCATCAGTAAGATGATTTTTCAAGATGGCAGAAAAACGCGTCTTCACTCGATGCGAGTCAGGTAACAACCGACTTTTTTTTGCCTGTTTAAAGAGTGAAATCCTTTGTTTAGAAGTAGCTTTCCAATAATGCTTCTGACAGTATTGTTATTAATCAAATTAAAAGTGCTTGTTTTGTTGTACACATTATTCTTGCTATTATATTGTTATTTTAAAAAAAATAGAATATTCAATAAACTTTAGATACATAATTATCAATATTTTAATAAGATTTGTATTTTATTTTCTTGTTCGTTTACACGACAATTCTGTGACTCATTACATTTTCTATACTTTTCTTTTTTCGTCGAGAAACAAACAACTGTTCTAAAGGGGCTACTTTTTTAGAGTAAGGAATGATACACCGTAATTTGCAATTCGAATTTTGGCCATACAAAACACTGATGGACAGATAGCTTTCAGTTTTGGTAAGTTTAAAATTAGAACTGAATAAGAAAGCGTACCGCAAGTTCCATGCTTGGAATGGCCACGATATAATTCATATACTATTTTCGATGGACTCAATGAAAAGATGAAAACAAAAGAGGGTGCTCGCAATTCGCTCATGAAGTGAGCACAATGCACCCTGGACAAAATTAAACCTGCTGTCTGATTTTTCAAAGGATCAAACAAGCTTAGAGCATAGTCTCCTTAATCCAAGATCTTGAATAAAATACAGCCCATTCAGAAGAATTGATAATATTTCCAAATTATATTGCATTCAAATTGTTCAAATTATTCGTTTATTAAAAAAGAAAAATATTTTTCTCAAATGTATTAAAATATTTTTTTTTAAGTTTCCATAATCTGGAAAAAAATTTGAAGAATAATATAAAGAGTAGTCTTTGAATTTGTTTATGGACAACATTGAGTTATTAGTTTAATACTTTATACAATGATTTAAAATGCCTTAAAAATTAGACAAAAAGGTTTGAAAAAAATTAACTTAATAGTAATTTTTGCAATTTTATTTTGAAATTAAAAAATATATATATAAATAAACGGAAAAAAATCGTACAAAAAATTTTCATCGAAGCGCGACATATGACCCAGTGGTAATTTTCGTAGTTAGTGTGCTGGATGTCTCAGATTTGACTGAATCCAAGTATTAATACTCCCTATGACCAGAGCCGGATTTTCCTGTAGGCTAACTAGGCTTCATCATAGGGCCTCAAGATCACGAGGGGCCTACATTCAAATTGTTAGCAAAATTAGAATTGCGCTATTCTAAAAACAGTAACACTAAAACACTGAATCAAAAATTAGGAGAAATTCTACACATGTGAATAATAAACAAACATAATAAGTAATTTACAAACTTAAAAATGGGAGGTGAAAGGGCCTCATAAGTGGAATAGCCTAGGGCCTCTTTGCATCTAAATTCGGCCCTACCTATGACATAAAATATATCGTTTCTGCTTTCCTAATTTCTTATTTGCAAGTACATTCATTTCCATTAACATTTAGCTCTGCATAAAGGTAAAATCTTCTAAATAATCAAGATGGCTTTTAAGCGATTGCGGAAGAGGATTTCATTTGAAGATGTGGAAATAAAGAGTAGAAAAGGGTTGCGAAAGCCGATATTCTGAGAAGAACGCTTTTCTGTCTTCAAACCCGCAATTCAATCCATTGTAATGGCCCTCCATTACCATCAACGTGTCACATGTTGAATACGTGAGTTCAAAAGCTGGTAACACTTATCTGATGGTATGTGTGTCATTACTTTCGAAGAGAGGTCGACATGCATCCAATCGCACGGGATTTTAGATGTTAATTGAGAATCCTTTTGTAAACAAGGACAGTTGGACGAAATCTTCATTATTAAGTTCAATCTCCGATTGGTTAGTATTTGTTCTGTTGTGTAAACATGAATAAAATTAGCCTCATATTTCCGAGCAGAAGAAAAGAGATCATCTCATCAAATGGGAAGAATCTCTGTGGAATTCATGTTAAAATATGAATTCACACGCGCATATATGTATCTGAAATTAAAATTGTTTAATTCAAAATTCTTAAGGATAAGGTCAAGAATTTTGAATTAGACAATTTAAATTTTCAGGTTATGAAATTGAGCCTCATTTGATGGTACATATAACTTATATTATGAATTCTAAGTTGCTAGGGTTTTTTTTTCACTTATTCAGTTCCCAATATCAAGTCTTTATTTAGAAGGAATTAATTGTCAGCAGTCCATGGAAGTAAACACTAAAACAAACAGATATGATTTCATCATTTGAAATTTACTTTTGCATTTAAGACTATTTTACGTAAGAAACGCTTTTATTAGTGGCGATAGAGTGTACAGTATTTTAATTGAAAAAATATAAGTATGATCCTCGTACAAAAGTAAATAGTAAAATGAATTGTATTAACAATTTTGGTGCCTGTGACGTGAAGATGGGCAGTTAATGTTCTGCCGTAGAAAAGGATTTTTCCTTCAGAAAGAAATGTACTTTTTATACGAATAGAATTGAAAAGTGTTACTGAGAAATATTTAGTTATTTCTTGATGGATTATTTTGACTACGAGCCAGCGCGTAAGAGGCATTAGAAGATAAAAGTATTTTCTAAGTGCCACTTGTGTTTGATTTGCGAAAATGGAACAAAATATTGAAAACAAATAACAAAATGTATTATTTTTATAGGATACTTTATCACTCACCAATATTTAATATAAATGAATTATTATAAGTTGGTTGACATGCTATGATTACTGCAAACAATATTTTTAAATATTTTATTTAAGGATCGCATTCGCATCGCTAATATAACTGATACCAATCCGGCACTCGAATGAAAACCAATGAAATTCGAATTTCATCGTCTGCAAGAAGTTTATTAAATTGCGTTTTTCTTTTTGAGAGGGCGAAGACCCCGCAGAACTAGCATCTATACAACTCATTGACTAATAAAACTGATAAATTCGGAACCACATACCTTTACAACTAGCTTCTAACTTTTACTCCACGCCAATAGCAGCAGACGTCTAACATACATTGTCTATTGAAGCGGAGACGAAATGTTGAGGTATTTTTTCTTCCCGCGCGAACGCGTGACTGGCCTGGAGCATCATATATCACGCACTGTCCATGATTGGCTCTTGAGTGTTCAAGCCACATTACACGTTGGAGCGAGATCGACAGCGAAAGTGTTAAGTTAAATTTAGAAAGGACTGCTAAAGGCGTGAAATATAATAACTCGAACTGGAACTCACGCATTTTTAGAATTTTGTCATTCATTTATTTAAAAAACATTCTTAAATTTCTCTCATTAAAACTAATCTCATTCTTTCATTAAAAAGCACATTGGACAAAAATTCAAAATTTTGTTTTTAAATGAAAAAAAAATATTTCTCAATAATTAATAAATCATTTAATTTATATATCTCTCTCACTTTTAAACCTTCACAGGCCGTGTAGCCCCAAAAGAAAATTTATATTTCTTATAATACCGCTTGTTACGTCGAAACCCAGGTTCCCCTGCTTAAGGGAACCTGGGTCAACGCCCTATGTCCAGAAAAACATCCTGTCTGGGGGGTGTCTGGCGGGGGGTGAGGGCCAGGGAGAGAGAGAAAGAATGTAAGTAAAGGGATTTGAGCAACTGCGACCAAAGAGAGAGGCCGTGTAGCAGTGCATCTTCGAGCATGATGGCTGCATAATTAAAAGAGTTGAACCTTTGTAACCAACGAGAAAGGTTGCGTGTGGCAGTCCATCTTCGAGCTTGATGGCTGCCTAAATAAAGGAAATTTATTTACTTACAGTCCACTGTGTCGAATATTATTGGAGTTTATTTATGTGTCCAAGCTATCGAACACCGTTTTAAGAGTTTAACCTTTTGCCTTATTTATAAACTACTTGAATGGGTTTCATTTTCTCTGTAAATGCTTCCTACTTTACCCTACCGCCATAATATAGAATAACGAGTCATAACTGGAATATAATTAAAAGTAAAATAAGTAAAAATTAAAAAGGTTTTGTTTAAGTTTTAATCACTGTTGATTACATTTCGTTTACATTCCATTTTCAAAATCTTGTTCTTTAATATTTCATATTTTTTTTTCATTTCTTTTAAATTGTTTTAAGTTTTAAAATTATTTTAAAATTAAAGCTATTAAATAAGATTTAAATAGCTATACAATATAATAGCATTTCTTTGGAATGCATGTAAATATTATAGATTTATGTCAAGATAAAAAAAATTTGTTTAAATAAAAAAATGAAGCATTAAAGCATATGCTAATTATTAAATCGAACTATATTAAAGTAAAAAAAAAAAATTAAAGATTTTTCATATATACATCATTTTCAAAAAAAATTGTCTCCAAATATACATATCTCAAATATATATGTTTCAAAATATATATATCTCATTTTTTAATTCAAAAAAATTGTTTCAGGAAGAAAGAAGAGGAATAGAAAAAGAAATAAAATATTCAGTTTTCAATGATCCGGAATCCAAAGGTAGGAAAGACATGACACAAAAATCAAATAAAATTAATATTTCAACTCTTCTTATATTGAAAGATGAATTTTTTCAAGAATGTACACGTTTTTCTTTTTTCTTTCAAGGTTTCATGTTTCTGGATATTTTGTTTGGGTTTTTATTAAGTCTCATCATTGTGAGTCACTGCTTTTTTTTTCTTTTTTTTTTTATATAATTGAAAAACTTCTTCTAACATCCAAAAGTATTTGAACTAAAAATTTTCTTTTTGAGATATATTTTCACAAGAATTTCCAAAGTTTTTTCTTTAACTTTTTGTATCACATTAAAAAGGAGAATTTTCTATCAATTTTTTCAATCCATTTATAAATGACTTCATGTTAGAAATTTTCAAGAGATAAAAATATATAAAATTCTTTGAAAGTTGATAAAAAAAAAAAAAAATCAATTCTTTGAAATTTGCAAAATTATCTGAAACAAATCCTGTTGGTATTTTTTTCCTTTTTAAATTTAGTGCTTCAAAATTTCATCTTACATTTAATACGAAATAAACATCCTTATATTTTCCTGCTGGCCAATAAAAACATTTAAGAAGTACGAAATATATAGTAAGGAATCTTTAGAGAGAGAATAAAAAAACCAAGGGATCATTTTCACGCCCATTGGAGAAGATAAAAAAAATGTTTACGAAAAAAGTTTCATAAATATGTAAATAATTACATATTTATATTTTTTTAAATTTTCTAGTTGTTTTATTTCAAATGCTTAATATTTAAATTTGATTTGATGATTCTCAATAACCACTATTTTTTTTTCTTATTATTACTCTACCCTGTTACAATTACTTGGCCATTTTGGAGGAAAGCTAAACGGAGATTCTGTAAATTATTAGACGCATTCTAAGACATATGTATTAAAAAATTATGCCCATTCTCTCAAAAGATTCCCAAGTGGCTATAGCTCTGGCCTTTGTCGCTTCAGGTTCGAATCCTGGAGGTGGAATGGACGTTTGTGAGTGGTTCGGAAACCACTTTAAATTGTTGGTCCCGGTTTGCTTAGCCCGGGTCTACATCAAATATGGGGCTAGATGATTTTAAATGCTGCCCGCGGAGTTATGGGGCATTTCCAAAGTGGCCGGCAAGATCATTTGGGTTGGCCACTTGTGCATTAAAATATTCGAAAATTATCTAAAGATATGATGTTGGAAACACATTGGCCATCTTGGATTCTTCTGCATACTTTTTTCCAATTTCTTAAAGGCTATTTCTATTTCCCCTTCTGTGATGGTTGACGTATTCTTTTGGAGCTATTTAGCCACTAGGGACTCCATCTCCGATATGACAGTGTAAATAGAGTTGGAACTATGTAAATTGCCCAGAATATATTTATAAATAAAATTAAAAATTAACTGACAGTCATAAACATATATATAAAAAAAGAAAAAAATTTAAATAGAAATTAAACTAAAATTTTACGCGGACGTTTTAAATCATAATTGAAAAGGTAAGAGTCAATAATCTCCTGGTTAGCAGTATTTTCATGATTCATAAGCGTGTCAAAAAAAAATTAACAGAGATATATTTAAGAAAATCTTTTAAGAGAGGAATGTTAATAGCTTTGTAGATATCAGAATTGCGCATGAATCATTTAGAGGAGCTAATATGGCGCAGAGTGATATTTTGTAAAGTTTCAAGCGTTTTTAAATTAGATTTACCTGCATAGGACCAGACCGGGCAAGCGTACGTGAGAATTGAACGAAGCATAGCAGTATAAAGAAGAATTTTGTTATCTCTGGTCATGGTATCCCCTTCTGTGCCTCAGTCTTATTGTATAAGTAAAGAAAGGATTTTCGCTGAGAAATTTGAGAATATCCGATCAGTTTGGGAATTTATGGGTGGCCATTTACAATCGTGAATCTTTTTTTTGTGTGTGTGACTACTGGCATCTTTTAGGGAGGGGGCTGAATGGCTCCGGTGTTCGGTGCCACAGGTTTCGGATTCGAGTCCCGGCGGGGCCATGGATGTTTGTAGTGGTTCAGAATCCACTTTAAACCGTAGGTCCCGGTCTAATAGGATCGTGGCAAAAAAACTGGCGTCTTTTATGACTTAACATAGGAATGTTAAGTCATAAAAGACGCCAGTTTTTTTTAAATTTTTATTCCTAATGCAGCTGGCAGACACTTATACAGCTTGGTATTGGATGCCTTAAGGCAAGCGCTGCACAGACGTTACTCACTTTGCATTACCCAGGGGACGCGTGTAACTTGAAGATAAGCCACGGACGCGGAGTAACAATGCCCCCGCAACGCTCAACGATCCTATTAGACCGGGACCTACGGTTTAAAGTGGATTCCGAACCAATACAAACATCCATGGCACCGCCAGGACTCGAACCCCAAACCTGTGGTACCACTCGGCCATTCAGGCCCTTCCTCGCACTTTTTTGAGTGCTGGAAACGATTCTCATGCAGTATTGTAAATGCCACGAGGTCTTTTCCTTGAACTCCCTACACCTGGATGGTAGACAGGTATTTGTCTAATCGCTTCGTTGCGGATCTGAGGATTCCAGATCCAAATTCTTCGTTGCGGATCAAGATGAGACCCCCACCATCTTTTCCGTTTGACAGAGAGAAACAAGCCACTTTATCTCTGGCTATCAGTGACAGCTGATCATCCCTTTAATGTGCGGAAGACACCGACTCTTGCCGGTGGAATCGTCCCTGATACGATCTCAGAAGGGGGGGCTTTAATGAAAATCAATAAAGAAAGCGATCCCACTCTCAGATTTGTCAAATAAAGAGCTCGTTCCCACCGAGGCGTGAGGCGGCGACGCGTCACGCAGCAGGGAAGAAAAATGTTTCGACCCGTTCACACCGAAGCTTCAGAAATCGCTTTACGCCTAGTGAAGTTCCAGTTACTTCTACTAGATGGCAGATCTACTACTGGCTGAATCCAAGTCACATGACGCGGCAAGCATTCGAGAGTTGAAAGTTGGGCAACTCGAAGCGGTGGATTTCAACCGATTTCAGGCGAACGCGGTGAGGCTAGTGATCGGTCAACGCCTCCCGTCTCGGTGTGAACGAGCCTTAAGAAAAGTATTTTCGTAAAAGAGCCAGTCCCCTCCTCCTCCTAGCCAGCAAAAACATGGATCCTTGATCTTCAATTCTCTCTCTTCCACCTGTTCAGATTGTGCAACGGATTCGTTAATTTTCCAGGAAACTAACATTCCTTTTATAAATGATTTCTTTTAATTATTTACTTAATGTTTGCTCTCATTATTTCAGAGTTAATCCTTATTAGTCAATTTTAAAACTTTAGAATTTGGTAAAAAAAAATGAACGCTACTTTATATAAATGAAGGCATGGGAATTAAATTTCCCGAGTACTCCCATGACGTTGCATATCCTCTGCCTCAATTTTGCATTATTTTATTTATCAAAATGGGCCATCAGAATTACTCGCTTAGGAGGCGAAGTTTTCAGTCTTTATAGTGAAAAAGCAAATGACTTTTATTTTATGGCTTTTTTTGTTTAATCTGCGTGTTGTGGACCTGAATGTTTCCGATATCCTTAAAATTTGAACTTTCATCATCATCAGTGGCGCAACAGCCCTATGGTGGGCCAAGGCCGTCTGCCTACTGGCAGATTTCGAGATAGGACATGTTTTGTTTTTACGGGGCAGGGTTGGCCAATGCTCTACAGTCGTATTAGACCGAGACCTACTGTTTAAAGTGGATTCTGAACCACTACAAATATCCAAGGTAACATAAGGATTCGAACCCGAAACCTACGCCACTGCGCTTGCCATTCGGCCTTCAAGCCTCTGTTGCACTGTAGAGGAGAATAATTAAGTTATAAACAAAATAGCAGTGCTGTCAATAGTTGATTGCTGCCAACTTGAATATATATCAAATATTGTTATTGTAAGTTTATATTATCAGTCCGCGTGGCTAGCGCTCTTGCGATCGGTACCACAGGTTTCGGGTTCGAGTCCTGGCGGTACCATGGACGTTTGTAGTGGCTCGGAATCCACTTTAAACCTTACATCACGATTTAACAGGGTTGTAGAGAGTAGCCGGGGAATTTTCACTCCGTGGCTGTAGCTTATCTTCAAGCTACACGCGCCTCCTGGGTCGGTGCAGCGCTTGCCTCAAGACATCCAAGGCAATTATCGAAGTGTTTACTAGCTGCATTAAAACAAAGAAAAAATTTTTAGTGAAAAAAAAAATGGCACTGAACCCTGAAAATAAAAAAATAAAAAACGGAAAAGAAAATTTTTAATAAATATATTATTTATATGCATATTTTCAGACTGAAATTTCATTGAATTATTTATCGCTTTTTTATTACTAAGAAATATCTGTTTTCCCTAGTTTGGACATGTATTTTTTTTAACTATGAAACAATTGTTCTTCCATTTACAATAAAATTTTTTTTTTATAACTTGTTTTTTAATTGAAATTTATATAAACACGAAATTTTCTAAAAAGCAATAAAAAAAAGTTTTTTTTTCTCTAGGATTTTGAGAATTTAATATTATCATTCTGCCAAGAAACATTATATTTCAAATATTGACCCTTTTCCTTTAAATATTGGAAATATGAAATATATTCATGGTCTACTTTGTTAGTAGATACTTATTATTTATTTATTATTATTTAAATAAATATAAAAACATATTTCTAAAATAAATTCTATGAAGACTATAAAATTTCAAATTTTTTTTCTTCCTGATGCAGCTGGCAAATACTGAGCACCGGCTGCACCGCTGTTACTAATTTAGCAAAACCCAGGGGCACGTGTAGCTTGAAGATATGCTTCGGACACGAGTAACACTACCCCCACAACGCTCTGCGATCCTATTAGACCGAAACCTACGGTTTAAAGTGGATTCCGAACCACTCCAGACATCCATGGCACCGCTGGGATTCGAATCCGAAACCTGTGGTACCGAGCGCCAGAGTGCTAGCCATTCGGTCATCAGCCAGACAAAATTGATGCATAATGACGCACGTGTACGATTTACTCAACATGATATGTCCATTTTAATTAACATAATAGTATAGGTCCATTTTAATTTTTAAAAAAAATATGACATTTAATTTCTTTTAAAGGTTTTCGGAATTCGATAAAAAAAAAAATTAAAACATGAATCAGCTTTAGTTTAGAAAAAAAATGTAAACTTTAGAAAAAATATTTTATTCACTAGAGAGTTTTTGCATACCGTACGCGTTAGTTACCGTAGGACGTCTGTTAGCTTTTTCTCCCTAGCGCGCATGCTCATAGGAAACATAATTTCCTATGAGCATGTGCGCTAGGGAGAAAAAGCTAACAGACTTCTTATATTGTTGTTCTAATTAGCTATGCCATAAGTAACAGCTGCACCGCTGTTACTCATTTAGCAATACCCAGAGGGTACTTGTAACTTGAAGATAGGCTACGGAAGCGAGTAACATTACCCCCACAACACTCTACGATCCTATTAGACCGGGACCTACGGTTTAAAGTGGATTCCGAACAACGTGTAGTACCGAGTGCTAGCCACTTGGCCATCAAGCCGCTAAGGTTTCATATTGTTTATTTATTATATAATTTTTATTATTTATAACATATTTTTTATTTATCGTTAGACCGAGACCTATGGTTTAAAGGGGATTCCGTAACCACTACAAACATCCATGACACCGCAAGGACTCGAACCCACAACCTGTGGTACCGAGCGCTAGCCACTCTGCAAATCAGGCCGCTAAGATCTCATATTGTTTACAATATACTTTTTATTATTTATAAGATATTTTTTATTTATCGTTAAAAACATATTACATTTTAAAATTATTGTTTTGTAGTCCAATAAAATGAGCAAATTGTGTTGATCAACACATATTAATCAACAAAAATTTTTTAGACATGAATAAAAAAAAAAACGATAATTAAAATTCTTTTGACATGCCTCTTTGGCGTTTGATTACTTCGAAGTAATAAAAAATCAAATATTATAGGTTCAAATATTTGAAAATACTTTCTAAATTAATGTAATATCACTCATTTTTTATTTATTTTCTTATCATATTAATTATTATTACATATAAAAAAATAAATATGGCTGAAATAATTTCTTTTTAAAGTTTTTTTTTTTCTTGTACAATTAGAAATACGTTAAAACGCATATAAGCATTCCGTGGCCTTAAAAAACCTGAATATCCATAAATTAAATACATCTTCACACAGAAAAATAGCCTCTTTAACTAAATGGTAATATTCTAATTTATTGGATGGTTAAAAACGAACTTCAGAATGTTTACAAAAAAAAAATGAAGAAAAAAAAAAGCATCTGCCGATCCCAGAAAAAATAGTCACAACAAGCGAACACGTGACAAAGTACATAATGAAGATCGTTTGGTGATCATCATCATCTTTCGGGTTAACGGAGTGCCTTGGTCAGATGGCGACCTTTGACTCCAGAGTAGCAACGTTAGAGTTCATTGGGAAAAATACATAACATAATACAAGCAATAAAAGAGTAAGTAATCAAGGTTCTGCCCAAATTAAAAATAAAAATTATATGCATTTAATTAAGGAATAAAAAGGTTTACAAAATGAATTAAGAGATTTAAAAGAAGTACAAAGTATCAAAGTAAGTAAAAAAGTAATAAGAATAATAAAAATATATACAAAATATATACAAAGGAAAAATTTAGAAAAAGTGAAGTATGCTACAAAGTAGAGTAATTGCTGCTAGAAATGATGACGAAAGTCTAGGTCAGTTGCAAATTATGCAAAGACGCCCGAGGGCGCTTAGCGTTTTCCGGCAATGTGAAATCGTATCTGGGGAGATTACGAATTTCATCATTGGGAATGAAGTTAAGATTTGCGTAAACATTTTTCGCAGTTTTAAACATGAAATTTTGAATAGTAGGGAGGGTTAAGCTACGACGGATGTCATCATTTCTAAAGTACCAAGGAGAATTAGTGACCATACGGAGCATTTTGTTTTCGTTTGGTGATTCACAGTTGGACATAAGTATTATATACACTACCGTTAACCAATCAGTGGGCTGCTTTCATCTCCGTATAAAACTGTCCTGTCGTATTCCAATTTTTGATCGGATGCTAATTCGATTGCGCTCTCTGTTGTCATAAAATCTTGTCATTTTTCTATTCCTATTTAATATGTTTTAATAATTTAAATTTTTTACTATAATTGTATTTTCGTGTTTCATTTCTTCATATATATATATATATATATATATATTAATTGAACTTTTTTGTGCTTCTGCATTTTTGTATTACTACTTTTTTCCATTGCTGTTATTTCCTTGAATTGGTAAGTTTGATTTTAATTATAAAAATTATCTATTTATAATATATTTGTATTTGCTTATGGTTCAAAACAATTATATGTTGGCTTGCTATTATATTTGTTATTAATGTTTCTTGATATCGGCGATTAATTTTGTTGAATCTCTCAACAATTAATTTTGTTTACGATTAATTTGTTTAACAAACTCAGTATTTATTTTTCATATTTTGGTGATCTTAAAGTAATAAAAATTCAGCATAAAACAAAAGTGTAGTAGATGCCTTTTTTATATTCAGTAACGGATTTAGGTATAGAAATGGGCCTAGGACGACAAAATTTTCGAAGCGGCAAAAATTTCAAATCGATTTTGTTTTTTATCCACTGTAAGACCGAATTTGAATGCTTCTTTTCTTGCTTTGACAACCTCAAGATGTCAATATTTAAAGGGTAGAATTATTTTTAAAAATAATTAAAAGTGTAAGTAGGAAAATTTAATATATCTAACTAATAGGTACTAAAAAATTTTTCGTTAAGTATAGCATTTATCTACTGACGTCAGATTTTTCTTAAAAAAATCTAAATGTAGCGTTTGTTTGCTCATCATTATAACACAAAATATTAATTCACCACCCTATTTAATTATACCTTTGTCCCGTTACTCAAAAACTTTATTTTTTTTTTTTAATCTTACATAAAAATTTTCTAGCTCTAAGTAATGTGAGGCGTTTTTCAAAGATTACCATGATCAATTTAGAAAGGTCATACTAGAATTTGGAAAATGACAAAAATATAAAGAAATAGAAATTTTATTTCTATATTTTAATTTATATTTAATTTATGCTTAAATTCAATACCTAAATTTAATTCTAATCCATTATTACTATTCGTATTATTATTATTATTATTATTATACATAGTAATGACGTCAAATTATGTTATTACCTTTCCATGTTTTTTATAATTAATAATATATTCAATTAATTAATCAATCAATTAGTTCAATTAATTCTAATTATGTTAATTAAAACCTTACAACACAATTTTAAGTATTTTTTTAAAATTTTAATAGAAATCACCTAATATTAAAACCTGATTCAAAATGGAGGTTTTTTTGTGTCTCTGATTATGCGCTGTATGAAAAGGTTATTGTATTTTATGCTTACATAAAAAAAGCATTTGTTAAAATTGTGGATATTATTTTTTATTTCAATTGTTTATTATAAAATAATTTAGAGTAATTTTATAATTTCATGTTTTTTATTAAGCTTTCATTTTATTATTGATACTCTTCAAGTTATACTTCTATTATTTAATTAAATTATTAAAAAACTGTTTTTCAATATGGAAAAGAAGTTTCGGCAAAAAAAAATATATTTATTTATTTTTTTAATTTAAGAAACGTTCCAAGAAATTTAAAGCACTGCTGATACGAATAATTCTGTATTTCTAATTATGTTAATTAATACAATAAATCACAATTTGAAGTCTTTTTTAAAATTTTAATAGAAATCTTAACTATTAAAATTTCACTAATATTAAATTGCTTTTTTTTTGTCTATGAACATGCGCCGTATAAAAAGAGGTTATTGTATTTTATGTTAACAAAAAAAAAACATTTTTTTAAATTGTGGATATTATTTTTTAATTCAATTGTTTATTATAAAAGAATTTCGAGTAATTTTATTTGTGTTCATATTTTCAAGTTTTTTTATAATTAATATGTTCAATTAATTAATCAATTTTTATTTAATTAATCAATCTTTTTAATTAATCCACTAATCAATTTTTTATTTCAATTGTTTATTATAAAATAATTGAGAGCTTTCATTTTATTATTGATACTTTTCAAGTTAGATCTCTGCTAACGAATAAATCAGACGCCAAAAAATTTTGTGGATATCTTTTGCAAATATTTTTTGTTATATCGTTGCATTCAAATAATGCCCGGTTATCGTCAGAAATTTGAAATTATTAATTCGCCATTTAAGAAATAAAACTTCTGAAAAATTTAATATATTTATTTTTAGAAAATAATAATGACGTTTTAATGCTAATTTATGTGGTTTTTAAATCTTTTTTTTTACCGGTTCCATTATTTCCCTACAGCTCTTGATTTCTTACGAATTCTTTAAATTAATTATTCTAGAACATATATATATGAAATTTTCTACATAAGTTATAAAAAAAATCTCAAAATATATATTTGGATACAGATAGAAAAACTTGCTCATTTTCCTGCTAAATATTTTTTTTTTATTAAAAAAGAACTCTATTTTAAAGCTATCGGTTTGATTCTATTATCTTTAGAGGCGTAAAACTTACGAATACCTTTCCCTTGTAAGAATCTTGATACGATGTACCCCCCCCCCTCCCTCCCGCTTTTAAAAATAATAATTCTAGAACTAATTTATAAAATGTTCTCCTTAAATTTAAAAAAAAAAAAAATCTCAAAACATATATTTAGATATAGATATATAAACTTGCCCATTTTCCTGTTAAATATGTTTGTTTTATTAAAAAAAACTATATTTACCATTGGGCTTCCTTAAATACTTCACTGTAAAAGCTATCTGTTTGATTCTATTGTCTTTAGAGATGTAAAACTTACAAATATCTTTCTCTTGTACGAATCTTGATACTATGTCTTGAACATTTTCTTTTACGATGAGTGCTCTCCGCCCCTGTTTAAAGCGGCCTGGTAGCCAAGTGGCTAGCGCTCTGGCATTTGGTACCACAGGCTTCAGGTTTGAATCCTGGCGGTGGCATGGATATTTGTGAGTGGTTCGGAATCCACTTTAAACTGTAGGTCCCGGTCTGTTTAGCCCTCGTGTGCACAAGAAGACCGTAGAGCGACAAACCAAACCGCCCCACTTTAAAACAACAATTCTGGAACTAGAATTAATTTATAAAATTTTCTACTTAAATTATTAAAAAAAAAAAAAAAAATCTCAAATATATTATATATATATAGTAAAATTGCTCATTTTTCCGCTAAATATGTGTATTTTATTAAAAAAACAAACAAACTATATTAACCATTGTACTTATTCAAATATTTCTCTACAAAAACTATCCGTTTGATTCTATTATCTTTAGAGATGTAAAGTTTACAAATATCTTTCTCTAGTGCGAATCTTGATACGCTGTTCTGCATATGATGTTCTTAATAGGGATGTCTTGAACGTTTTCTTTGACGAATATCTTTTACGATGAGTGCCCCCCTCCCCGCTTTAAATGAAAAATTCTAGAATATATGTTTATGAAATTTTCTACTTAAATTATAAAAAAAATCTGAAATATATATTTAGAAATAAATAGATAAATAAATATGTGTATTTTATTATAAAAAAAAAATTTAATTAACCATTGGGCTTATTTAAATATTTCTCTACAATATTTATTTCTAGCTACTATCCGTTTGATTCTATTATCTCTAGAGATGTAAGATTTACGAATATCTTATTCTTCAACTCCCCCCTCCTTTTTCTCTTCCCGTATCGAAAGTTATGTAGTAGACTCTACACAAATGAATAGAAATAGAGATGTGAATAGAAATGTAGATGAAACATCTAAAATCCATAAAAACATCTAAAATCCAATAAACCTCTAAAATAATAAAAATTTAAATTTCAATTTCAATCATCTCTTATTCTACTACACTCATTCTAAGAATTCCATCGAATCGCCTCATTTCTGAAAGTTGCAGTCTTAAATAAATCCAGCCGTGGACTCGAACCCCAGCCCTTCGACACATTACCTACCCGAATTTCCACTGTGCCACGAGTTGGGCACTTGAGAATCACTGGGCCATTGTAGTAATATTTTTCAAACTCTGTCAATGAAAATAATTCTTTAAAACTATTTTCTAATTTATTTTTTCAACTAGGGTGAAATTAAGTAATGATTTACTTAAACTTATATTAATTTAATCTACTTAAACTTATATTAATTTAATTTACTTAAACTTATATTAATTTAATCTACTTAAACTTATATTAATTTAATTTACTTAAACTTATATTACTTGAATTTGCTTAACTTAAATTTACTTAAACTTTATTTACTTATTTTTAATAAGCTCATTGTTTTTCTGAGTTCCATCAGCATTGGATGGCATCTGGACATAAAAAAAAATTAATTAAATTAAATAATTATCCATTATTTAAATTACTTTTTTAAATGGAATCTGGATCCTATTCCCGTTTTTAATCTGAACTTGTTCAAAAAAAATTTTAAAATCATTAATTATCTATTTTTAAAGTATAATGTACAGCATAATAAGGCCTTCCATTTCATTATTTCTTTCCATTTTCTAATAATCAATGTTTATTCAAACCCCTGCAGCTGTATGATTCACAGCCCTACGAATTTGAAAACCATCTGCAAAAGAATTTTGTATACATATTTTGCACCGGTATCTATTGTTCACCAAAAACAATATGCCAAAAGGTTGCAGTATTAAGACAACAATTTTGCAAAACCGGCTGCTGTTTTATATTCAAATCCAAACGATTCGAAAACCATCTGCAAAAGAATTTTGTATGTATATTTTGCATTGATATCCAGTGCTCTGCAAAAACAGCTAGTTTTAACAGGCAAAAAGGGTCCAGTGTTTAAGATAACATTTTAAAAAATCGGTTGCTATTTTTTCAGTTTTAAGTAGTGACATAAAAAACATCTGTATGTACCACGAGAAAGATCTTCAGAAAATGTAAACAATTTCTCGTATACTTTGTTTAAAAATTTGTCGATCAGAAATAATGAAGGAATAATCGTAGGCCTGAAAAAAAAGGGTGCAGCTTTTAATTGGGATACTTTGAATGTCTTGATCTGTTTAGTCTGTGATTATAAATTTCCTAAGCATTTTTTTTTTTTTTTTTTTTTTGCTATGTCTATTTAATCTTTCAACAAAATCGGAAGTTCTTAATAAAAATAGTTCTTAATTAACTATAATGACTGCATGATGAGACGTTAAAAAAATAATCCTAAATCTGTGTAAGAAGTTAATAGTTAGCTCTGTGTAGTTCTCTAAACTACCTCAAGTGATAAACCAAACTTTTTTCATGATGAGTCAGATTTTGAAAGACATCATCCTATCTATCTAGATATAAATATATATATGATCTGCTGTAATTTTATTGTTTAGTTTATTTAGCCCCTGGGGGCTCCATCTCCGATATGACAGGATAAATACAATGAAAATTGACTAGAATATATTTCCAAATATAATAAAATTAATTTAAAATTATAAACAAAATAAAAGAAAAATATTTAAAAATTAAATTATTGAACTAAAATTTTGCGCGGGCGTCTCAAATCAAAATTGGGAACGTAATAGTAAGAGTCAATCTCCTGGATTGCAGTTTTTTCATGATGAATAAGCGTGTCAAAAAACTTAACAGATATGTGTTTAAGAAAATCTTTTAAAGAAGGAATGTTAATAGCTTTGTAGATATCAGAATTGCACACGAACCATTTAGCAGAGGTAATTCGGCGGATAGTGATATTTTGTAAAGTTTCAAGCGTTTTAAAATTAGATTTAGCTACAAAGGACCACACGGGGCAAGCTTACGTGAGAATTGGGCTAAGCATAGTAATATAAAGAATTTTGTTATCCCTGGGTATGGTAGAATTTTTTATTTATAAGTGGGTAGAGCCTAAATATTTAGTTTGATTATAACTCCTAAATATTTAGTTTGACTATTCGAAGGGATAATATTATTGTTGATCATATAACCACATGTTTTTTACGTTTATTTCCAATAGAGAAGAGAATAGCTTCAATCTTATCTACATTTAAAGAAATTTTCTATTTAATGAACCAGTTATTGAGAACTTTAAGGTGATTAGTAAGGGTGATAGCTAAGAATTAAGTTTTTATTTTTGCAAAAAGATTGCAGTATCATCAGCGTAGATAGCAGTTAAGAGTTATAGGATTAGTAGTTGATATATCCGTAATAAAAATAGAGAAAAGAAGAGGTGAAAGTTTCTACCTTGTGGAGTACCAGCCATAAGTCAGATTCTGAAAAACATAGTTCTATATATCTAGATATAAATATGATATATATATATAAACTGCTGTAATTTTACTTATCACAAAAATAAAAGGGATTTTAGAGCTCTGTTATTTTTCATAGAAATTTAATCACGTGTAGGGATAATTTTTATTCATATTAGCTGATGATGACAATGCAGAATTTTTCTTTAAAAACTTTCAGTTCATTTGCAACTGAAAAAATTATATTAAAAAATAATTACACAAAAAAAACCATTTTAGCTCTTCTCTAGAGACGCATTTCATATTTTTTTTTCAAAATAAAAATATATTTAAAATGAAATGAAATTTGAATTAAATTTATATTATAATACAATTCTGGAATAATGGAATTTTTTAATTTATTTTTTTAACACTGTTAACTTTTATTGAAAAAAAATTATTTTTTCTGGTAATTAATTGTTTTTACTAAGCAAAACGTGACTTTTGCGAACTTATGCAAAATCATAATTATGTTTTGTTTTGGGACTCTTTTTTTTTTTGAGACTTAATCGCATAACTACTAAATATTAAAAAGTGTTATTTTAAATTTATTCTGTTCATTGTCTGTTTACTTACTCTGTTAAAAAAAATTCATTAAAAATCGAAATTTATATGTGTGATTTTTTCTTTAAACATTTTCAGTTCATTTTTAACCTAGAAAATAATATATATAATAAATAATACAAAAAAAAAAAAAAAAAAAAAAAAAAAAAAAAAAAAAAAACCCCATCTTAATTCTTCTCTAGAGATGCATTTCCTGAATATTTTTTTTTAAACTGTGCGAAATTAAAATACATTCAAAATAAAATAAAATTTGAATTAAATTTACATCATAATACAGGAAAACTGAAATTTTTTTTAAATTTTATTTTTTAACACTTTGTTCACATTTATTGAAAAAAAAATTACTCTTCTTGGTAATTAATTTTTACTAAATAAAATTTATGCAAGATCACATATATTTGGAGTTAATGTTTTGTTTTTGGATTATTCTTTTTTTTTTTTAACTTTAATTGCATAAAATAACTACTGAATATTAAAAAGTGTTATTTTATTTTAAATTTATGCTTTTCTTTGTCTGTTCATTTAGTCTGCTAAAAAATATCATTAAAAATCGAAAGTTACGCATGTGAAACATAAAATGATAATCATATTTTATAAATTTATTTAATTTTCTTAAAATATTGATAGATTTACTGAAACTGGCAACTGGCAACTGACGTACCGTTTACGGAGTACCAACGGGGGAAATACCCCTTAAACCTCCTCATCTTAATTCATAAATAAACTTGGAATTTTAAATGGCTGCTTAATTATTGTTAGTAAAAATAAAAGATAAATGTTTCTAAATTCAAATGAAGTAGGTACTCAAAAAAAAAAAAAAAAAAAATACTATTTATAAAAAAGTAAGATAAAAAATAAAAGAATTTTAAAAGTTAAGTTTTAAAATCGGTACAATTAGGGACCAGTTGTCGATGCCTTGTACTGTTGCAAAAACGTAAACAAACCCTCCAACCCTTTGTTTACTAATCACTGATTGGAAATCATGCTGAACGGTGAGAGCCAATAGGAGCATCTGAAAGGTAAAAGGTTATACATGGTGCAAAATACAAAAATCCCCACACAAAAAAAAAAGGCCGATCACAGAACCGTGATTCTTTTTAATTTTCTTTTTATAATTTTTATTTGGTTTTCAAACTTTTATACTTTTTGTTTGATTTTCGATTTTATAATTTTTATTTTTATTTTTATAATTTTTATTTCTAATCCTTTTGTTTCCTTACAAAAAAAGGGGTAAAAAAGCGAACGAAAAATAAAATAAAAACCTAACTTAATTACCAGTCGGAAAGTCATAAGAATAGAATTAAAGCACAACGTAGCAGTAAAAAGGGATAGAAAAGGAACAGGATTCTGATCTGAACCCTCAACCTCGCGGTCAAAGATCCGAATCTTTACCCCTGCGCCAATTCTTTTAAATTAAAGGGAACAAATAATTTTAAGCCAAAGTAAATCGTCAGATACGCATTGAGATAAATTCTCAATGAGCAAGGCTCACCCCATTACCTGAACTCGCTTGCGCTTGTTCAGAATAACAGCCATGGTGCTTCTTAAGTTTAGGAAAGCACTCATAGGAGACGTCGTAGACTGCCCTTGGTCTTTTTGAGAAGATTTCACACCTGGGTGATAGGTTGGCAGACGACGGATTAACTCATTGCTAATCTGAGGACATTTTTCAAGAAAATTCTTTGAAATTTTGATAATGTAATCAGGAATAGGCTCGACGTCTAGATCTCGATGGAGGATCTTACGACGAACGAACCATGGTGCGTCAGCAATCATAGCCAGGTGTTTATTTTGAAATACCTGGAGTCTCTTGATGTTTGTGAGCGAGGTAGAGGCCCAGATAGGACTACCATAGACCAGGATAGGCCTAATGATAGATTTGTAGAGCAGAAGCTTGTGTTTGATCGCAAGCCTACTCTTTCGAGAAATTAGGCAGTGGAGTTTAATACTCGCACCAGTTGCTTTAGCAACTGTATTCTTAATATGGGTATTGAAAGACAATTTTGGGTCTAGAAACAACCCCAGGTATCTGTATTCAGTTACCCAGGGGACGGGCTGGCCAAAAAGAGTGATACTCCCTAATGGAGAAAACGCGATCTTCCGAGTAAATAGCATACAGGCTGATTTAGTGGCGTTTACTTTAATTTTCCAGGTGGTTAACCATTTTTCTAAATTGTAAACTGAATATTGCAAGTCTTTAACAGCAAGCTGAGGTGATTTGTTCTGTGTGGCTATCGCCGTATCATCAGCGTAGCAGAAAAGAGAGGTCTGGCAGTCTCTCGGAATATCATTTATGTATAAGTTGAACAGGGCGGGCGCTAATAGCGACCCTTGAGGAACTCCCCCTTCTATTGGTCTGGTTGAGGAAGTAACTCCACCTACTTTGACTAAGAAAGCTCGGGACTGCAGGTAGGAGCGAAGAATCTTAATAATTTGGGGTGAAAAATCAAGTCGCATGAGCTTGAATAATAAGCCATTATGCCAAATTTTATCAAAGGCCTTGGCTACGTCCAAAAATAATATTCCCGTAGATTTGCGTTCGTTAAAGCCGTCATGAATCAGCTCTGTCAACCTAAGTAATTGGTGACAGGTTCCTAATTGCTTCCTGAAACCAAATTGTTCAGGTATGATTAAGTCATGAAGATCGCAATGCTGATTCAGGCGTTTAAGTAACGCAGATTCGAATATTTTGCTCAAGCTACTAAGTAGTGAGATAGGACGGTAATTTTGAGGGTAAGCCAAGTTAGCACTTGGCTTAGGAATGGGGCATACTACGGCGGTCTTCCAGCAAGCTGGGAAATGACAGATCCTAAGTAGAAAGTTAAAAAGAATGGTAATATACAGAATGAATTTAATAGGAGTGGACTTTAACATGCGATTGATTGCTAATAAGATCCAGACCAGGGGATTTATTATTCTTGAAGTGTCTGATAGTTTCACAGACTTCTTTAGGAGTAATTAAATCTAAGTTGTTGACATGTGGTTTTTGTAAGAAGTCTGTGACTGTAGTGTTGGCGTGTTCGAAGAAATTTTTATCTTCAACATCGTGATTGAGTTCAAATTGAGATTTGAGGCTGTCTGCGAGCAGTTCCGCTTTATCTTCTGGGGAATAAGCTGCTCGGCCGTTGGCGCCCTGCAAGGGCGGAATGTTGTGGTATTGTTTGCGTAGGAGGGAACATTTTTTCCAAAGTGATGTTGACTCAGGCGTTAGGGCCTCTATGTCGTCTTGCCAGCGTTGCTGTGTAAAGACAGTGATGGCTTCTCTGATATCTATTAAAGTTCTGTAGTAATGCCGTAGGAACTCAGGATCTCTCGTCCTTTGCCACCTACGGCGGTAATAATTTCTAAGTTTGATGTTGTCTCTGATATGTTGTGGAAATCTTTTCGGTGGAGGTTTGAATTTGGGGGAAGAACTTTCCTGCAGACATGCGACATAGATGTTGCTTAGTTCTTCGATCCTTTGATCGGCGTCGTTTTCAATTAGTAATTTGAAGCTTCGTAACTTTTTATTTTGCATCACATGCCTGAAGTTCTCCCAATTAGTATTTAACTGGTTGGGAACTTTCAGTGATTCAGGGCTGGTATCCAGGGTGAGTAAAACGGGGAGGTGATCAGAATCTAAATCTGTAAGCACCTCAATATCATAATTAAAGGGGATATATTTAAAGAAAGCAAGATCGAGTACATTACCTCGATGATTATTATTTCTAATGTCAATTCTAGTAACTTTAAGGGGGGGAACAACTTTCACGCCTCTTTGACTTTGGAGAAAACGATTTAGGGTAAAACCATATCGATTAGAATGTCCAAAGTTCCAAGCGGACTGAAGAGCGTTAAAATCACCAGCGAGAATCACATTGTTTCCCATTTTTAGTAGCTTGTTAAAATCCTCCACCGGAAAACCACCTGGATGGCTAGGTTTAACATAAGTAGAAGCAATTTTGATTGGCGGATAGTTGAGCAATTTAATTTCAATAACGGTTGCGTCAGTAGCATCTAGATTTGGAGGTGGAAGGCTATGATGATGAATACTATTTTTGATAAAGATTCCTGTTCCGCCACTTACTCGGGTAGGATGTTGGTTGGGTCTATCAGTACGATAGAACCTGTAGTTGGCGATCAAAGGGTTATAACCAGGAGGCAATTTTGTCTCCTGAACCAAAAACACATCAAGATTCTGCTCTGCTAGGAACTCTCTAACCTCGTGAATTTTGGAACGTAACGAATTAGCGTTCCAGAAACCAATTGAAAGAGACCCAGACCCGAAGTGAGTTAAGCCGTGAGGAACTGACTTTCAGAAAGGACGTCGGTATACGCCTCAAAGAGGTGATACGTCATGTCGAATCGGTTGAGTGAATTCCTCATTTTATCTTTTGCTAGCCCAAATGCTCGCAATATAATCTGACTGTGCGATGGATTATCTCTTACGAGGTCCATCAAACACTGAAAGATCTCCGTTAGCGAACACTCCGAGGAGGGCTGAACGGGTGCGGAGCTATTCGTGGTAGCAGCAGACAGCGGCTCTCTAGCTATGATTGGCTGGGGGGCGGAACCTGCTGACTTTTCTTCGTTCCCCTGGCGGAGAATTTGGGAAAAAGCCATTGCAGGTTGGACAGTTCGACTGGTAAAGGTCGATGGCTGCGTCCTGGTAGTAACCTGTTGTTTAGGTTTGGTAGAGGTGGGGGGATTTCTAGATTTACTAGTAGTTTGCTTTTTAGCACCGGATTTTTGTCCGGACTTGGGCATACGGGGGCATCCGCGCCAGTTCGCAGCATGAGCACCTCCACAGTTAGCACACTTAAGTGGCTGGTCTAGAGGAAGTTGGCATTCTTGTGCCCTATGGGGGCCAGCACACTTAACACAACGTGTTGGAAGCCGGCATACTTCCGACGAGTGGAAGTAGCCCTGGCAATTCCAGCAAACAGATGGGCCCGGTTGCCCTCTTTAACTTTCTACACTGACTCTCAGACCGAGGAGAGTGGTGAGGCTATATATCTCCTCAGTTTTCGAGGATGGAGATAATTGCAGGTAGATAAGGGGCATAGGTTCCCTGGTACGGAATTTTGACATCCGAGCAATCTTAATAAGGGGGAAATTCGAGAGCTCGGAGTTCGGCCTCTATGTCTTCAATGGGAGTGTGACCAGGGAGACCTCGGAGCACGACTTTAATTGGTCGGTCCTTTTGTAACATAAGAGACTTGAAAGGCGTCCCATCGCTTTCAAGAATCTGGGCAAGGGTCCTGTATTCAGACTCATTTTCAACTGTGATCTTTAAAAATTGACCAGATAATTTAGCCTGAATACTAGGCACCGACACGCGAAGTTGGTTAAGGGTGAACCACCATTTGCCCTTGGCGGACACAAAGAATGGTGGGATCCTTACCGATTTTTTAACTTGTGGAGTGCTCACGCTTTTGTCAGCAGCCATCGAAGTGTTAGTAGTAGGGGCAAACGCAGCCATATTTACCCTTTTGTCCTTCCGAGATTTCACGGTTACAAAACCCTCATCTTCATCCGAGGTTGGTGATTTCCTCTTTAGGGCAGTAGTTGAGGTGGGCTGCACAGGTGCGGCAGGCACAGTGACAGATGCTGCAGGCACGGTGGTAGGTGCGGCAGTCTGGGTGGTAGGAGTAGCGGGCGTGATGACCGGAGCCGGGATATTTTTCGCAGCTTCAGCGGCTGCTAAGTCCGAAATGTCTTTTTGCTTCCTCATTTCGAGGATTTCCTTTTTGGTGGGTATGTGGGAGGCAGGAATTCCCGTGTACGTGCAGATCGCTCTGATCCTGGTGGAGTACTCCTCTACTTTCTTTGAGGCTTGTTCCCAGGCAGGGCCGCGGATATTATTGGCGGCGCTTTGGTGCTTCTGTATCTGAAGCATAAGGGAAGCTGCTTCCTTCAAGAGTTCTTCAAAGAACAACATATGTTCGATGGATGGCTCCAATACTTTATGTGGAGCTGGGTGGCTTGATAAGAAATTATTATCGTTGAGCTGTTCTCTGGTAACAGTCATAGTGACGTCCATCATTGAGGGATGATCATCAGCGGGGATAATGCCCTGCTCATGGAAGGGCGGGCTTTCAGGGGATGTTAGATCAAGAGCCGGCGGGCCGGATGAAGATTGGCTCATCTTGCGTAAATTTTAATTTAAAAATTAAAAATAAATTAAGGAATAATAAAATAGAAGTCAGGCAATAAAAATCTCTTCCTCAGCTTGAGGCAAAACTTCGCAGAACAGCGAAAGAATCAACTACGTCGGGAGCTAATGACGAACACGTCTGTTCCCTATGCAGTCCAACCAGTTAACTGGAAACTCAAAATAACTGGGAAAATCAAAAAACTGGGAAAAAAAAATAACTGGGAAAAAATCGATTTACTGAAATTTTGCTACACCTGTCAGTTTTTACTATGTACTCAAAAAAAATTTTTTTTTTAATTATTCATAGTTGTACTTGATTAATACGCAGATAATTAAACGTGTCCATTCCTGGCAATTTTAAAATATCGTGAGGAGTAGTTTAAAATCTTCTTAATAGTGGAATCTTACGATGCTAAAAGTCAATAATGTAACCCAATATCAACTGAAAACACCAATTGCACCATTGTAATTATATTTTACCATTGATATTGCACCATCGTGTATGCCATGTTGCCCTTATATTTAATTTTCTTATAACTTGTCAGACGTGAGAATGAATGTAACGTAAAATTGGCCTGGCGTATTTGACAGAAAATGTCCTATTGTTCAGGTGTGTTCAATCGTTGAGATTAATTACGGGAACGCGTTGATGTTATTACGGGACCTGATGGCCCAGTAACTATCGCTCTGTGCCACAGTTTTCGGGTTTGAGTCACGGCGGTGCCATGGATGTTTGTTGTGGTTCACATTCCACTTTAAACCGTAGGTCCCTGTTGTTCGGGTGTGTTCGATCGTTGAGATTAATTAATGCGTGCTGATGTTATTGCGGGGCCTGACTGTCGAGTGACTAGCGCTTGGTGCCACAGGTTTCGGATTCGAGTCCCGGTGGTGCCATGGATGTTTGTAGTGATTCGGAATCCACTTTAAACCGGTCTAATATGAAACTGTAAAGCATTGGCCATCGGGCTGTTCTTGTCTAGAAATCTACCACTTGGCAGACAATATTGGCCCACCATAGAGCTATTGCGCCAGTAAAAGAAGATTAATTTCTCATATTGCAATTCAAAAACATCAGCATAAATTACTTCATTTTTTAAAATTATATTGTGCAATTTTAATCAATTGAGTTATAATTGTTTTCAACGTTTTTTTTTTTTTTTTTTTTTTTTTTGCTTTAGAATTGTTAACTTTAATATTAATTTCAATCAGTCATAACAGTTCAAAATGATTAAATTTTTACATGCTTTTCAAGTATCTAAAGCTTTTTCTCCTTTGAGTTTGGACACCAAATGAATAAATGATGATGTTTCATGCTTATTTCCCAAATATTTTAAAGTTGTAATTACTTTCTTGGGGCATGATGGCCAAGTGTCTAGCCCTCTGGCACTCGCTGCCATAGGTTTCGGGTTCGAGTCTCGGCGGTGTCATGGATGTTTTTAGTGGTTCGAAATCCACTTAAAATAGTAGATCCTGGTCTAATATGACTGTAGAGCATTAGGCTTCGGGCTGACAACTCCATGCCTTAAAAATAAATCCTCTCCTGTCTAGAAATCTGCCAGCGGGCAGACAGCCTTGGCCCACCATAGATCTGTAGCGCCACTGATGTTGATGATGTTATTACGAGCTATTGATAGCTAAACATGCGGTTAATACATAAGTATCAATACTACTAAAATTTTTTTTAAATGCTATACTAGTGTAGAATCTCCATAACGAAGTGGAACTTTATTTGTACTAGATATACCATAAATAAATAATTATAATTAGTGATCAAGTACACGTCACTCATGTGATATGATGACTAGATAGCTTTATTTTTATTTTTATACTGTCGAAAATTACGACTGCGTATTGGCTGAAAATAACGAGCATTTGAAAGACTTTCTGCATTATTAATTTTGTGCTTTTTTTTTTCTTGCAGTTGTACATATTTATATATTTCATGATGTATTCCTCTGACAATGAAACTTCGGTCACCTCTGCCTCCGAGTAAGTAATATGCTTTAAGACATTTTAACAAATTTTTCTTTATGCAGTGTGTTTCTTTATAAAAGTATCGTGTGATGATATGTCTTCTTCAATAATTCTAACACTGTGGGACCTTGGGTAATGAGAAGGCAGATTATTCTCTTGCCAAAAAAGGAACAACCATCACCCAAACCTTTTGTAAAGACATTTTTTTTCACTCGATGAAACTGATTATCCAAGACTTCTTTCGGAACACTCTATCTGATGATCTACTTGAAGGCAACTCATCTAAAACCCGGGTTAACTTTACTCTAAACATCCCTGATCAGCCCAGGTTTAAATTGTTGCCCTTTTCAGACTCCTGACGGGCCATGATTGTATGGTCAATCCTCTTTTTCGTATGAAAATATTTGCAAGCCCAGAATGCATGCTCTGCAGTCTTGAAGAGGGCATCCCACCTTCCTGTCTTCTGCACTTGTTTCCTCTACTGTGTAGGGCCATTACTGGGAGGCTAGGGCCCTTATGGGCTAACCATGTCACTATGTGATTTCTTTCGATTCTCGTTGTTCTTTTTCTTTCTTATTTTATTACTTATTGTAGCCGGCCATTGTAAATAAAAATAATTGTAACGCTTTTGGGAACAATAGTGTTGGAATTTTCTTTTTAATTGTGACATGTTGACTGGCTGAGCTAATATATCCATCTGTATTTCAGAGACATCGGTTCTGAGGACACCCCAGAGGAGGGGAGCGAGGCCGAACTGGACTTCAGTTCACCGTCCACCATTTCATCCGCCGCCAGTTCACCAGCCAACTCACCCAGACGCTCTCCCCGGCTGGAGAAAAAAAGGAGCCGGATCCTGGAAGTAAGAACTGGTTCCTTTTTTTTCATTCAATTCCTACTATTAGCTATATTTATTATTTTATGGAGGGCTAGAGATCTAGCCTTTGGTATCCCAGGCTTCAGGTTCGAATCCTGAAGGTGGCATGGATGTTTGTAGTAGTTCGGAATTCACTTTAAATTGTAGGTCCCGGTCTCATAGGACTATAGGGCGTGTCACAGAGCCCAATCAGACGTTTCACCCCACATCATTCTCAAACTGTAAAGGGGCAACTCAGCTCTAGTCACAGTGATGTGGTGTAGTAGAACTGCCAGGGAGATAGTTAGTTAGCTAGCTTAATGCATTTAATTAATTTTTCATTATTTTATTAGTAGTCGGACTTATTCCAAAGCAGACATATAGCGAGATACCACTGTTTATTAAATAATTTTTTAAAAAATAATTCAATACATTTTAATGTAAAGCTTATCGCATGAACCTGCTCCAAGAATTTTTTTGTCCATTTCTTGTTATTCAATTCCTTCTATTAGCTCACACTCTCCCTATATATATATCTTATTCACATTTTCAATCGTTCATGAAATACTTTTTATTCATCCAACTCAAGTTCAAATACATTTTTTTTAACTTGACATGTGATATTAATACAGTTTTTTCAAATATTAATTCAGTAATTGAATTTAATTCATTAATTTTAGTTTTTTTTTTTTTTTTTTTTAGATTTAAGTTGCATAATTTCCCTATGTTGTTGTTCTAATGCAGCTGGCAATACAGAGACAATTAATCTTTATGCCATAAGCAAGGGCTGCACCGCCGTTATTCATTTAGCACTACCCAGGAAGCACGTGTAGCTTGAAGGTATGCTACGTACGCGGAGTAACACTACCCCCACAACGTTCTATCGATCTTATTAGACGGGGAGCTACGATTTAAAGTGGATTCCGAACCACTGCAAACTTCCATGGCATCGCAGGTTTCGAATTCCTTACCCTGTGTCATCGAGCGACATAGCGCTAGCCACTATGCTATCATTCTCCTTAATTTCTTTATTAAAAAAAAATTCAGTTTCTCAATAGTTTTTTTAGCTATAATTTTAACGGCAAATATAAGTGTAAAAAAGTTTTTTTAATTTTTGTTTTTTTTATTTTATTATAAAGTGTTAAGTCTTTTTAGATCTGTAATTTCTGTTACATATTTTAGTTTACATTCGAATTATAATTTAGTGTGAATTATAATTAATTCCCAGTTTCAACTTATAGCTGAAACTGACAAAAGAAAGTTAAAGACATTGTTATAATTTTGTAAACTGGAAGAGTTTAAACTTTTTTTGGTTCTTACGTGTTAACGCCACCGCAGCTGAAGTTGCGCTAATGCGCCAATAAAAAGCTGCCAATGCGCCAAAATAGAGAGTGTTTTGAATCTATGTTCAATTCTATATTGGCACATTTTCCACCGAAATCCGATTGACTACTTTGTTTTTAAATAAAGTGTTTTGAATTTTGAAAGTGTTTTGATTTTAAATAAAGTGTTTTATTTATTTCATTATTTGTCACAAAAATTCTAAGTGTAGATTGGCGCCACTTAAAAACCGCCAAATCTGTAGTTGCGGTGGCGTTAATACGTAAGTAACCTTTTTTTTTTTCAAGAAATGTTTTTAAATTTGCTTTTTTTTTCTTTTTCTCAGAAGGAAAGGGTGAGCTTCTGGCCCAAAAGGAGGCGCATCGTCTCCCCATCGCCCAACATGCCTCAGTCACCAGTCCCAGGTATGTTTCGATACGTGTTAAATCTAGAATATATAGTTTAAATAATTATTATTAAGTTCTGTAGAATGGAGAAGCAGTGCATCAAATCACTGAGCACCATCGAAAATTTAAAGTAACCAAAAGCAAATTTGAAGTGTGTTTGATACTATTGCCCTGTGTCACCACCACCAATACGAGTACGGGACTCGTCAACATCAGAAATCTACACACGCTAGAAATCTTTTTCAATTCCTTATATTAGCTCACACTCTCCTTATATATATCTTGTTCAACTTTTCAATCGTTCCTAAAATACTTTTTATTCATCCCCTCAACTTAAAATACATTTTTTTGAACTTGTACTGGATGACACTTGATGTTAATACAGTTTTTTCAAATGTTAATTCAGTAATTAAATTTAATTAATTAATTTTAGTTTTTTTTTTAGATTTAAGTTATATATATTTACCAATAGATGGCGCCAGATAAATTTTAAAAAGATGAATGAAAATTATTTATAAAGGACTTTCTGCAATAGAATGGAAAAAAAAAGTACGAATTGACTTAATTTTTTTTTTTTATATATTTGTTTTTAAAAAAAATATATGAAGTTAGATGAATAATAAGTTAGTGATGCAAATTGAAGATTGTTCAGAATTTTAATTGTGATTTAATGCAAAGCACCACTTAAGAAGACTCTGTAAATGAAGTCGAGGCTTATTTGATTTCTTTGTGTATGAACATTTAAACAAAGTAAATAGCCAAGTTCAAAAAATCAGAATATTTTTTAAAACTCCTAATAAGTAAATGAAAAAGCAAACAATGCAGATCGTTATTTAATAAGGCACAGCTATAAATATTCCAAATCTGGTTCCAGGATCTGGTGAGAGCTCCGTGGGAAGGAGCACCCCCTCTCTGCCGTCCACCAGGAGCTGCAGCCCCTCTCTGCCGCCCAGCAGAAGCTGCACCCCCTCTCTGCCGCCCAGCAGAAACTCGCCAGTCTGTTGGGGTAATGTGTTTTCCGCCTTTTTAATACACTTTTATTAGTTTCACCTGTATGTCTGTCTGTTTGTTTGTTTGTTTGTATGTTTATATGTATGTAACTGACTCTTTGGGCTCGATTTTGCCCTACTTTAAGCGATCCGATTTAATTTAAACGCTGTAGACTTATCAAGGACCGACGACACTAAAATATTTTGATAAGTTTATTATCTCATCATGATTAGGATCGCCAGGATGAGTGATTAAAACACACAGCCTTTGAAAAGTCATGTTGATCGGTGATAATTTTTTCCCTGGAGATCTGTTTCTTCTCATACACACTATTTAAGCTGCAAAGAAACATTTACAGACATCTTTCAGACATTCAATCCTACGTGGGACAGCGGCACAACGGATAATGCGCCTGACTACGGATTAGGAGATTCCCTGTTTGAATCCTGGCTGCCTCGACATATTGGCCTCGACCTTTGTTTTATTCGTAATTAAATTATTGCAGGAACCAGTCCTCCGTACTGGGATCTCATTTAAATAGTATAGTTTAAAAACACTAAAAAACACGCTTTTATCGCTTGAGACAGTTCGTTTTCTTTTAGAGCTGTGATCTTTGATACCGCAGACTTCATGTTGGAATCCACTGTTTGGATGTTTGTGAGTGGTTCGCAATCCACATTAAATTGTTGGCGTAAGTGTGCCCAAAATGATCTTGATGTGATATTGTTAGTTAGGATTATTTACATGCCTTTAACTTTTGGCATTTACATTGGCTTGAGACTGTTCGTTTTTTAGCTCTCTGACTTTTTTGTACCACAGTCTTCAGGTTGGAATCCTGGCTGAGGCATGGATGTGTTTGAGTGATGCGGAATCCATGTTAAATTGTAGGTGCTGATCTAATTATCCTAAAATGTGCACAAAATGACAATTGATGTGCTATTGTTGATTCGGATTATTCACATGCCTTTAACTTTTGGCATTTAGCATGGTCGCTTGACACTCTGTTCTTTTTAGCACTCTGGTCTTTTATATCCCAGGATTCTGGTTGGAATTCTGGCTGTGGCATGGATGTTTGTGAAGGGTTCAGAACACAGCAATGGTTCGGAATTCACATAAAATTGTTCGTCCTTGTCTAATTAGCCTAAAATGTACACAAGATGACCATAAATGTGATATTGTTGATTAGAATTATTCAAATGCCTTTAACATTTGGCATTTGATGAGGTATTTAGCATGGTCGCTTGAGACTCCGTCCGTTTTTGAGCACTCTGGTCTTTTGTACAAGAGGCTTTAGTTTCGAATCCTGGCTGTGGCATTGATGTTTGTGAGTGGTTCGGAATTAAATTGTAGGTGTTGATCTAATTCACCTAAGTGAGCACAAAATGACTGTAGATGTGATGTTGTTGATTACGATTATTAACATGCCTTTAACTTTTGGCATTTGTTGAGGCATTTAGCATATTCGCTTGAGATTCTCGTTTTTTAGTGCTCTGGTCTTTTGTATGACAGACTTCAGGTTGGAATCCTGGCTGTGAATTAAGTGCCTGTTAGTGGTATGGAATACATATTTAACTGTAGATCCGGGTCTAAGTTGCCTAAGTGTGCATAAAATGACCGTAGATGTGATGTTGTTGAGTAGGAGTATTTACATGCCTTTAACTTTTGGCATTTAATGACGCATTTAGCATGGTCGCTGGAAACTCTGTTTTTTAGCTCTCTGGTCTTTGGTACCACAGGTTTCAGGTTGGAATCCTGACTGTGGCATGGATGTTTTTAGTGGTTCGGAATCCACGTTAAATAGTAAGTGCTGGTCTAATTAGCCTAAGTGTGCACAAAATTACTGCAGATGTGATATTGTTGATTCGGATTATTCATATGCCTTTAACTTTTGGCATTTAGCATGATCGCTTGAGACTGTTCGTTTTTTAGCTGTCTGGTCTTTTGCACCACAGGCTGCAGATTGGAATCCTGGCTGTGGCATGAATGTTTGTGAGGGTTCGGAATCCACGTTAAATTGTAGGTACTGAACTAATTAGCCTAAAATGTTCACAAAATGACCATAGATGTGATATTGTTGATTAGGATTATTCATACGCCTTTAACTTTCGGCATTTGATGATGCATTTAGCATGGTCAGTTGAGACTGTTCGTTTTTTAGTGCTCTGATCTTTTGTACCACAAGCTTTAATTTAGAATCCTTGCTGTGGCATGCATGTTTGTGAGTGGTTTGGAATCCACGTTAAATTGCAGGTGCTGGCCAGATAGGCCTAAAATGTGCACAAATTGACCATAGATGTGATATTGTTGATTAGGATTATTCATATGCCTTTAACTTTTGGCATTTGATGAGGCATTTAGCATGGTCGCTTGAGACTGTTCGTTTTTTAGCGCTCTGATCTTTTGTACCAGAGGCTTTAGTCTCGAATCCTGCCGGTGGCATTGATGTTTGTCTGTGGTTCGGAATCGACATTAAATTGTTCGTCCTGGTCTAATTAGCCTTAAATGGGCTCAAAATGACTGTAGATATGATATTGTATATTAGGATTATTCACATACCTTTAGCTTTCTTCATTTAGCATGGCCGCTTGAGACTGGTTGGTGTAGAAAGGAAATTCGTATTCGAAGTTGTGTGTAATTCAAGTAGAATAATCGGTAATAATGTCCAGCTTTAGTTTTCATAACAGTCTTCAGTATATAGTGCCCATCATCAATAATCATTTCAATGTGGATCGTAAGCCAATGTGCATTGCCTTTTGTATAACCATGAATTTGGATAATTCCAAAAATATATGATTCAAATCTGGCTTACTTGATCAGTTGTAATTGTCCAAAATGATTGTTTTTGACTAAGTCATCAGCAACTATTAAGCACCTTATGTCTACACAGCTGAAGCTTTTGACCAGCGTGAGTAGCTGTCAATGATATTTAAAGCCAAAGCGGAATCCTTATGATGTTGACAAGGGATGGAAGATCAAACATTTATTTCGTTGAAACAATGACGCACACGTGATGTTGTTGATGCGGATTATTCACATGCCTTTAACTTTTGGCATTTAGCATGGTCGCTTAAGACTGTTCGTTTTTTAGATCTTTGGTCTTTTGTAAAACAGGCTTTCATCTCGAATCCTGGCTGAAGCATGGATGTTTGTGATTGGTTTGGATTCGATGTTAAATTATTGATCTGTCCTGGTATAATTAGCCTAAGTGTGCCCAAATTGACTGTAGATGTGATGTTGTTTATGATTATTCACATGCCTTTAACTTGTGGCATTTACATGGTCGCTTGAGACTGTTCGTTTTTTAGCTCTCTGGTTTTTTGTACCACAGTCCTCAGGTTGGAATCCTGACTGTGGCATGGGTGTTTTTTAGTGGTTCAGAATCCACGTTAAATAGTAAGTGCTGGTCTAATTAGCCTAAATGTGCACAAAATTACTGCAGATGTGATATTGTTGATTCGGATTATTCATATGCCTTTAACTTTTGGCATTTAGCATGGTCGCTTGAGACTGTTCGTTTTTTAGCTCTCTGGTTTTTTGTACCACAGTCCTCAGGTTGGAATCCTGACTGTGGCATGGATGTTTTTTAGTGGTTCGGAATCCATGTTAAATAGTAAGTGCTGGTCTAATTAGCCTAAGTGTGCACAAAATTACTGCAGATGTGATATTGTTGATTCGGATTATTCATATGCCTTTAACTTTTGGCATATAGCATGGTCGGCTTGTGACTGTTCGTGTTTTAGGCTCTCTAATTTTTTGTACCACAGTCTTCAGGTTGGAATCCTGGCTGAGGCATGAATGTTTTTCAGGGGTTCGGAATCCATGTTAAATTGTAGGTGCTGATCTAATTAGCATAAGTGAGTACAAAATGACCGTAGATGTGATGTTGTAGATTAGGATTATTTACATGTCTTTAACTTTTGATATTTTATGAGGAATTTAGCATTGTCGCTTGAGACTCTGCTCGTTTAGTAGCGCTCTGTTCTTTTGTATCACAGATTTGGGGTTAGAATCCTGTTTTTGGCATGGATGTTTGTGATTGGTTCGGAATCCACGCTAAATTGTAAGTGCTGGTCTAATTAGCCTAAGTGTGCACAACATGACTGCAGATGTGATATTGTTGATTTAATAGTATTCATATGCCTTTAACTTTTGACATTTAGCATGGTCGCTTGAGACTGTTCGTTTTTTAGCAGTCTGGTCTTTTGTACTACAGGATAATTCAGAGAAACAAGGGTTCCAAATCGTGAAAAATGTTTCTTATATAATTTTATGGAAAATTATCACTTTTAGAAGTTTTCATCTATTTACTACCTATATTGTAACTTATTTTTTGAATAAAATGGTGCAAATTAATTCTTATCACAGAGTTATTGGATGTTAAATATGCAAGAAAACTACAGTGGTTTATACGAACTGAATTAGGTTTCCTCTCATTATGTGTTGATCTTTTTACCCAGCAGTGCAATCGGAAATTAAATTTTGTAAAGATAACTTATGTAATTTCTTTCTGATATCCTCACATATTCTTCTTCAGATCAGCTGAATTTAGAGATTCACTCTGAATTGTGAGTCACTAAAATGCAATGGATTTTCCATTTTAACCTTCTTGAATATTCAACATGAGAAAAATAGGCATTTTCTTTAATTCACTATTACTTGCATGAGCGCAGAATAGGAGATCCCTAAAATTTTCATGAAACGTGCACGGTATGAAGAGACCCAACTGTATTTATATCTACATAATATTCAAATTTTAAGCTCAGTAGAATAAGAAGAAAATAAAAAAATGTGGCATTAAATATTTTTATCATATGATTTAAAAGTGTGTTAAGTAGTTATTTAGCAGTAATACAATTCATTAAAATAAACATCAACTACATCAAATACTTGATACGTTTATGAATATTGTTCCTTTGTAATATATTATTCATAATGCAGAGGGAATTATATTCAAACTATTTTATATTCTATAAAAATATCTAAAAAGTATTTTTTTATGTTATGGTATTTGATGAGTATGGTAATTGACACATCACAAATAAGTGTACAAGAGCACATTCCATTAAAATAGGATTATATTATTAAATTAGCTTTGTACAAGGGCTGCAGAACACTAGGGCAGATTGACTGGCTGCCAAGTATGCCTTTCGAAACCAAAAACCTGCGTGTTGCCAAATGCTCCCACAGAACTTATGACAAATCATCATAGAGCACATGAACG